>JAGFNQ010005046.1:646435-1178022 GCA_024364735.1 Boesenbergia rotunda | reverse complement strand
ATTTACGCAGAAGGAACTCAACCTCCGACAGAGGAGGTGGATGGAGTTCCTGAAGGATTATGATTGCACCATTAGCTACCATCCAGGGAAAGCTAATGTTGTGGCGGACGCATTGAGCAGGAAGTCCAGAGGGACTTTGGCCTGCTTCCGGGCATCAGTTACCGAGATTGTTCAGGGTTTCTCAGAGTTGGGTTTAGAGGAGCAGGGTCGAACTGAGCAGGGTATTCTAGTGACTATGGTTGCTCAGTCTTCCATCCGGACGAGGATTCGAGAGGCACAGGCCACTGATCAGCACCTGCAGTCCCTCGGCAGCCAGATAGCTTCAGCACAGCAGTCTGAGTTCACCAGAGATGACGAGGGTACTCTCTACTTCCGAGGGAGACTTTGCGTACCCGAGTCACATCCGGTCCGAGAGGAGTTACTCCAGGAGGCTCATCGCTCCCGATTTGCCATCCACCCGGGCGGGACCCGTATGTACCGAGACCTGAGGCGTTCCTACTGGTGGAACGGCATGAAGAAAGACATCGCGGATTTTGTAGCTAGATGTCTAGTTTGCCAGCAGGTTAAGGCTGAGCATCAGAGACCTGCTGGACTACTTCAGAGTATCCCCATTCCCGAGTGGAAGTGGGAACACATTACTATGGATTTCGTGGTGGGATTGCCTAGGACCAGACGAGGCCTTGACGCGATTTGGGTGATCGTTGACCGATTGACCAAATCCGCGCACTTCCTAGCTATTCGGAGGACCGATTCATTGGACAGATTAGCAGAGCTATATTGCAGAGAGATCATCAGATTACACGGCATACCATTGAGTATCATCTCTGATCGAGATCCGCGTTTCACCTCACGCTTCTGGCAGAGTCTGCAGAAGGCCATGGGTACCGAGCTTAGATTTAGTACCGCCTTCCACCCGCAGACCGATGGTCAGTCAGAGCGTACGATCCAGACCTTGGAGGACTTACTACGAGCCTGTGTTATGGATTTCGGAGGCAATTGGGAGGATCATCTGCATCTTGTCGAGTTCGCCTACAACAACAGCTATCATGCGGCTATCCAGATGGCACCGTATGAGGCGTTGTATGGTAGGCCTTGTCGGACACCCACCCTCTGGGAGGAGGTTGGGGAATCCCAGCTGTTAGGACCTCAGAGAGCTCAGCACGAGGCAGAGTTAGTCCGTACCATCAGACGTAGGATATCTGAGGCGCAGGATCGTCAGAAGAGTTATGCCGACCGGAGACGGAGACCTCTGGAGTTCTCCATAGGTGATCATGTGTTTCTGCGAGTTTCACCCACGAAAGGGGTGAAACGATTCGGTCTTCGAGGTAAGCTTGCTCCGCGTTACATTGGCCCTTTCCAGATTCTGGAGAGGATTGGAGCAGTGGCTTATCGTCTAGCTCTTCCACCATCTATTTCTGGGGTACACGATGTGTTTCACGTATCTATGCTGAGGAGATATGTACCCGACCCTTCACATGTACTATCAGATGTCTCAGTTCCACTTCAGCCTGACGCGACTTATGAGGAGGTTCCCGTCCGGATTTTGGATCACCGAGAGCGTCAGCTGCGGAACAAGACAATCCGGCTGGTTAAAGTCGGATGGCAGCATCACTCAGATGAGGAGGCCACTTGGGAGCTTGAGGATGTCATTCGAGCTCGTTACCCCCACCTGTTCACTTGAGGTATGTATGATTAGTTACTGTTCAGTATTTATATCAACATACCTCTTTATAGTGCTTATTATGGTGAATAGCGAAATTTGGGGACCAAATTTTTATTAGTGGGGAAGGATGTTAAATCCGCTACTTTCGACTAGTTCCCTGTAATTTTCGGAGGATTACCAGCTGGGTTCCGGGGCTTCTGAAACCTTGGACATAAATTAGGGATTTAAATCTTAATTAAAACAAATAGTTTTAAGGGCTTGATGGATAGGGAATTATACACCCTAAGGATTAGATTGCGATTAGACTAAAAATTCTTGGACCAAAGTGCAAAAGTTCCATTACTTAAGCCAACTTCCGGCCTTGCTTCCCCCACAGCCGATCGAGACCTCGTGCCCTAGCCTAAACCCGCAGCCGCCTCCACTCCCGATCGAGAGCCAACAGCGCCGCACATCCTCTCTCGCTGCCCTAGCCGAACCCGACAGACGCCGACCTCCCTCCCTTCCACTCTTCTCTTCCACGAGCCTTAGCCGCAGGCGACTCCCTCGGCGCACCCCTCCTCTCTTCTCCTTCGCAAATCGCACGCCTTCCACCCAACAACTGGAGCCGAGAAACCCTAGCCGGAGACCTTTTGCATACGGCAAATCCACTGGAACTCTCTCCGGCCACCGACCGTGATTTGTGCGCACGGGCCTCGGCTTCCGCTTCTTCTTCGCCGTATACAGTCGACGTCGAGGGTGATTACACCCAATGGATTGACCGTGAGGAGGTAAGTCTAGCCGATTCTGTGTTTCTTTGATTCTGCCGGCCAATGACTCGGAATGATGGTGTTTCTCTGTTGGTGGTGGCCATCAGGTCGGAGAGTCTGTCAAACCCTAACCCTTGTATTCCTCAGTGTTCTGGTGAGACTATTTCAAATCGACAGGAGTAGCTTCTTTGATTTCCATCCGCTGATTACCTATGTTCTGCCGTGAACAGATTGGTAGACGAAGGTAGGAAATCAACAGCTATTGAGATTGCTGGGTTTCTTGTTGTGGAGCTAAGGGAGATCCCTGCCGTGTGCAGTGTAAGGTGAGCCCTAAACACTTCTCAGTTTCTATGTGGTAATGAAACAGTTTTAGAATTTGAGAATAGGAATGCGATACGGGTTATGTGCTGTAGTTTCAGAGTTCAAATGGCAGGGATTTGATTTATGCATTTCTATAATCTGAGTTATGTTGATCCTACCCTTTGCTAGGGCCATTTGATACCATGTTCAGAGGTGGATTTGTGGTTGCAACCTAATGGGTAGATCTGTTGTCGGAATACGTGTGGGAAATTGTATTTGTATGGTTGACTTTGTTAGGAAGGGGATTAGGTTTCATTGAAAACGAAGAGATGATACACAACATAAATAATTTAATTACATAGTTAATTAAATGATTATGAGATTGTGAATAAACCTAGAATTTAATCTAATCTTAATTACGCGGGGTAATTAAGAGCCTTCCATTTAATTGAGATAATTAAATGGAAAGGAAATGGATTAGGTTAACCCTAGTACGGATTAGGGATTAATGAGCTAGTTACTATTTTTGTAATAGCTAATTAAATGTGTCCTTTATACAGGGACCTGATTGGATTCTTATCGTTGATTATTGGCGGGTGGTTCTTATCCAGTTGATACGGACTTCATCTATTGGAGGCGGGTACTTCCTGCTTGTTTTCTTAGATCCAGTTTATCTTTATGCATGGCTTGCACTTATTTATGCAGTAGGACCTTGTTTACCTTACCTGCTACCGTTTTGTTATCCTGCTTGATACTTATGCTTGACCCTAGAGTAATCTGATTTTACTTCTATACAGTCTCACCATTTGTTTATCTGAATCTGTATAGTATTGGTAAAAGCATAAGTCTGTAGATATTGATTAGCATGCCATGTTATGATTGCACTGGTGGATTCTAGTTATACTTGCATGTGTATCTAGACATGATGTTTGGGTATGATTCATGATTATGACCTGTGCATATTAGATTGAGTCATGTGTCGATGACCTGGTAGGGTTTGCATGTACTGGAGTCATGCACCATACCTGCACTGTTTGCATGCCGGCGATCAGCGACTCCCTTGTGGTTGAGCCTGACGTCCTCTGGCACATGTTCAGCACACACGGCCACTCATGGGTTAGTGGATACCGTAGCGTGTGTGCATTTGCTCTGTATTGCTCCGCTCAACCGCTCATGGGTAGTGGTTTTGGAGCGTGGTAGCAAGCAGGGATCCCTTCTCTTCCCATAGACCAGAGAAGATGAGAGAGATATCTCCCCCATATATACATGGGGCGGAGTGTTCACTCCACCAGCATCCTGTCCACTCGGTCACTCAGGAGCAGTGATAGCAGGGTGCGTACAGTGTCACAGCTCTACCCACTCGGCCGACACAGTATCGCCTGTCTCGGTGGCTTGACTGGTGTTAGGGGGTGACCATGACATTGCATCATATGCATACGATGCATTGTGCACTTGATTGTGTTTGCTGCATTTATTTGCTGCACTTGTTTGACATGCACATACAGGATTTATGATATATGTGTGGTATACTGACCCTGCACTAGCTCGCATGGTACGAGTCCTTTATATAATCAGGATAGGCTGATTTACTGGTATGTATGTTCAGTTTTGCATATTCTGATATTTCTATTGAGACTGTATCCATGTTGATTCCTTATAGCTTATTCAGCTATTATACTGCCATGCATATCTATCTATATCCGCAGAGTCCACTTGGACTCACCACCCGTCACCATGATTTTGTTTTCAGGTTGATAGTTCGACGAAGGAGCCCAGTTGCCAGTCCCAGGGTCCCTACTACTCCGTAGCTGGTGCTTCCGCGTTCCTTTATTTCTATTCTTCGTATTTGTTATGCATTGTAGTCGAGTGTTATGTCACGAGTCTGTATTCGTGCTTTATTCATTCGGCGTTGTATTTTTGAGTCCTCTGTTGGACTTTGGGAGTTTGTTTTGCTGCGCGTCTGCCCAGTGGGCAACTCTGGTGAGTTTTATAGTTTTCCGCTGCATTATTTTTCGTTGTAGTATTCTTATATATCTGTTTTGAGGCCTGAGGCCTATTATTATCTGCGTGTGTTTGTATGTGTGTGTAAATTGTCCGTCGGACAGGGGAGGTGCTGTCCGATTCTATATTGGATCAGCAGCTCCGCCGGTCTCGGGGCGTGACATGAGGTGAGCTCCATCAATGCATTCTTAACCTCCTTGTTATCAGTGGGAACTGCCTGAACTTCACCCACTCCTCTGGTGCTCAAGGCTCTGCCTCCAAATTGTTGGGAATTCTCAGCCATATTAGAAATTAACTCCCTAGCTTGCATTGGTGACTTGTTCACTAAGGCTCCTCCAGCTGCAGCATCAATCAGGACTCTATCCGTCTGCAGCAGTCCTTCATAAAAATATTGAATCAATAATTGCTCACTGATTTGATGTTGGGGGCAACTTGAGCACAACTTGTTAAATCTTTCCCAATAATCATATAGTGTTTCGCCCACCACTTGCTGAATCCCACAGATACTTTTTCTGATTATAGCTGTGCGCGAAGCTGGGAAATACTTCTCCAAAAATGCCTTCTTCATGGCTATCCAACTAGACACATGTCCGGTGGGCAGATAATAGAACCAGTCTTTGGCTGCTCCTGTCAATGTGAAGGGGAAAGCTCTCAGGTTGATGTCTTCTTCAGAAATGCCCTGAGGCTTCATAGTAGAGCACACCACATGGAATTCGTGCAAGTGTCTGTTTGGATCCTCCCCAGATAGACCCTGAAATTTTGGCAACAAATTAATAAGCCCAGATCTTAACTCAAAACTTTCTCCCAGCTCTGGATATGCTATGCTGGAGTACTGAAATGCAGCATCTGGTGTTGCGAGCTCCTTCATGGTTCTCTGGTGGTCTGCCATGTCAATGCCTGAGTGAGTACTGATAGTCTGAAGTGGAGGGATATCTGCAGTCTCAGAAAGAATAGCCTGGCTCCTCCTGACTCTGAAAGTCCTCTCAATCTCAGGATCAAAATCTTCTAATTCAGCACCTAGAGACCTGGTCATATAAACAAAACAAATCGCAGTAAAAGTGGATAAAAAGATAAATCAAATAAAATCAAATCCAAAGATATAACAATAAGCACAAAAACAAATCAAGAATGATATGAGATAAGTGTACAAGTAAAAATCAAACAAGTCAACTAACAGTTCCCCGGCAACGGCTCCAAAAATTTGACGGACCCAAACTATGTGTCACGAATGTGGGCCTCAAATTTAGAATTTATATATGAAAGCTGGAAACCCTTTTTACAATCAGAATATGAAAATGTAATATAGGGGCCACAGGTCGTATTTTCCTCAGGGATAGTCGTCGTGCTTGATTCGAACTTGTATTTGTGTCATTTTTGAGTTTCGGGTTTCAAGTGAATAATTTGGTTTTTGGGTGTAAATAAAAGTGAAATTGCAATGGAAAAATAAAAACCTTGATTTAATGACTAAACAAGAAAATTGGTACTAAAGGGAAAACTCAACTAATGGAGCCCTAATTAATCACTTACAAAATTTTTGTGGGAAATTGATTTCTGATTTCAACAACTCAAAAGAAAAGCTATGCAATGAAGTAAAGCAATGATGGTGGTTTTCGGAAACAAGCAAGTTTGATACAACTACTAGCATGCAAAATGTAGAACTAAAACAAACAACTCACTAAACTAGCTAAAGAGTTTTTGGAAACCAACCATTGCCAATAAAATTCATAAATGAGTGACTTGTAAACTTATTGATTCAAACACAATCACATGCCACCAAAAACTAGCTAAATTCGAATGCAAGAAGGGCTAAGGCAGGTGGCACGCAAGGGAGAAATCCTTGTGCCAAAAACTACTTCTAAACCAAGAATGAGTAATCTTTCAACTCTTCTTTTCTTTTCTTTTTAAATCTGAATGATTCGATTGGGTAACAAAGACATTAGGAGAGACTAGGCAAGCTTAAGGCAGGGAATTCAAAACTAAATCAGATCTAACTAATGCAAAAGAAATAAGAAACTAGGATATGCAGAATTTCAACTTCAATGTGCAGAATTCAGCTCTAGCTAAACTAAAAACCCGGAATGAATTGCAAGAAATTAGAACTAAGCTCTACATTAACTAAGGAAACCTATACTTAACTCGAATGCAGGAATTAACAACTGGGAAACAAGGAATTTGATCTAATGCAAATTCAGAAACTGAAAGAAAGAAAGCAACACAAAATTTACTTGGCACGCAACACTGAACTTGGCACTCAAGGATTAAAACTAACGCACACTGAAATTTATCTTAATCTATCACTAAACAAGTTCCTAGTTAACTTAACTTGAAGATTAAAATCCTAGTAAAGCTCAAACAATTCAGAATTACAAACTAAGTTGCTGAAAACTAGAAATTGCAGAAAACAACGTGCAGAATTCGGCTAAGCCGAAAGCTATAGCTAAAACAGGAATTAAACTAATGGAAACTACTCCTCGACTCCTTCTTCAGCTCAGGTACTCCTTGGTTGTCAAGCAAGGGAGAGAATCGGACCCGCAAACTCAGCAAATCGTGGAGAAAACCCATCTGCGATTGAATCAAGTTCAGATTGCTTCATTTCTGAAATTTCCACTCGAAATCTTCAATTCGGCTGCGTTGGTGTGCGAAGATGAATGGATGATGATCTAAGCTCTCTAGGGAACCCCTCTAGATAGCTCAGTTTGGATGAAATCGATCCCAGCCGATCCAAAGATGCCAAGTAACCAGAACTGCGGAAACCTCTCAACAGCACTGCATATTGAGCAAATCTGATCCGGAAACTCCACTGATGGCTTCCTCGATGACCTAGCACCAGCTCTGAATCAAGAATCGAGTGATCACGCCTTCGGATGGAGAGAAAAGCTCAAGAACACGAAGAACACACGGGGAGGAGACACTGTAGCGGCGAAGACGCGATGAGGAGAAGGCTTCGGGAATTTTTCTTTAAGTATATAACAATGGACGGTCCAGATTGATCCACTTCAATCCAACGGCAGATCTTGCTCTGATTTGAGCCAAACTTTGATGATGATGATCTGGGGTCAGGATCTGTCTTGTGGTAGTTCGGATCCTCCAGATTTGCAACGGATGGTCCAGATCAAGCTAATCTTTGAATGGATGCTCTAGAGCCCTCCAAGCTTGATCCAACGGTTGACTAAGCTCTGATTGTGATGAAACCTTCAGATCTTGATCAGGGTGCTTGATCAACCCTAGCCCTAGCTCGGATGGCTTCAGATCATCCCGGATGGCTCAGATCTAGCCGCTTTCGAATCGAACGGCCCAGATTTAATCGTAATCTTGATAATCTGATCCGGGTCACTTCCGACTCGAGTTTGACCCAATATGCCCTAGATCCTTGAACCTTGATGCCTACAAAAATAGATCAAGAATTTAGTGGCCAAAATAATCCAAAAATTTACATATTTGCAATTAAGTCCAAAATAAAGGTAAGTTCTAAAACCTAGGGCAATTTCACAATTTTGACAATAAAAACATAGATCAAACATGGATTTTAGCACCTCAAATGATCAATAAAATGGAATCTATCAGTGGCCGACCCGTCCACGTATATTTTCCAGATCCCCTCCTCTTCCTTTGTATGAAGTTCACTCAAGAAATCTGCCAAGGCCTGAGCTTTGATCGCCGTTCTGGGCTGATACTGGATGTCATACTCGCTTAGTTCGGTTGTCCATTTGACCAACCGACCTGAGACTTCAGGATTGATCAAGACCTTCCCGAGTGTGCTATTGGTCAGCACTCGGATAGGATGGGCCAGAAAGTAGGGTCGCAGTCGCCGAGCCATCAACACCAGGATATAAGCTAATTTCTCGAGCGTAGTATACCTACACTCGGCCTCTTTGAATAAGTGCCCAAAGAAATAGACCGGTTGTTGTTCGGTCTATTTCTGGGTTACAAGTACAGCGCTCGCAGCTCCCTCAGTAGAAGATAAATAAACATACAGCGGTTCTCCTTCTTCCGGCTTGGCTAGCACAGGCAGACTAACCAAGTAAGCTTTCAATTCTTCGAAAGCTCGGTCACACTCGGCATCCCACTGAAACTTGGAGGCCTTGCGCAGGATCTTGAAGAATGGCAGGCTTCTGTCTGCCGACCGGGAGATAAATCGGGATAAGGCAGTGATCCTCCCAGTCAGGCGCTGAACTTCCCTTATATTCTTTGGCGGAGGCATGTCTAGTAATGCTTTCACTTTACCTGGATTGGCTTCTATCCCTCGCTCGGTCAGGATGTAACCCAGGAACTTTCCACTCTTGGCCCCAAACAGACATTTTGCAGGATTGAGTTTGAGGTCGTACCTTCGCAGGGTGCGGCAGGTCTCTCGTACATCTGCTACGAGGTCGGCAGCTTGGGCAGATTTGATGAGGATGTCATCGACGTACACTTCCACGTTTCTCCCGAGCTACTCTTTGAAGACTTTATTCATCAGCCTTTGGTAAGTTGCCCCGGCGTTTTTGAGTCCGAAGGGCATGACTGTGTAGCAATAAGTACCTTCGGCTGTGACAAAACTGACCTTCTCCTGATCGCCCGGGCACAATGGGACTTGGTGATATCCCTGATAGGCGTCGAGCATGCAGATAAGCTCACTCCCGGTGGTAGAGTCCACCATCTGATCTATGCGAGGGAGCGGGTAGCAATCTTTGGGGCAGGCTCTATTAAGGTCTCTAAAGTCGATACAGACCCTCCACTTGTCGCCCGGCTTGGAGACCAGCACCACATTGGCCAGCCAAGCTGGGAACTGGACTTCCCGGATGTGCCCGGCCTCCAGCAACCTCTCTACCTCTGCCTGAATGATCTTGTTCTGCTTAGGGCTAAAATCTCTTTTCTTCTGCTTAACAGGTCGGGCGTCAACACGTGCAGCTTATGCTCCATCACCTCAGGTCTGACCCCTTTAAGATCTTGTTGGGACCAGGCGAATACCTCTCGGTTCTGGGTCAGACATTCTACCAGCTGTCGTCTGAGGTCGGGCGATAATCCGGGAGCTATCTTTACTTTAGTTTCTTCTCGGTCTGGCAAGAGCTGGACCTCTTCCTCTTCCTCCATCAACTCAGCCCATGGAGATGGTTGAGAGGAATGCACCATGTTACAATGGGCCGTTGCAGACCGGCGTGCTTTACTGACCTCCACCCGGACGTCATCTACATAACATCGACGAGCAGCCTTCTGATCTCCTTTGACTTCGCCGACCTGATCTCCTACTAAAAATTTGACTTTCAAGTAGAAAGTGGACACCACAGCTCGAAACTCGTTCAACACCGGTCTGCCCAAGATGGCATTGTAGGCTGAGGGGGAGTCCACTACCAGGAATGTAGACCACCGAGTCCTCCTTAGAGGTTCTTCACCAAGCGAGATGGCTAATTTGATCTGCCCCAAGGGCTGAACTTCATTTCCCGTGAAGCCAAACAGAGGTGTGGCTACGGGTCGAAGCTCAGCGGCGTCAATCTGCAATTGCTCAAAAGCTCGCAAGTACAGAATGTTTACCGAGCTCCCCGTGTCCACGATAGTCCTATGAATCTGATAATTGGCTATGATCGCCGTGATGACCAGGGCATCCTCATGAGGCACCTCGACTCCTTGCAAGTCTGAGGGACCAAAATTGATCTGCGGCCCTTGGGCTTGTGTGGAGCTGCAACTCACTTGGTAGACATCTAACCGTCGGGCCTGTGACTTTCGAGCTCTGTTGGAATCCCCGTAAGTGGGTCCGCCTGAGATGACGTTGATGGATCCGTGCACAGAGTTCTGCTGGTTGGCCTGTTCTTCACTGGTGTTCCCCCGCTCGGGCGAGCCCGGAGTCGGGAACAGCTGTCTGGCTGTAGGGGCGGCTAGTCGGTCCTGGGGTTCGGGTTGGTTAGGCGACGCTCTCCCTCGGCCCCGACCACCCCCCTGATGGGCCCCTCTCGGGCTACCTCGGCCAGTTCGGCCCCGACCTCGGCCGGCCTGCCAACAATCTTGCAGGTCATGGGTGTGGCTATTATGAAAAGAGCAATAGGGCTGCCATCTGGACGGGAAGCAACCCTGGGCCACTTATTGCACTATTCCCCTTTCAGTTCCTTGTCGATGTCCCATGCCTCTGGGACTTCTTAGAGGTCCTCCAGGAGGCGCACTCCTCTGATGATGCTGGGGGACCTCGAGTGCTGGTCTGACCTCCGGTCGTCTGGCGGCTTGTGCCTCCTCGACATCCACGTATTTGCTGGCCTTGCCTAGGAGATCTTCGAAGTCCTTCGGGGGTTTTCGGATTAAGGCTCTGAAGAATTCTCCCTCCTACAAGCCTTGCGCAAAGGCACTGACTAGCACCTCGGATGTGGCAGTGGGTACATCCAACGCGACTTGATTGAACCTTCGAATGTATGCCTTGAGGGGCTCCTTGGAGCCCTGCTTCAGGGTAAAAAGATTGAGGCTGGTCTTGTGGTGTCTCTTACTACTCGCGAAATGTTGAAGGAACAATCTCTTGAAGTCAGAAAATTCTCTTACGGATCCCTCCGGCAGTCTGTCGAACCATCGTTGAGCCGATCCGGACAAGGTGGTCAGGAAAGCTCGGCACTTTACTCCATCGGAATATTGAAGAAGTATTGAAGCATTCTTGAACTTCAATAAATGCTCCTCGGGATCCGAGGCCCCCCCCCGTATTCAGCTATGGACGGGAGTCTGAAATGCTTGGGCAAAGGTTCCTGCAGGATTTGGGCGGAAAAGGGGAATCCTGTACGCTCCACCGAGGTCGGCACGAGGGGAGCCTTTCCCTTGTTAGCTCTGGTGCGGCTGGATGTAGCTTCGTGAGGGTCTGATTGCCCAGCTCCCTCGGTCGGGCCGAACAATGCCCGGTGGAAATGAGGACTCTCATCCTGTCGAGCCCCTCCCTCAGTACCCACTCGAGCAGTCTGCTCGACCGGACCCGGCTGAACGGGTTGAGCGACTGCTCGAGCAGCTACTTGCTGTGCTTCTGCCAATTTCCTGGCCCTAGCTTCTATTAGCAGCTCCAAGTCTTCCCGTGAAAGAGTAACAGTCACCTGGTTGGATTCACTCATCTTCGGCTTTCGATCAGGCAGATTCCCACAGACGGCGCCAAATTTGATCCTGTCGACAAGCGAAGATCGGTTCTTCCTTGGGTGACTCGGTCTAACCAGGCCGACTCGGTCTGCTGTAGCTTGAGAGGTCGGACCGAAATAGGTCTCTCAATACGGTGGAGTGGTTGCAAAATGGCAGCGAGCCCTCATCAGAAATCCAAATGGGGTTTATATAGGGGGGAGGAAAGGTATTCCCTCGGCGAGCTGTCACATCTCATTAAGAGAAGATCGATCAACGGATTATGATGGCGACGGCCACATTAATGTTGAGAGACTGTTACAGCCGCTTGACACCATACTGGAGCTGTCTCTTCTGTCCCTCTTTAATTAATGATGGCTTTGCCAGGCAATGGTTGTGTCAGAAGGGGTTATCCTCTGAATGTCTGATAGAGAAAACTCATGTGATAGAGGGGGCTCGCATTTGTCCGGATATCTCCATGCAATCATAAATACCTGACCTTGATTAGCAGACTCTGAGGGACTGACCTCGAACGACCTGCCCCGATTGTCCCGAACCTCTACGGCCGACCTCGGGGATCCCGACCCCGTGGCTCCCGACCTCCGAAGGCTGACCACGAAGATCCCGACCCCGTGGCTCCCGACCTCCGAAGGTGGACCACGAGGATCCCGACATCGGATTACCCCGACTTCGGGGTAATCCTTAGTCTTGACCTATTTAACACCGGCTCAGATCGGCAATCGAACCCGGCCGAGCTCTTGACTCTTTTATAAATCATTCGCCCGGATCAGTGGTAAACAATGATCTATCCCCGGTCATGTGTTTGGAGCATCCACTATCAACAAACCAAGTTGATAGATGCTCCCCCTCAATCATAACCTACACAATTCGAAAAATAGAAGTCTTAGGTACCCAAACCTTGGGACCTAAAGCATCAACTAAGCATGACTTTGGCACCCATGCCTTGACAACTTTTTTTTGGATTTTGGGTGTCCTAGATTGTCTCATGTCAGTCCTAGACATGAGAGATACAAAAGAGGGTTCCTTAGGGCGGTAACCAATACCGGCCCTATTGTAAACCGCTCTTTGGGCATTTAAAATCATATCTAAGGTCTTAGAGCTATTTGAGAATTTCCCAAGAATATTCTTGAGCTTCTCAACTTCACTCTTCAATGATTGATTTTCCTCCACTAACTCACTATCATGCAAATCACTGATTTCCTCAACCTTAGAGGATTTCAAGCTTACAATCTCATGTTTCAAAGATTTAATTTCATCTTCTAGTAATTCAACATGCAAATCATCAATGTTATCATCCCTAGAAGCTTTCAATTGATCAATTTCTAATTGCAATGCTTTAACTTTGTTTTTGGATTTCTTAAGCATACTAGTTAAACATGCAATTGCTCTATAGCATTTTTCAAGCTCGGGGGAAGTTACCTCCTCATCATCCGAAGATGATGAAGCCGCGTTTGAGGAGCTTAAAGATTCATCACTGCTCTCCTCTCCAAGAGCCATGAGAGTCACTTGCCTTGTGCTCTTCTCCTCCTTCTCATCGTCGGATGAACTAGAGGATGACTCATCCCAAGAAGCCTTCAAAGCTTTCTTCTTCCTCTTGGATTTCTCTTCTTTTCTTTTGGGTTTCTCCTCCTTTTTAAGCTTCGGACATTCATTCTTGAAATGTCCTTTCCTACCACACTCAAAGCAAGATGCATTATTCTTATCAAGCTTGAATTCACTAGTGTTACCTCTCCTTTTGAAACGTCGGTCTCTTCGCATCATCCTCCTCACAAAGTTGGCCATTTCGGATGAAGAAGAGCCGCTGTCATCCTCCTCGGAGTTGGATTCGGATTCGGAAGAAGATGAAGATGAAGATGATGAGACCTCCTTCTCCTTCTTCTTCTCCTTCTTCTTCTTAGTGACTCGATCCCCTGCAACTAAGGCAATCCCCTTCTCCTTGGGGCCTTTGTTAGCCATTTCATGCAATTCCATCTCACAAAATAAATCATCTAATTTTACAATAGATAAATCCTTGGATACTTTGTAGGCATCCACCATGGATGACCACAAAGCATTCCTTGGAAATGCTTTCAAGACATACCTCACAAGGTCGCGATTCTCAACCTTTTCATCAATTGAATGAAGTCCATTGAGGACTTCCTTGAACCGGCTATGGAACTCACTTACCGACTCATTCTCCTTCATGGAGAGATTTTGGAGTTGATTGAGGAACAAGTCCCTCTTTGCAATCCTCGAGTCTCGGGTGCCTTCATGGAGCTCTATGAGTTTGTTCCACAAGTCTTTTGCACTTGTGAAGGGACCAACCTTGATGAGTTGGTCTTTGTTCATGCCACATTGTAGAGTGACAACCGCCTTCGCGTCGGCTTCACTTTTCCTTGTTTGTTCGGCAGTCCATCGTGAAGATTCGAGTTCCTTGCCTTCATCATCCTTAGGAGGGACGAATCCCTCCTTCACCGCGAACCACGTATGGATATCCATCTTCAAATAGTATTCCATTTTTGATCTCCAATATTGGAAGTCGGCGCCATCAAAGAATGGAGGTCGGGTGGTGGAGAAGCCTTCTCTCAAAGCCATCTTGTTGAGAACTCTCGGTTGTTAAGCCGTGTATAGAGCCCCTTGCTCTGATACCACTTGTTGGGAACGAGATGGCTAGAGAGGGGGGTGAATATAGCCAACCACTTTTCTTGGAAGAGCTTAGCAATATTTCTGCACTTAAACCATCAGTAGCACAGCGGAAAGAGTAGAAAACATATTATGCAGAAAATGTAACGAAAGCGAAACAAAAACAACTAGCAAGATCGCTAACAAGGAGGGTTTACAAGGTTCGGGGATAACTTGCCCCTACTCCTTGGCGTGCCCTTAAGGTGGGCGATCCCTTGATCGTCGGCAGATCAACCCCCGGTGATAACCGGATATGAAACAACCTCCTTCTCGGTGGAGAAACCTCCCCACAGTTTGTTTCAAACAATAATATAGAATGAGCACAATGAAACAATAAGAAGGATCTTACTCAAACACTTAGCAAGGACAAAAACACAGCAAGCTTCCCTGAGCTCCACCCAGTGGCGATCTCACGCAGAACCCTTCTCCGTGTCTTCCCACTGTCGGACTCCAAGCCTCTTGTTTTCTCCTTCAAGCGCTTAAGTAAACGATGGTTGCTTCTTAATAGCTTGCTCAAAGGTGATGAAGATCGCAAGAATACAGTAAGCAAGTTGTGGAGAACTCAAGGCACGGTAAGAACAGTAGTTTTCCAAGTCTTTTCTTCCACGAAGCCATCCACCGCCCTTTTGATTCTCCACATAGCGACAAGTGACAACATCTCTGTAGCTCCCAGCTACTCATCTGCCAACGCCAGCCTCTACTGAGCTATCTCTGGACTCACTGAGCTCCCCTCAGTCAAGCTCCAGTCTCAGCTCCAGTCTGCAGCTCGCCGTTGCAACCTGAGATGAGAAAGGGACAAACCTGCTCCAAAGAAAGCTCTCTTTGACTTCTCCTTGAGTGTTTGAATCCTCCCCTGTCACCTGAAACTCAATCAGAGTATTAGAGCAGCAAATCAACCAGCATATCAAATATCAGAGGAAAGTGGCAGCGAATCGGTTGTGTTCAGACGCGATCAGAGCGTCTGTCAGTGCAGTTTGAATTAAAGTGATCGGTCACCTGACCAATCAGAGAGCCTCCTGATCGGTCACCAGACCGATCAGGCAGGTCCCGGATCGATCAGGCTTCATCCTGATCGATCCCCAACGCTCGATTAGAAATCGCGATTTCTTTGAGATTCTCCTGGACCGATCACCAGACCGATCCCAGGTCGTGGATCGTTCACCTGACCGATCCACCCTTATATTGAGCGATTTCTGAGTTTCGCAGGCTAGACCTTCTGATCGGTCAACTGACCGACCAGGGATCTTCCTGATCGGTCAGCAGTCCGATCAGGTCATCCCCAGACCGATCAGGCTCGTCCTGATCGATCTTAGTGAGGAGCCCGCGAAGTTGGATCGTTCAACAGAACGATCTGCACAGTGATCCTGATCGGTCAGCAGACCGATCAGGAGCTGTTCAGCAAGTGAACTCAACCTCACTGCTTGCTCCCTGATCGGTCACCAGACCGATCACGAGCCAGTCAATGGGTGAAACGCATACTCCCTGATCGGTCACCAGATCGATCAGGAGCAACATAGTAGGTTCCCAACCTCACTGTGTGCTCCCTGATCGGTCACCCGACCAATCAGTCATCGCTGGATCGGTCACCAGACCGATCCACGAAGGAGCAGCGTGCCAAAATCCCTGATCGGTCACCAGACCGATCCAGAGACTCAATCTCAGCCCTCCAAGCTAAGTTTCCATCCACCTTAGCCCTCCAAGCTAAGGATTTTCCATCTAACCCTCCAAGTTGGGAATTTGCACCTAACCCTCCAAGTTAGGACTTTTCACCTAGCCCTCCAAGCTAGGACTTTTCACCTAGCCCTCCAAGCTAGGACTTTTCACCCAACCCTTCCGAGTTAGAACTTCATCAAACCTAGCCCTCCAAGCTAGGCACCTGACCCTCCAAGCCAGGACTTTTTCACCTAATTCTCCAGGAT
Source organism: Boesenbergia rotunda (assembly GCA_024364735.1). Lineage (NCBI taxonomy): Eukaryota > Viridiplantae > Streptophyta > Magnoliopsida > Zingiberales > Zingiberaceae > Boesenbergia > Boesenbergia rotunda. Next base: position 1,161,664 of record JAGFNQ010005046.1, on the reverse strand, counting down.
GGGAATTTGCACCTAACCCTCCAAGTTAGGACTTCTCACCTAGCCCTCCAAGCTAGGACTTTTCACCCAACCTTTTCGAATTAGGACTTTTCCAACACCTAGCCCTCCAAGCTAGGATTTTCCACACCTAACCCTCCAGGTTAGGATTTTCCAATACCTAGCCCTCCAGGCTAGAATCCTCCATAACATGCCTAATCCCCGATCAGGACTTAATCATAATCATCATCATCATCAACCTAAACTAAAATCGTTGTCAACACTAAAATAACAATTAAGGCCAGACTGCATCAACACCTCCTTGAAGTTGCGAGGAGATGACATGTCGAGAATGACCTTTACTTTTTCTGAATTAGCCTCAATCCCCCTCTCCGTCACCAAATACCCTAAGAACTGGCCACTCTTCACCCCGAACAAACACTTAGCTGGGTTCAACTTCAACTTGTTTGCCCTCAGGGTGGCGAAGGTCTCATCCAGGTCGGTCATCATATCTTTTCCCTTGTCTGTCTTGACCAGGATGTCATCTACATAGACTTCAATATTCCTACCTATCTGGTGTCTGAAGACCTTGTCCATCATCCATTGATAGGTTACCACTGCATTGCGTAACTTAAACGGCATAACGTTGTAGCAGTAAATACCATCCGCCGTCACAAAACTGGCTTTTTCTCAATCTTCAGGAGCGAGAGGAACTTGGTGATATCCCTAGTAGGCATCCAACATCGAAATAAATTCACAACCGGAGGTGGAATCTACCAACCGGTCTATCCGAGGCAAGGAGTAGCAGTCTTTAGGGTTTATTTAAATCTCTAAAATCAATACAAACCCGTCATTTACCCCCGGGCTTAGGGATAAGTACTACATTAGCCAACTAAGTTGGGAATTGAACTTCTCTTATGTGTCCGGCCTTCAGCAACTTGGCAACTTTCTCTCTGATGACCTTGTCCTGCTCGGGAGCGAAATGTCTTCGCCTCTGCTTCACCGACCGGGCTCCGGGGGTTATATGCAAGCGATGCGTAGCCAAGGCTGGGGGACTCCTTTGATCTCTTCGGTGGCTCACGCAAACACGTCCTGATGGTTTTGTAAGCAGCCGATCAGACGACTTCTCAGCTCCTACGTAAGGTCGGCAGCAATCCTTGTAACCCCTCCCATCTGTTGAGGATGGATCTGGACCTCTTCGCTCTTGACCTCCCTCTGTTCTTCTTTGGGTTCTTTCTCCTCTCGAGGGTTGGCGAGGTCGATCTGTAGTGTTTCATGAGCTCTCGGGTGTTTGCGGGCTTCTGACCTAACCTCCCTGCTGTAGCATCGTCGGAAGCTAGCTGATACCCTTTGACCTCAGCCACTTGTTCACCCACCGGGAATTTGATTTTCTAGTGGTAGACTAAGACCACCGCCTGAAATGTGCTGAGAGTCGGGCGCCCTAGAATGGCGTTGTAGGACGATGGAGCGTCTACGACCATGAAGAGAGTTCTTCCTGTCCTCTCCAGTGTGTCATCTCCCAACGACAGGGATAGGGAGATTTGCCCTATCGGCTGCACTCGGTATCCGGTAAAGTCGAAGAGCGGAGTGGAGACCGGATGCAGCTAGTCCTCATCGATTTACATCTGGTCCAGGGCTGCCTTGTACAGGATGTTGATAGAACTACCTGTATCCACAAAGACTCATTTAACCTCATAATTTGTGATGCGCGTGAGAATTACCAGTACGTCTTTATGGGGGGCTTCCACGTCTTCCAGGTTCCCAGGGCAGAAGGAGATAACAGGGCCCTGGCGCTGGCTACTGCGCGTCTCGATGGCATAGTTCTCCAGCCGACGAGTGTGGGTCTTCCTTGCCCAATGAGAGTCTCCTCTGGTAGGACCTCCGGAGATCACTCCCACATGGCCCGAAGGAGGCCCTCGTACTGGAGCTTTGCCTTTCTTGGGATCTCGTTCGGGGGAGAGAGATTGGCGGGATGCTATCTCTCGACCTCTTCCTCGGGATCGCGACCAGGATCTTCTCCTGTTTGTCGTTTGCGAGGAGAGGAACTTCTCCACGGGAATCTCTGACGATACCCCGCTTTCTTCCACCGCTTTCAAGGCTTGGCGTCTGCTTCCTGAGCCAACCTCTTCTTCAAGGCATGGCACTCCTTGGTAGAGTGCATTGTACTGTCGTGGAAGTCGCAGTACTTCTTCGAAGGCTTGGGTCCAGCCGTGTCGACTGTTTCCACCAGCCTCTTCTTACTAGCCCAGTGGTCTTTCCCCGAGCGAGGATCCTTCGCCTGGGCTGGTGGTTCCCTTCTCTCAGACCGTACTGAGATCTGCAGAGGGGCTCCTGCAGGCTCCTTATGGCGAGCGTGCTGCACCTCTTCGACATTGATGTGTTTGACGGAGTTCCCCGGTAAGTCATCGAAGCTGGTCGGCGGCTTCTTCACCAGTGATCGGAAGAAGTCGCCTTCGGAGAGTCGCTGAGTAAAGGCGCTGACAAGGATCTCTGACGTAGCGGTTGGCACATCTTGCGCCACCCGATTGAACCGTTGGATGTAGTCCTTCAACAGTTCTTTCGCCTTCTATTTGAGGGCGAACAGGTTTAACGTCATCTTCTGATACCACGGCTGCTGGCAAAGTGGTGTAGGAACACGGTTCTAAATTCCAGAAAGGAATTTATAGAACCTTGGGGCAGCCTCTGGAACCATCTCTGGGAGGCCCCAAACAAGGTATTCATGAACACCCGACACTTCACACCATCCGTATACTGGTGTAGAAGAGCCGCGTTCTCGAGCTTGCTGACGTGGTCCTCAGGATCTATCTTCTCATCATAGTCAGCAATTCCGGGACCACGAAATTTCTTGGGCATCTGGTCTTCTATGATGTCAGGGAAGAAAGGGATAGACGGAGCCTTTGGAATGACTTTGAACCCCTCAATCCTCCTCGGTCCTTCTTCCTACTTTAAGACGCTAGAGGCAACGGAGTTGGCTTTCTCCAAATCTCTCAGGGAATCTCGCCGATGTACCGGAGTTGTAAATGTCTATCCCACCGGTGGAGAGATAGATATTCGATTTCGGTGATGTGAGGCGGACATCCTTGGGATTTTGTCTTGTACCGAAGATGCTCTCCGTGAGGCAACTTGCTCGATTTAATGTTGTTCGAGCGCTCCTTTGACAGCATTGGCGACGAGGCGATCCAACTCTTCTCTCATCAAGACGATGGGTTGTCCATCCGGATCTGCCATCACGATGCTCCTTCTGGTGCTTTGATTTAAATTCCCACAGACGGCACCAAACTTGTTCCGGAAAAGAGTCGACACGGATGGCGAGTCACCGAGGTGCAGCCCACAAGGATGGCGATGAGGAGAAGACGATCGCACCCTACAAGATCAACACCAGCGTTAATGGGAGCACATCGGAAAGTTTTTCGGCGGAACCCACTCCGACGCTCAAGTCAGGAATCACAGTTATCTCAAGAGGAAAACGAGGAAGTTGATTTGTCTTGAGTTCGGAAAGCTCACCCCCCTTTACCTGGATGCCGAAGCACTTTATATATCTGAGGGCTTGGTTACACGTGTTCCCACGTTATCCTCCACGTTCCCCAATCGTCGGTTACGTGATAACTTTTAAGTAATGGCCGCTGTGATCATTAAAGCCTTAATTGCCACGTGTAGTTGACAATTATTATCCGACGACTTTCCTGATCTGGAAAGAGAAACGACTACTTGAAGTCGGGTTATCGGATGTATGACTCTTCGGGCTCCACTCTCCCAAGAGGGTCTCGAGGTATCTTCTCCCGGGATGGCCTCGGGCGTCTGTTCTCCCGAGGTGGTCTCGGGGGTCTGCCCTTCCAAGGTGGCCTCGAAAGTGTATGGCCCGACCTGACCTCGGGAGTCTGTTTTCCCGAGGTGGTCTCGGAAGCCTATTGCCCGGCGTGACCTCGAGGGCCTACCCTCCCGAGGTGGTCTTCGGGGGTCTACGGCCCGACCTGACCTCAGGCATCGGCCTCCCGAGGTGGTCTCGGGAGCCTACTGCCGGGCGTGACCTCGAGAGTCTACCCTCCCAAGGTGGTCTCGGGAGTCTGCCCTTCCAAGGTGGCCTCGGGAGTGTATGGCCCGACCTGACCTTGGGAGTCTGTCTTCCCGAGATGGTCTTGGGAGTCTACTGCCCGGCGTGACCTTGGGGGCCTATCCTCCCGAGGTGGTCTCGGGGGTCTACGACCCAGCCTGACCTCGAGCGTCCGACATCCCGAGGTAGTCTCAGGAGTCAGATCTTGACAGTCGGGCTTGGTGAACCCTAACACGTAACTTTTCCGTTCCACATGTCAATCCTGAGATAACCCCATCAAGTAGAAATTCTTCAGAATCCTTGATTAGTTATGTTATGGTTCTTACATACATGTCAATCTTGCATATAGGATTGCAACCCAACAGAGAAAGGAAGTAGTTATTATGATTTTTGGCAAAATACAAGATCTGTAATCAAATGTTCTCCATTTCCAAGTGAGAAATAATTATGGCCATTTGGTTCTGAACAATCTTTTTGTATTAGTTCTTGAACATGAATGCAATCTTATATTTGAAAATATACACATATATTATTGTTTTTCCTTTATCTTTGTTTTTGTTAAAAAAATCCACCAATCCCACTGATGGGTGGTTGCTAAATACTTGGGGCTATTTGTAATGCCAATGCAGATTATTAACAACCATGCCTAATATAAAATTCAAAATCTGAAAAGAAACATGGAATTTTGTTGAAACTATGTTCGAGTATGATAGTTTCTTTTCTTTCCAATATTCTTTTTGCAGCTGAGAAATTTAGTTTGGGCTACATCCAAACATGATAGTTTTTTTTGTCACTGGGTCCTGTATACAAAAGTCCTGCTTTGTGTGTGTTGGAATCGAAAATGCTGTAATCAATCCTCTAAAATGGCTCTTATGTAGGCACAAGAATGTTCAGTATCAGCATTGAACATGTCCCTGTGATGCTTGAATACTGTATTCCTACTTTTCTTTTAGATTTTTTTCCCTTGCATATACGTTTCACTTTTTATTTACATATACAATTACTTGACTTTCTTATATCAAACTCTTTACATTATCTAAAAAATTGGCATACACTTTAAAATTTACTTTCTTGAATATGTCAATAAAAAAATTCACTAGATTTTGTCTTGCTTGATGTTTAAATTCCGAGCAAAATCATCTAGAGCACACTCAAATCAAACACAACTCTCTTGATTATTTTCATCAAAAAATAAATTATGATAGATTGAAACACCATGGCCCCAAAAATTAATATCCAAACCTGCATCATGATTCATTATAAGGTTTCTTTATATTGTGTTTTAAAGTTGGTTCATCATGTTGTCACAGCATGCATCTCTTAGTCCTGATGGAAAGCTTCTTGTGATTGTGAGGGACTACCCGGAAGGTCAATTGCTTGACGCACATACAGGAAAGGTGCATATGGAAATTCATTGACTTTTATGGAAATTGCTGTGTTTAAGTTCTTGATCATCTCTATCAATGGTGAGACATGCATTGTTATCCTACATTGGTAAGCTCTAGCCAAGTAAACAAAGTTGTGATACTTACATTCTTGCAATAGACTATCCATATCTTGCAAGGCTACTCGGACTTACTCTTTTGGCATCCAGATGGTTGCACAATTGCCACAGGAAGCCAAGACAAGACCTGCCATGTTTGGGATGTGAGGGATCTATCCGAGTCTCTAGCTGTTCTGAGAGGCAACCTTGGTGCAATAAGATCTATCTGCTTCACATTGGATCGCAATCAGAACTACTCATGATTTTCTCCTTTGATGCGGCAATTATTCAAAGGATTGAGGCTCAAGAGTTGGTCTTCAGTGTCGATATGTTTTGTCAGTAAACTTACACACTTGGTATGTTAAATGTACAGAAACACACATCAGATGAAAGCAAAGGAAGAGGGGGAATGAACTTTGAGAGAAATTATTCTCTATAATTTAACATTTGTTTCTTGTATTTTAGCTTTAGCTGCCGTATTGCCAGCTCGTGTATTCAAACATTATGATACACTTACTGGTTGATCCATCAAGCTCTTGTTCTATAGTATTTGGCACAAAAATATTTTGATATGAGAAACATTTTCAATTTTTTGGTATTATGTCTAAAATTGGTTGTTGTTGTTGTATGCTTAAAATTGGTTGATGGTTGATGGTTTCAAATTATAATTGTTAATTTTAAAATAATGAAATTTAAATTACACGTCATTTTATTTCGTAACGCTCATCCGCGACTGAGTAGTCGGAATTTTTTTTATAAATGGTAGTCTTCATTGATAGTCGATATATTATTAAAAAAAATTAAAACTTACTAAAATAGAGGGATTTAGAAGAATATAAAATTATTAATTAATTTTTTATATTCTAGGTTATAAAAATAAAGGAAAATAAAGTAATTCTATAAAAGTTTTTTTTAATTAGTTGTAGACACATTCTTTTTTTAAAAAATAAAATTACTTTTTTTTTTTGACTATTTATAAACCACCTTTCTAATCCAATTGCTTCAACTTTCTCATCTCGATGGAAGCAGCTGGCGGAGAACTCCCTCGTCGGAGGAGCAATGAGGAGGAGGAGAAGGCAGCGGCGGCGGTGGCGGTGGCTGCCGCTGTGACGTGTCCGGTGTGCAAGAGGACGTTCTCTTCGACTAAAGCCATGCACGGCCACCTGCGAACCCACCCGGAGAGGAACTACCGCGGCACCAATCCCGATTCCCGCGCAAAACCGTCCAAGACAAAGGCGCCGTCGGTCGGCGACGGAAGCCGTCAGCCTGTCGTCATCAGAACCAATTTCCTCTTCCTGGCGGCCGAGCGCGAGAGGTCACAGAGCGCGAGAATACCTAAGAGGAGCATGATTGAGACGGATACCAAGGTTGAGGACGGCGGCTGCAGCACTTCGACCAGCGCTGAGTACGAGCACCACCGACGCCGCATGAGCTTCGCTTCTCACATCAATACTGGAATTAGTATTAGCGACGGACCCATCAAGATTAGTCCATTAATGGCGGCGGAGGCGGCAGCGGCGCCAATGTTGTCTGAGAAGGAGTGGATTGCGGTGGATGCTCTGAAGCTGTTGAGAGAATCCGCTGTCTCAACGCCGACGCTGGCAGCGACGCACCCGCCGTTGACGTTCGATCTAAACCAGCCGCCATCTCCGCCGGCGGCGGATCAAAGAGAGGAGACGAACTAGTTGTGGGTTTCGATTTCATTGTTTGTTAAAACAAACAACAAAAAAACAAACACCATTCAGTTTATTGTTTACTTTGTTTGATTGATGCAGAAAGATTTGCTAAAATTTTATGTAATACTTCTATCTTATGCAGAAAGAAAATATTTGTTGACAAATTTCTGACAGAAATTTGTCAACATGATAAATGACTACGTTAGCAAGAGTCTATTTCTATAACTCAAACTCATGACCTCAAAATCACACGAAGCTAACTCTAGCTTTGAGGTAGACTCCCCTTCACATTAAAATGTTGTATTTCCTTCGCAAAATTCCTCAAACCAAAACCACGAGTTCATATCTAAGCGAAAAAGAAACAGTATAAAAAAATTGATATGCTGCAGCCAAATAAGCAACCAGATGAATAACTAATAAATACTAACTGTTGGCCTTAAAAGAGATCAGGCATGAGCATCAGAACATGGAACTAAATACAGTAACTATAAAACTTTGCACCTGCTAGTTCTTCTAATCAGAATATCATTTTCTTGATGCTAATGTTCATCTGTCAAATAGCTTACATAAGGGTCTTTGGCTATGATCAATGCAGGTTCCTTGAGTAGTACATAACAGGTGCTGCTCTTTGACCCGGGAGGGACTGGAGTAAGGTGGGATTTGGCACGAACGGACCCTGGTTCTCTGAGGTGATCTTTTGATTCATAAAACTGAAATTGGCACTTGAGTAGAGATTAGGGAGCAAGGGTCTTATATAATTGACCGTTTGGTTTTGTAATGGATAGTAGAAGAGCGAAGTATGAGGTAAAGAGCCATGACTTAAATTTGTAAGTGCCAAGTTGCTTGCTGAATTTGTTAGGAATCCTCTGGCACCATTCTCATGCCGAGGGTCATCAAGCACAATCACCTGATCCATTATTTGACAAGATAAACGAGGATCTGAACGTGGTTGGAATTGCTGAATCTGCTGATCAAGTTTAGCTGTACAACCAGATTGCAGTGGAAAACCAGCAAAGCCACCACCACTTGGCCTTCGAGGTAAATTCAATGGAATCTGGTGATCAACTAGAGGTACAGTTCGGCCAAAAGCTTGAGGAGGCCCGGCAACAAGCTGATTATGCTGATACTGAAAGTGGCCCTGCTTCATGTGATTGTTGTTCGAAGCATATTCAGGATGAGAAAGATTTACCTGTTGACTGTAATTCAATGCAGGTTGACTTTGTTCATTTCGTTCATGGTTCTGGACCAGTAAGTTTTTACCCATCAACCTTAGCATAGGACTGGAAACAGAATGATTCTGTGATTGACGTGATGGCCTGGGTGAACATGTATTGCCACAAATAGGAAACTTGATTGGCAAATCCAGCGAACTCTTCGGTAAAGTTGATTTACTACGTGCCCCAGTTTCTGAGTTGTCTGTCATATTATGATTCTGGTAGAGAGCAAAAGAGGATGAGATCCTTGGTCGAATGGGCGAGTTTGATACCCACGTTGGCATGGTAGTCTTGACAGTAACACTTTGTCTGAACGATTCAGAAACTTTATTAATTCTCTCTGTGCACGAGCAGCAAAAGCACTTATCATCCTGACATTGATGAAGTTTTTTATCTGGCAGGATCTCCTTAGTTTCTTGCTCCCTATTATCTAAATTTCCCTCTTGGGCTACTTCAATACTTTCTGCAGAAGGAATTGCTGGATTTGGGTTATCATTGGCACTGGCAGATCCAGATGACTTTTTGGCACCTTGAAATTTTAAATCTGATGGAAATGGTAGAGACATGGTTGATTTAATGGAAATGGGAGATCCAGACGGTTCCCTGTCAGGTGATACATTCTTGGAATGACTTGCTGTAATTCTAATAGAACTTGTTGATGAGCTCCTTTCGGGTACATCATTGTGACAAGTCAAACAACCACTAGACTCATGAAGAGAGAGAGTATCATCAGCTGGCTCTTGCTCTGGCTGCATCGTGTGAGAATACGCTCTTCTTTTAAGCTCTGTCAATTTAATCTGCGGATCTCCATTCTTGTTAAAATTACTATCAGCATGAAACTTCTCTTGATGTTGAAACTGTTCTGTGTGGGCTTCAGTTGCATAAATTGGTTGTGCATGTTCTTCAGATTGACAAGAATCTAACTGTGTGCCAAGAGATGGTGCCATCTTTTCTGAGATTACACTATCATGAGAAATAGGATCGGGATTAGTTTTCTCCATGGAAGATCTGGTCCCATAATCTCTGGAGTCAGATATTTCAATTTGCATGCCTAAAGTTTCAGTTTCGGTTCCATGGAATTGAGTTTGTGAGCTCAGATTTGTTGAATTGCTGTTTTCCTGGTGTTCCATTGTGGTCGAATATTGAGATGTCACATCATTCATAGCTCCTCCAAATGTTGTAATATTCCTCAGTGCAGAACATTGGTTAGATTCTATTGTTTTGCTTCCAACATCTATTCTGGGAAGGGCACCATAACATGTAGGACTAGATGAACTTGCATTGTTCAATGGTGGAAGTTCTCCTTCCGGAACTGTCCTTGAGACACTACTGTACTTACGTAACTTTTTAAAGATGGATGGTTTCTCAATTTCTCCATCTTTCCTTCCTTCTAAAGAAAGTCGCCTTTTAACTGTGTCATTATTCTTCAAAGCTTCATCTTTCAACATCACTGTTTTCCTATTAGAAGCACTATTGAGCCTGTCTCGAGTGCCCGCATCCTTCTCTTTTAATTTCAACACTGATGAACATTTAAAGCTCCCTGATGATCTTGATAATTTCAAAACAAGACTATTAGTTGTGATCAAATTTTCCAAAGACGATTTGGAGTTTGGCTGAGGCAGTTCCATAGAGCCGTGCTTCCCTTGATCCATGCTATGGGCAACATTATATAGGAAATTAACTCTATTTGTCTTTGGAGAACCAATCAGTTCTTCATATGAACAAGATAATCTCTTGGTCTGTGCCTTCACATCAGGAGAGTTGTCTGAATCTGGTTGGGCATTCATGTTACTAGGTGGCATGTCCTCTGAGGTACCACAGTTGTCTTCTATGCTCAACCTTTTCCGGACCCGTGAGCGCTTAGCACGTGCCCACTGCTTTACTGTTGCAAACAAAATGGTATTGTCTCTCTCTTCTGGCTCTGATGCGCATGACAGAGATCTATCATTCTTCTGATGATTCTCTGTGTTGCAATCCAATTTATCTGTAGAATGGATCTGCTATCACAATATAGAAAAATGTTAAACCAGTTGTCATCAGAAGCATAAGAAGGGGAAGCGATTGTGCATGCAAAATCTAATGCGAGATAAGCTTAGAATTTTTTTGCTTGAATCCAAAATTGTGTTGCTCTAAAAGCAACAACCTATACTTGGAGCCATAGGTCTGCATATCACCAAATTCTGAAGATTAATTCTCATAAACAACCAAACTTATAGATCAAAAACAAGGAAGAATGTTCAACATCTTGGTTAAGAGAAGTAAAGAAATCCAGTATAGGACAGAAACTGATCATTACTTGCCAACACCAAGGGAATTTAAAGAAAGAATAACTTGAGCAATATTAAGAAGCTGATAGAAGTGAATACTTTGAGTGCCATTATATTCTATTGGTGTCCTTCAGACTATGATTGATCTATACTTAATCATGGAAACCATTTTGTCCATCACAGAAAAGAGACAACCGTGTTCATTATCCAAGATAGTATCCATGTTCACTAACATATATACAAGCAAAAAGTATTGAAATTTGTTGCGTAGTGAATCCTTTACCTGCGACTTCATGTTAGATAACAGGCCATTCTCATTTTGTGCTTTCAATTTCATATTTTTCAAATGTTTTGATGCAAAATGCTTTTTCTTGTTAATTGATAGAGCTTCCCTTGCCTTGGATTCTTCTGCATGTTTCCTGAGCTCAAACTTTTCATTTGATATTTCTTGTTCGCTTAACTTGGACAAAATCCTAAGCTTTACACCATCTGAATCAACATACACTGGTTCGGTTCTATCATACTCGGAATGAATCGGTGAAACATCTTGTCTTTTGGTCAGCCCATCCACACCACTAGTTGGAGCATTCAGCAATGCCAATTCAGAACTCCAGTTTGTACCATTCCTCTTATCAAGGTCTTCAAGAGTGCAGCAGCTAGAACTTGCATAGACATCCACCATCAACCTCTTCTTTTTTGGCTTGACTTTATATATTGAAACATTACTCTGTGTGCCCTTAGAGTTAGACTCCATCGAGAGACATTGATCAATGTGAGCATTCAGAGTGGTATTCGAAGTGAAAGAGAATGTTTTACAGACAGGGCAGACCTTTGAAGCCATAGGATGCAGTATCACTCTAGAATCTTTTACGGTTCCTTCTGTTTGTCTAGTCTCTAAGACTGGAGCCAATTTCACTATCTGCCTGTCTCTTTTAGCCGAAGGTTCACAAGATTTGTGAAGAGTATAGCTAAGATCAGTAACCTCACACTGTGACTGTGTTGTAGTAGATCTGACTAGAGAAACAGAAAGAAGATTACCATTCAGACTTAAAATTTCTTCAGTTTGTTGAGATGTCCCAGAAGCTGAGCCAATTCCAACATCACTATGGCTCAACTCATTCACAGATAAGCCATGGTTAGAAGTAGAATTTGTTTCCTCCAGTGATGGGTGGATGGATTGAACTAAAACAGGCTCCTTTGAGGTTAATCCTGATATCTTTGCCACACTAGAAGGATCTTTATTGGAGTGATTACCAGTTGTAAGAAGATCCAAGTGTGAAGAAACTTGTTCAGCTTCTGAACCAGCAGTAGGCTGAGTTAATACTTCCAACTTTCTGAGACTGTCAGCTCTTAGTACATCAGGAGGTTCAAAAGGTGGCAACAACTCTTTAATACCATGCTTCAAACAAAACTTCAAGAACTGTTGAGCAAACGGCCAAGAAGTTTCAATCCCTTTGCGACGTGATGCAAAGACATAATCTCTAAGGAACAAAACAAAAATTGAAATAAGCTTACGTATAAATTACAAGTCTACAAGACTAAGTAACTACAAAAATCTTCAACTCCATGTTTCCAAGAAAAGATAGAAGCAAAGCAAAGAAGACCTGCTTATGAGATGACTTTTTTGGCTGCATTAATTGCTAAAGTTAGATTCTTTCTAATCAAGGAAAGAGACAGAATTTATAACTTCTAGTTGTTCTATGTCTATAAGGAAACTATATCATCGATGAAGATTAGAACTTGATTTTAAAAAACTCAAATTTACATTGCACTGTTTACAATTCATTCAAGAGGACATTAAAGCACAAAAGAAGAATCTGATATTTGTAGTTGATACTTGATAGGCCTTCAGGAAATTGAGCTAACTACAAAAGATGAAAACAGAAAAGATTTCATATACGCCCGATCTTGAAAAGAATTCATATGCTATATGATTGAGGAGTAAAAGGGGAATCCCTGTAGAAAGAGGGGTATGACCTATCTGAAAATAACTCCAGATGAAGAACTTTAACCTTATAGAGAAATTGGGAGTTCTCTCTCCAAGGATTGGTGGATCTAATTCCTCTTGAGAGGCTAGGTTTCCAGACGAACCCCTTTCATCAGTTCTTACTTCTGGAAGTTTGGAGGAACATCTTGTATCTGGAGAGTTTCCACTAGATAATAACATCTGAAGAAGGTCCTCTCAATTAACTCTAAATGTTCCAGCAGTTGCACTGCTCCAAAAGTTTTGGTTCTATTAGGCTTTCTTTTATGCTTAGCCTCCAACATAACAAAGGACCTGGCTCCCAAAACCCCTCAAGAAGACAAAGTGAACATCAAAACCCAAAAATCCAACCACCCTTTTTCTCCTCTCATGATCTGATTGTTGTGCCTGCAAAATCATAGGAACAGAAGTCAAAGGTATGAGATCATCCAGAAATATAACTTGGAGATTACTTTAAGAACATTATTTCATGTGCACATAAGTATATTCAAGGGTTTCATTAAACCAATAAAGTTAGATCAGGCTGCATCAAGACCTCATAATCTCCCAAATGGCAGTGAGATAAAAAGTCAAGTGAGAGATGAGCTTGCTCAGGTGTCATTTTATGTGGCAGAAGTGAGCATACTCAGGTACCAACATGGGCTAGCACAGTTATATCAGGAAGGGAACAAGGGTGGAAGGGAAAGGAGGGAAAAATAAAATTTTGTCAAACACAAATCACATGAAATGATAAGTAGAGAAACATGGGCAGGAAACATGTTCAGGTCAAAAAAGTGGAACACCACCGCCACCACCACAAACCACTGAGGAGGGAGCAAAACCGTCTTCAACTCAAGAGAAAATTCATCCAAAAATTACTCTTGCAGAGTTCCCAGGGAAGATCAATACGTAGCAGTAAAGAGATGTAAAAAAACGGAGACCATAAAATCTCGAAGTTCTCGCGAAGATTCTTTATAGATCACAGAAGGAAGCGCAACAACAGAGGCAAAAGGAGAAATTGTTGAAAGAAAGGACAACATAAAAAGGATAAGAAATCCCACTAGACTTCGTCGCCGAGAGTAAAGATGAAGAAAAATCATCCCTAGAATTTCTTCACTCTTCCGAAATTAAGGGACAAGGAACTCGACATAAATCGAAGATCCAAGAAAAAAAAGAAGAATTAAACAGAACGCGAACATGGCAGATCCAGAAAGGGCATGGCTTGATACTGATTTTTTGAAGAAAAAAAAAACCCCATCAAAATGAAATCCCTATGAGAAAGAACAAAAATACCTCAAGAAACAAACTTCCCACCGTCAATTGATCCATACCTTATCAAGGTTACAGCTTTCCCAATAATTGTTGCTTGTGATAGCCAAATTGGGTCTAGAGAAGGGGGAAAAAAAACTGAAACTCGGAGAGAAGTGACAAAGAAGGGAAAGCCTTGCTTTCCCCCTTTCACTTCACAGCTCACAATTAATGGATAGAAGAGACTAGAAGGAAGAAGAAAATGAGAAAGCAGCATCCACCCACATCCATGGCATCAGGTTCCTTAATAGAAGCAGCCTCTGTAGCTCAACAGCAACTGTGAGAGAGAGGGGGGAGAGAGAGAGAGAAGAAAAAAAAGGGGCAAAAGTAAAGAGAGGGTGTTTTGAAGGAGCTGTACTAAGCCTGTACCTGTTTCTCTTGCTGCTATTGAAACAGAATTTTAATTTTTACCCTGTTTATTTATCGCATAGCTTTTACTGTATTTACTATTTAGCAGCAGCTATTAATTATTGGCCAAATATACCCCGTCCCCCTCATAGATCAGAATTTTAAGTTCGAATCCCTCTATCAAAAATTATGAGATTATTGAAATTAGTATAATATAAATTTGTGAAATTTAAAAGTTGGATTCTTAATTTGTTGTCGCCTTGTGATGAATTGTGGCATATCTAAGTCGACACGTTTAAACAAGCTAATAAGGCCTTGTGATGAATTGTGGCATATTTATGTGAAGATGAAAGGGAGGTGAAATTAAATTTAAACAAAAAATTGTGAAAGAAAAAAATTCATAAATATATAGGGATGTAAATGAAAAAAAACATATATGATCTCAAAAGGAAATTTCACTTTGCCCCTCTTGTTTTTAACTTTATTAATTAAAAATGTCGTTGACTATCCTGTACATTTTAGAAACATAATATAAAGAGGGTGAGATGGTAGGTTTTTTTTCAGTGGGATGATAAATATAAAATTGAATTATTAAATTCATTGAGAGGACTTTTAGATTTATCTTAATAATGGATTGAAATTTGTTATGAAATCGATTTGAACGTTCTCGGATACAGTCAACACGCAAGGCTGCATGGATGCTAGTTCAAAAAAATTATAAATTTCTACGAGATATTTGGGTCAAAATGAAAATCACAAAACTACAAATTTCTTCTTTTTTCCGACATTTAAAAAATAATTCCAATATCCCTTCACCTGTTTTAATCAATTTTAATTTCTAACCCGTCATTTTTACGAATGGCAATTGGGCCCGATATTACCTAGTCAGGAAATTCTCATTCTTGACTCCATGAGGATTAAATCCTTATACTCGTTCTGAACCCCGTTTCAAATTTATTAGCAATTAACATTAAACTTTCGATATTATAAAAAATTATGTATAATAAAGCTATGTTATAATAATAATAATAATAATTATTATTATTATTATTATTATTATTATTATTATTATTATTATTATCATCGAAACTATCGAAACTATCGAAATTATTTGGATAAATTCCAGGATAAAGATAACATCACCGTACCCTGCCTTGAATCTAATATGAGAATTTGAAAAAAAAAAAATCAATCTCGAACTCATGTCCGATAATGTCCTTCAAATCCATCTCATTTCAAATTTTCTCCCTAGAATCTCAAATTCGTAAGAAAAATTATCATCCTAATCACTTTTAAAAATTAATTTGTATAGGAAGAAGCAGCGGTAAATTTGCAAATGGAGATTGGAGAGCCGTTCACGTCTGCTGCGTTGTGGTGGCGGTGGCGGTAGGGACGGATTTTTAAATGGGGTGGTCCCCATTGATGCGTGGCGCACTGCCACAATGGAATTGGCCTCAGGGAAAGTAACGACGTGTGATTTGTCGGCCAAATTAGTATTTTTTTAATTGATATCCTATATTCAATTTGGATGAAAAAAAATTCATATCGAGTATTATAATAAATTTATAAAAAAACATAATTGCTAATCCATCCTCCTAATATTTTAAAAAAATAATAGGGAGAATAAAAATAGGAGAGTGAATTGTAGAGTGAATGACATGACATTTTACATGTAACGATCTTCGACGGGTTCACCATACCCCCAGGATATAATTTGATTCGGGGCGGCGACCGAAGGTCGCCGATAGTGTCAAGCGATAATCGAACGTGTACATGTAAAATGTCACGTCATTCACTTAAATGCCACGTCATTCACTCTACCATTCACTCTCTCATTTTCACTCTCCCTATCATAGTCCTATTTTTAATGCATAATCCATCTGTATAATATTCATGTCAAATTTTCTATTTAAAATTATTAATGTCAAATTTTCTATTTAAAATTTAAAAAACAATATTTTATTAATTTTAAATATCTATTTTTCACTGTATAATATATCAACTTCTTTATAATTTATCAATTTAAATTTAGAATAATTTATCAATTTAAATTTAGAGAATGAGTTGGATAGCTAATGAAAAAAATTTTGTATATAAACATTTTAGATAAAATTTTATTTAGGAGAACTATGGGTGCTCTTAAATATTTAAAAATTAAAAAAGGCATACTATCATTGTCTCATATCATCGAATTAGTAATATCAGCCATAGTAATGTTAGCGAACCTCTCATAATTATTTTACTTCATTGAGAGGAAATATAATAGGAATCTATATTTCGATTCCTCTTAATCATTATAATTATTATCTCATGCACTTAGTCCTTAATCATCAATAAATCATTATAATTATTATCTCCTGCACTTAGTTCTTAATCATAATTATTGATGCGTGATAATTATTAACGTTCTTTTGTGACAGTATGAATTCATGTGGCAGAGGATTTAATTTGATCATTAAGAAGCCAGCCTGTAAACAATAAATAATTTATCACATTTATTTCTTAGCCTTTCAGTTTAGCAATATTATATTCAAAATCTTAAATAATAATCATGCAATTAGAAATTTTATATTAGTGAGAACGGTTGTCCTCGGAGGTATCAAATTGGGTTGGATCCCTAGATTTATCTGTCTCGTAAAACAATTTAAATAGATTAAATTGAAATTTTATTAATCCAAATCCTTAATGGACCGATGCCTAGGCTTGCAACGGGCTTGGTAGGACCACGGATTGAAAAACACATATAAGTTATGTTTTCTATTAATTAATTTATTATCTTTCTTTTATAATTTTGAAATAAAAATAATTTTAAAATAAAAATAATAATTTTCATCATATGAGTATAATTTATCTTTAAAATATATATATATATATTTGGATTTATAAGGAGTATCTAGCTTTGCGTCCGATTAATCCACTTGGCTAACCGACTCTGCCTCACGATCTTCAACAAGAGTCCTCACCGGTCAACGAGGATAATTAAAAAAATATATACTTTTGAATACATTTGAGGGAGGGGATAAAAATGTGTGCTTATAGACATTATATATATACTTGCATAAACAATTGAGATCGATTTAATGTGTTATATGCTTTTAAAATATTTTCATGATAAAAAGATTTTAAATATATATTAATTGATATCCGACTAATTACTAAACCAATAAGTTTTTAAATCATAGTATTAGACCAAATGTTATTAAAGGCATTCCAAAAATTCGGAATCTTTCGCACCCCGAGTGAGAATCATAGTATTAGACCAAATGTCCAAGTCACTGTAAACATATATTTAGAGGGTAGATAAGATGATTAAAAAAGCAAAATTATGAATTAAGATTGGAAACAATGAGAGTGGACCAAAAGGTGCATTACGTTTTTTTTTTAAATTTGAAATTAGATAGGGTTATCGAAAAAGCTTGGGCGTTTGGTTTGTATTTTTCAGTTTATTTTTTATTTTCATTTTCTATAGAAAATATGATTTTCTAGAAAACATGTTTGGTTTGTATTTTCCAGCTTTATTTTCCAGAAAAAATATAGCGTTTTCTGGAAAACTGGAGAATGAGAAAAAATTATTTTCCAGAAAACTAGAAAATGCAGTTTTTTGGAAAATGAAAATGGAAAATGACACAAACCAAACGCCCCTTTAATTTTCTTGGCAAAAATCAAAAAGTATTTTTTTTAATTTTCATTAAGAGTGTACCATTTTGAAAAACATTAAAAGGATGCCTTGTATTAATAAATTTAGTCAAAATTACTCTAACACATTTAAAACTATTAAATAATTATAATTAAAAGTATTTTAATATTAGTTAAAGCTGTTTAAATATTAGTTAAAATCGTTATATCAATTTGGTCAAAGTGGTTAACTTAGTCAAAATTAATTGAATATTATTAAGAATAGTTTTGATCAAATTATTACAACATTGATTAATTTTGAAAAAAAAACTTTTAGTTAATCAAAATTATTTGAAGCAAATTTAACTTTACGTCTATTACTACCATAATATTGAAGAAAGGGTATTTTTCATAATTTGAAATGCCTTTTTAATTTATTTTATTTGATTGAAAAATATAAGAGGTTTTTTTTTGTTGCCAGTTTTATACGAATATATATGCATAAGTGACGGCCTCCTCTACTGTTATTTGGGTTAAAAAATCAAAAGAGCATTTTGTATATTAAAATTATCGAAAAGAGTATATTTTTTTTATTTATTATTCAAATAATATCTCATTCCGCTATATTTTTATTTCTAACACGATTATGATAATTATAAAATAATAATTATTAGAACAGGTACATTTCAATTCAAATTAATACTAATAACACTACATTATAATATTTATAATTCATAATTACTACAATATGTGTACTTCGTCTCTCTATGTTTCAAATTTTATTATAATCCAAATATTCATCTATTCAAACCAATTAATTTTGAAGATGATGAATCTAACCTCATGAAAATTTTTCATCGGTCATTAGAATAAATCAAAAAATACATATAGAGTCCTATTCAAATGGCTAGCGTTCTTAGACTCACTTCTTACTTGATCATCTCTCTATATTGTAGCAATTACGCATCATAACTGTTATAATATAGATAACTTTTTTTTATCAAGATCAATATTATTAGTAGCTGTGTGATTATTATAGAAAAAGATGGAATTCGTCATCCAAGCGGTCCCACAACCATCTATGAAAAGGTAAATCGGGAAGCTACAGTTGGCCACTACGGGGAAGACATTTTTCTTGACTTTGTCGAGATTCGAATCCTTGCCTACTATAATAATATTGTAGGACTATTGCAAGTGAGAGGGGGTGAATTACGTGACTTTAAAAAACAATGTCATTTTTCGAAATAGAGAGAGTGCGTGTGCAGCTGAAATAAAGACGAAAAGTGTAAAACATGAACACAGGTCAATTTTACTTGCTTCGGAGCCTTCGACGACTTCTATTGCATGGTCTAAGTCCCTTGGATCTTTCCGATGGGTAATCCACTAATACCCTCTACCAGTAAACTCCCAGTAGAGTAATCAGATACAAAAGATGAGTAGGAAGTGTAACAACCCTGCACTTCTTACTTGTTATAATTTAAGTACGAGTAAATAACAGTGTTACCCAATAAAGATGTAGAATTTCAGTCGGTTCGTGTGTTGTCGTAGATCTTCCGGTAGTGGCAAAACGTAGTCGTGTCGAAGCGGGGTCGCAGCAGGAAGAAGAGGAAGCAGCAGGATGAGCGCGTAAGCTTGAAAGATGTGAAGAGAATTCTTGTTCTGATGAGCTCTTAGCAAGACACCCTTACAAGGGGTATCTGAAGTGCCTCAGATCAGGTAAATCGAATCCCGATCCGAAGTCGTTGCTCTCGCTACTTATCCTTTGGAAGACGCCTCAAATCCTAAGTGAGGCGTCTAAATTGGGAACTAAGGCGATTCAGTTCCCAACTGAGGTGTCTCACTTCGCTAAATTCTCATCTTTAGCGCAGACTATACGGAGGCGCCCTCAACCACCTGAGGTGTCTCTAATCCAAATTGAAGCACCTTAGGCATTGTTCATCGGAGGAAACTTTTGTAGAAACCCCTTGCAAAACCATGTTAGTCCAAAACACAACATGCCCTGCAACATAAGGTTAGTATAAGTATAATATAGATTAAATAAATTCAATATTAAATAGACCCTGTCTTCCCAAAACCAGGATCTAGTTAAAGGTCTCAACTTAGATATCTGAAATGGTTCTAAGTTGGACCGTGCCAAAGTCCTAACTAGGACTTGTCCTTACTGGAATTCGCTCCTCCAGTGACTTAACTCACTTACCTTGTACATATTTAGTCAGCTGCTCAACCCATCAGAACTTTTGTCAAGTCTCTACCAACTTGAACTTTGGCCAAGACTCCACTACCTTGGACTTTTGCCAAGACTCTACCACCCTAAGCTTCGGCCAGTAGTCAGGCCCTTGAACCGAACTGGACTTTTACCAAGACTCCACCACCTTGGGCTTTTTGCCAGGACTCCACCACCCTAGTGTTAAATACCAAAAAATATTGAGGGTCTTTTTGTAAGATTTCTTATAATTAATAAAAAAAGCCTAAATTTCATCTAAAAATCTTTTCTCTTTTTCTACGTTCATCTCTTCCGTTTTTCCTCGACGTCGCCCGACAACCCACCTCGCGAAACTGCCACAACGCCTCTTAGTGTCGACTCCCCCTCTTTCTCTTCGCACGCCTATCAACCCACCTGCCTCGGGCGACAACCACGTCGCGTCCCTTCGCGAAAACTACCGGCATTAACTCCTTCTTCTTCCTCCTCCTCTTCATCACTGCAATAAACCCAATTGCGTGCATGATTCCTCCCTTCTGCTCGAGCCCGATGTCGCAACCCTGTTCGCGACTTCTTTTCCTTCTTCGATCACAAGACACTGCCGAAACTCCTCATCGTCTTTGTGTCTTTGCAACCGACGCCGTTGTAACCTCACTTATCCTACGTAAGGTTTGTTTGCTTTGGGATGATGGTGTATAGGTTTAATGAAAGATGAGTAGAGAGGAGCTAGGTTTCTTCTTAGATTAATTGTTTATTGTTGCTGTTCTGTTTTGAAAATTTAATCCTATTTCTGTGTTCTTGGGGATAGATTTGATGACTTTGTGATTACTGTCGTATATAATTTTGGGATTGGAGTTTGAGGTGGTTGGATATGTAGAGCCATGGTAGTAGAGCAGTGGTGAAGAGTTGGTTTTGGATGTTAAATTATAGCCTAACTATGTGATGCTTGTGTTCCCTATCGTGGACTAACGGGTTTAGTGGGATTGGTGTAGAATAGTAATTAAAAAGGGCTATAGTTGTCTTGATACTAATGTGGTTTATGATGTGGTATGCATGTTGACATGGATGCGGGTTCGTAATTTTAAAATTAATTACGTGCAGCGAAAGGTTTAGCATAAATAATTTCTCTAAATCATTTAACCACACATCTAAGCATGTAATTTTATCTTGTGTAAACATGATCATATATTTGAAATTTTGCAGAAACATAAACTAATTTACGTATTACCTCGCGTAACTCGAAGGAAGGGACGAGATCCAACCGTAAGCGTCCCTTGGAAGCTCCGCCTCTATTCGCGTCCACGCCGAATATCTTCGGGATGATTTCGCAAAGCCACGAGTTTTGTGTTTTCGAGAACTACTAGATTCTCCGAGAACGCGACGAGAAAACCCAAGAGAGAAGTCGGAAGACAAACCACAAAAGGATGGCCAGGAAAGGGTAGGGGCGGCCGGCTGGTGCTCCTTCTTGGGGCTGGTTGGTGCACGACAAGAAGGGGAGAAGAGAAGGAGAGAAAGAGAGGGAGAGAGTCTATGCCTTCATCTCTATGATTATTACCCAAGCCTTGCCTTGGGTCCTTTATATAGTGGTCTCTCAACCATCAAGTCTCTCAAATATGGAATAACTTATTCCATCATGCCAAGTTTGATTTTATATCATGGTTAAAATCATATTTTAATTCATGATAAAAATCAATCAAGTTTCTTCTCTCTTATGGAATAAATTTCCTTATCATGGTAAATCAATGCATGATTAATTTTATAAAATAAACCAATCCATGGTTCATTTTAATTTTCATGAAAAATAAACCAAACCTTGGTTTATTATATAAAAAATTTATATCATCCATAATTTTATAAAACAAACCACACTTGGTTTATTTTATAAATTGAATCAAAAACTTGATTCTCTTCCTATGTTGTGGTCGGCCAAGCAAAGAGGATGGAGGCCCTCTTTGGCTGGCCCATCCAAGCCAAGCCCCAATGAATTAAACTTATTTAATTCATCTATTAAGTCTTCAAAAGACTTAGCCATTTTACGCTTCCAATGCGTCTCTGATAAATTCAGATTCGACTTATCGTTTAGCTCAACCAAACTTAATCTCTCTTGATTGGAAAATCTAATTTTTAACTCGTTTTAAATCCCTCGAATTACTCGTAGTGCGTGTGACTAAATAGGCTTTCGATTTATGTTGGCCGTTTATAATTAATCAATTATAGAACGATCATGAGTGACACCTAGTAGTACATCATGATCCCCAATTAATCGAAAGATCAACGGTTGACCTCAGAAACAATTCTGAAACCCTTCAGCAGCTATAATGAATCGTGCCCCATTCCCTTCACCATCTTATACCCACTTGGTTCAGGACATGGTCTATGTGTGTCAGTCCCCACTAGGCTGACTACGTCACACCTAGCCCAAGTAACGCTTTCTCGTCCTACGGATTCTAATTACTCTCATGTATTTAAGAGATTCATACTTTGAACATGTCATGCTCTGGCCAGATGCTTCGAGTAACAATCCGACGATAGGCCTCGGGTATACATCTCCTCGCAAGGAGTGGTGAATCCTTTGTAGGTTGTTCAAATATCTTCGGGCACTTCGGCTTATACCCAATCATCCTGGGTCCACACCTCCTTGGAAACGCTTGCTTATGATGTCAAAGTATAAGTCTCCATGACCAAGATGACTTGAACACCGCAAGTCAAAGAAACATCGCACTTAAGCTGCAGTAAGAACTTCACTGACATATCTATATGTAGACTACCATATGAAGTTTTACAGCCAGTCACTCCAATGAACTAGTTCCCTTAACTAGCATTCATGTTTATCTCCGAACATCTCAATGTCACCAGCAGTGAGAATCAGCTGATTAGAGAATAACCCATGCTAGTCTCAACAGAATTGATAGTGTCCGTATTTATCAATTCATCGACTAGGGACAATTTCAATACTTCACAATTGCACATGTAGAGATAATCACTAGTTGTGAATTCATCACAAATTTTCTCATGCTGTGAATTGTATTGCGGGCATTCAGTAAATGAGTTTAAGATCTCAATCAAATACACAAACATGTATACTCAAATAGTGAATATTCATTTATTAAAATTAATGATTACAATCATAAGACGCCTTAGGACACTTCTCTCATATCACTAACAGTTCCTCCTTGTTCTTGGGTATTAGAGCGGTTGTGCACCCTTGGGGTCTTTGATACAGAGTGATTGTGCTCCCCCTTTTCTTGGGGTTCAGGATTGATGTTGTTCTCCCAACATCTTATCCACTCGGCCATTCATAGGAAATGGATGTCAGAGTGCATACAGTTGTTATACCCCTTACTCGGTCGACCACGCAGATATGTGTAACAGTTGTAGATTGGTGTGTAGGGGTGACACATATCATTGCATCATGTGCATACGATACATCTTATATTTGTTTGAGCTATGATTATTGCATATAATTCATATGCATATATGGTTGTTGATTTGCACTTATTATCTGATTTGTTTCTGCTCAGTAGTATCAGTGGATTATTGATGTGTCATGGAGGTTTCCGATTCTGCCCTGTGGGTATGTTTTTACATTAATTTTATGCTCTACATTTCGAAGACTATATACCTTATTTTTATCTACTTTGACTTATATTGTTTATACCATGCATTTATCTATTCACTATACCTGCAGAGTTCGATCCCGGACTCACTACCATTTGCTTTCCTTTTTGTATTTCAAGTAGTAGATAGTTGTATCGCATGCCGCTGGGAGAGGATCCATCAGTCACCCCTTAGTGTCAAGTGTTTTTGTTTTGAGTTATTTCATGTTTTCTAGAGATGTCATAGTTTATTTCATCAGTGGACTAATACTTATATACGTTGGACTTTCGGTTGGTTTTGCATTTACTTTTACAGAGTTTATATTATTTACTATTTGGACTTATTAAACTGCATGATTATGATGTTTAGTAAGTTACTTCTATTATTGTCAGCCGCATGTGGTTGTGCTTATTATATGTGTGAGATGGATGTAGTATGAGTTTCATATTATCCGCCGTACAGAGGAGATGTTGCCCGATTTTCGAGTAAGCATGGGTCTCTGGGGGCATGACAATTTAGTGGTATCAAATTGTAGATTTACGAGTGTAATTTGGAAGACGTTTCTTTTCGAATATTTGTAGAGATTATTTGATACTAATTTAGTGGTATTAGAGTGTAAATTCTCGAGGTTACTTGGGTATTTGTGGATTTGTGTGGAGTTTGTTTGATATTAATTTATTTGGTATCAGAGTTTCTGTTTTATGAGAATTTTGGAAATTTCTGAAATTTATGTGTGTTTTTTAGATTTTTGAAAATTTTTCATATTTGGGATTTTCTGAATTTTGTGGAGTCTTTTTTATACCAATATTTTTGGGCATTAGGTGCCCAGGTTTAGGCATGTGTTTGGATTTTATGAAGTAAACTTGGTTGTATTGGGACTTGATGGCAATGGACTTCTCCGTGCGATAGGAGGTATATCTCGTTGGAAATTTTTTACTATCTATATTCATTATCTGGTATAGAGTTTGTTAGATATTTCCTAATTTAGTGGGATTGTATATTTGTTCCATACTAAATGAGTCAGTACTCAAATACTTACCTGGATAACATGTAGTTAATTTGTTTTATTCTC
This sequence comes from Boesenbergia rotunda, assembly GCA_024364735.1. Classification (NCBI taxonomy): domain Eukaryota; kingdom Viridiplantae; phylum Streptophyta; class Magnoliopsida; order Zingiberales; family Zingiberaceae; genus Boesenbergia; species Boesenbergia rotunda. Next base: position 1,136,894 of record JAGFNQ010005046.1, on the reverse strand, counting down.
GATTGTGGTCGGGGTCGACCATGGAGGCGACCAGTTGACACGTTGTGGAATTGACCTTGGAATGGAAATGTTGATTCTCTTGTAGCATGGTCTGTTGAGTCGAAAAAACTAAAATCGAGCCTGTCAACAACTATTGGAGATCAAGGATTATGATTTTCCTGTTACTTTACTATTAGTAGTACTAGTACCAGCTAGGTGAGATCACATCCAACTACATGACTCTCATCGACCTAGAAAAGACTGAGTTAGCTACTTACCACCTTCGGGATCAGACTGTCATCTAGTAGAACATACAGGAGGCCATTATTGGGGAGCAACACGTTACTTGGGTTTCATTTCGGGAGGCCTTGGACCGAGCTCTACTTGCAAAGATGACCCATCAACCATTTTACGGTGACAAGAAGAAAGACAAGTAGCCAACCCAAGATTCAGTGGCGACTCAAAGACAGCAGACTGTACCCTTACTAGTTCAGATCTATTGTATGCTTGGGCATACCCCGCACCAACAACATCCTAGTATTCTGTGATGGGGTCACATCATCGACCATACTCAACATACCAACTTGTAGTGTACCAACCTTAGCAGTTGGTCGGAGCTACAGTTTATTAGCTTCAACAGTCGGTCGGACCTTCAGTACCTTAACCTCAGCAGATTTTGGCATTGCCATCCACAGTTCCTAAGACGAGCTGAGTATATGTGGTCACTAGAGAGAAGGCACCGTAAGCTGAGGGATCAATCTTCCATGGTGTGATTTTGGAATATGGTGTTGATGCAGTCTGACCCTGATTGTTGTTTTGGTGTTGACACCGATTTTAGTTTAGGTTGATGAGATGATTATGATTGAGTCCTGGTTGTGGACTAGACATACCTAGTGGGACTAGGTTTGATGAAATCCTAACTTGGAGGGTTAGGTGTGAAAAAGTCCTAGCTTGGAGGGTTAGGTGGATGAAATCCTAGCTTGGAGGGCTAAGTGGATGAAATCCTAGCTTGGAGGGCTAGGTGGATGAAATCCTAACTTGGAGGGTTAGGTGTGGAGAAATCCTAGCTTGGAGGGCTAGGTGGATGAAATCCTAACTTGGAGGGTTAGGTGTGGAAAAGTCCTAGCTTGGAGGGCTAGGTGGATGAAATCCTAACTTGGAGGGTTAGGTGTGGAGAAATCCTAGCTTGGAGGGCTAGGTGGATGAAATCCTAACTTGGAGGGTTAGGTGTGAAAAAGTCCTAGCTTGGAGGGCTAGGTGTGGAAATTCCTAACTCGGAGGGTTAGGTGATTGGAAATCCCGGTGAGTGAAGCCGGGTCCTGGTGAGTGAAGCCAGGTTGACTGAAGTTCCAGTGAGTGAAGCTGGGCACGGAGTCTTGGTTCGAGGGACTGAGCACGAGTCAGGGGAGGCTGGGAGCCAGTTCTCTCGACTTAGAGTGGGTTTGGCCTTGCCTGGATCGTTCTGGTGACCGATCAGGGAAGTTGGCACGGTGTTCCCTCGTGGATCGGTCTGGTGACCGATCCAGCGATGATTGATCGGTCTGGTGACCGATCAGGGAGCACTCAGTGACCGTGTTGGGCTACTGATCGGCTCATGATCGGTCTGGTGACCGATTAGGGAGCATACAGTTTACTTACTGCTTGGCTCCTGATCGGTCTGATGACTGATCAGGGAGCATACAGTTTACTTACTGCTTGGCTCCTGATCGGTCTGGTGACCGATCAGGGAGCATACAGTGGGTTTTGGGAACCTTACTGCTCGGCTCCTGATCAGTCTGGTGATCGATCAGAGATACTGTTCAAATCGTTCTGGTGAACGATTAAGTGTCGCGAGTTCCTCACTATAACCGATCAGGATGGAGCCTGATCGGTCTGAGCATGCCCTGATCGGTCTGGTGACCGATCAGGAGGGTTAGATTGCGAAGCTGAGAAATCACCCTGCAAAGTGGTGGATCGGTCTGGTGACCGATCCACGACTTGGGATCGGTCTGGTGATCGGATCCCAGAGAAGTCACGATTTCTGATTACCCATTGGGGACCGATCGGGATGGAGCCTGATCGGTCTGAACCCACCCTGATCGGTCTGGTGACCGATCAGGAGTCACTCTGATCGGTCCAGTGACCGATCAGTAGCTGGCAACTTTAATTCAAAACGCTGTCAGAGCTCTGATTGCGTCTGTTTCTCTGCTGATTTGCTACTGATTTCTGCTCATAACTTCTGATTGTTGATACTCCATTGATTTGCTGAGCAAATGAGCTGCTAAGTGTGCAGGTTCCTCAGGTTTACTTCAAGGGAGTCAAACTGAGGCTTTTGCTATGACAGATTGGGCAGTTTTCCATCTCAGGTTGCAACGGACGCTGGTGACAACTGGCAGCTGACTGGGGCTCGACTAAGGAGAGCTCAGGGAGTCCAGAAAAGGTCAGGGTAGCTGGGTTGTCTCAGATGAGCAGCTAGGGGCTGCAGAGGAGCGTCTGTGACAGCGCAGGTTAAGAGATGAGATGAGAAGTGGTGAAGTAGCAGTTCTCTACCTTCGAAAGCTTGGCTCCATCACTTGTGCGATTACTCTGATATGTTGATTCATTATTTGTAAAGCAACCTGCTGTTACTTGAGCACTTGGGAAGAAGAAACAAGAAGCTTGGTGAGTCCATCAGCAAGAAGACAGGAAGAAGGGAGTTCTTGCATGAGATCTGTGCTGAGTGGAGCTCGGTGAGAAGCTTGCTTGTGTTCTTGAGGTTCTAAGTGCTTAGTAAGATTTCTTCTTGTGTTTCCTGTACTTAATACTTCATTCATCTTGAAACGCTGTGGAGAGGTTACTCCACCGAGAAGGAGGTTGCTTTCTATCCGGATTTTTCGGGGCTTGATCTGCCGACGATCAAGGGATCGCCCACCTTAAGGGCACGCCAAGGAGTAGGGGCAAGTTATCCCGAACCTTGTAAATCCTCTTTGTTAGCGTTTTCATTTGTCTTTCATTTCTACACTTGGTTTTTGCTGTATTGCTTCCGCTGTGCTACTAACCCTAAGTGCAGAAGTGTGAAAGCGAAAGAATTATAGTGTCTGGCTACATTCACCCCCCTCTCTCTAGCCATCCAAGTTCCAACATATGGTTTCTGGGTTGGGATACTAGGCCAGTCGAAGGACATCTCTGGACTATAGAAGAGTAAGTTATATTGCTAGTGGTGATTGTATTTCTAGATTCACTACCTTGTTAGTTATTATTAGACAAGTTGAATTTCACCGAAAATAAGATAGGGTTAGATAGACTCTCTCCAATTTAGTGGGATTGGCTAGCTATTTCTATATATGTCTGTTATAGACTCCATGACTTGGTTTTAGCATGGTGACACTTAGTGAGTTAGTTGTATTTGAAATCATGGACGAAGTTAACTACAGATGCTACCAGTTGACACTTAGTATCTAACTCTAATATACAGAATGTAGATTCTTCTGAAGCACCGACAGATGACAAGTCGGAAAGCAAGGGTCTAAACCGACAATCATTTTTGGGTGGTTAAGAAACAGCTTCAGTGAAAATTTTGTTGTTTAGATAGAATTGTATTCCAAGTTCTACTTGACTATCTTTAGAGTACTATGTTGCTTTTATTCTTTGGTATAGTTTCACTGAAGACTTTAGTAGAATGTTGCTTGTTAGTTGTCATGATTAGATGTGTCACTATGGGAAGACATAACATTAGAGTGACCCAATGGAAACGTAGCGGGCCTATAACCCTCAGAAAATAGCAGAAACCAACAAATGTACTTCTGAATACTTTCCTAAGTAGAATAATGATAAATGATTCGAATCGGAGGATCGTTGATCGAGTAATCAAGTTCGTATATTTAATATTAGCTTACTAGACTAACCCCTTTGGATTACTTGGCGGGGGTTTCAAATGGGTCATGTGTAGAACTACATTTTTGTGTAGAGTTTTACACAGACATACAAAGTGCACCATTCACTAACTGGAGGGCTTTATTTCAAGCATGCAAGATGGACATTGCAGACAGCTGGGAGGATCACCTGCACTTAGTTGAGTTTTCCTACCACAACAGCTATCATTCCGCTATCCAACTGGCTCCGTTTGAGGCGATGTAAGGTAGGGCTTGTTGGATCGGGGTAAGTCGATAGAGGGGGGGGAATATCGATCTTAAAATTTTTCGAAAAAGTAGAGTGATTACGCAGCGGAAAATAAGAAAATAATCGCTAACACAAGTTCGTTTTACTTGGTTCGGAGTCGCGGTCGGCTCCTACTCCAAGGCCCACAGTCCTTGACCGTTTACGTTGAGCAATTCTATATTCGTAAAAATCTTTTACAGGTTCGAGTACAGATATAGTATTGAAATTGAAAGTACAACACTTTTCGTAATTTAAATGTTACCGATGCCCGAGGTGGATGCAAGTTCGGAGCAGCGGGTCGTCGGCGGTGCTTGAATCGCGACGTCGGAGCTTGTCGGAGCGTAGCGCTTGAGCGAAAGTGTTGAGAGCGATGTGTTGAAGCCTTGGGGGTGAACCCTCTTTTATAGTTGACTCCTGGGCTCCTGTATTGAAGGGGGCGCATGACATGTGGCCTCTCCTGTGCGAACTCTAATCCGCAAGCTCGGTCAGCGCTTATCCCCTTCAATGAGGCGCCTGAGCTTTCTGGGGGACCTGAGCTATCTGTGTTAAATCCGATACTTTTATTCACTCGGGAAAAATGTTTCGGGAAAGTTCCTAGAGTTTCCAAGCCCTTGGAGAAAATTTTGGGATTCAGATAGTATAATATAAGCATTAGAAAGGACTAGATTGTGTTAGAACAAATTCCTACAAGGGCTAACGTGTAAATAAATTTAAAACCTAAGGGCAGTCTTGCGATAGGACTAAACTTTTGGACTAAAGTGCAAAACTCCATTACTTAAGCCACCCCGATTTCTCCTTTTCGCTTGTGCTCTCCCGCGATGCCCTAGCCGCAGCCGATTCCCCGATCGCTCCTCCTTCATCCACCCAACGAGAAACCGACCGAAGTTCCTCTCGGATCGCTGCTCTCGATCCACGGCAACCTCTTCCTTCCAATCCACAATAACTAACGTGTGGCCAAACTAAGATTTGCAAGTGGTGGGATTTCCCTCGCGAACGCCCTGCTCCGGCCAAGCGATGCTGCGAAGGAGAAGGTCGGGCACTATTATCGCTCATGGATCATCCAGAGAGTCTGTGTAGCTCTCCTAGCCTTGGATGTGAGAAGGTGAGGTCATCCCGTGCCATTCTATAGAGTTGTTTTTTTCATTCGATTGAGGAAAGGGGAAAAGAAGGACACATCTGATTGAGTTTCCATGATATGGTTCTTATCATAGCACGTATCCGGTGGCCTGGTGGTTATCGAGCTGTGAAGGGCAGATCTGAGATGGGTGGATTTCCTGTGCGACCTCTGATCATCAGATAGGAGAAAGGGATTGATGTCGGCGCCATTTCAGGTGAGTCACAGTGGTTGTGGTGCTTGGATGATTTTGTGTACTAAATGGAATGCTTGAGTGGTAATAGAAGTAGATTGTTTCATTTTTGTAGGCTACTGCTTGGTTTTATTTTAATTAGCTCCTATGGGTTCTGTCGTGAGATGATATGTTGAGATCGTTCTACATGGGAGTTGCTGTGAGCTTGTTGTGTGAAATTTGGCGGTAGCATGTGTTCATTTGGGTTTTGGCCGTGGGATTTTTGGATTTGCAATCGAAGATGGTTAGTTTGGATTTTGATTTCTATTTGGATTGGTTATAATGTTGCCGTGAGCTTTGAGTTTGGTTTAGCTCTGTTTTAGGATGGTTGTAGGATCTGAGCTATTTCAATGGGATAATGGATTGAGCTTGATCTTGTTGGATTTCGAAGTTGAAGATGGGTGGAGATGATGATTTGGTTTGTGGTTTTCAAAACAGAAATCGGATGTTCTGTTCTTGTGATGCTTTGATCAGTAGAAATTTAATTGGTATTTGTTGTTCTGATCATGGATGAAATTGTGTGGGAATAGGTATTAGCTTGTGTTCACATGACCATGTAATGCTCTTGCCATGGGAAACCCTATAGGTTGAGTGTAGAATAGTAATTGAAAGAGTTGGTGTTATCGTGATATTGACAATGGATTCATGGGGATTAGATGAAAGAGTTAAGTTAAATGATTAAGATGATTAGGATAGCTACCTGAATGGGTTAATAGTTGATTAGTGGTTGGTTCTACATAAATAGCTATCTAATACGTCCTTTGATACAAGACACTGATCGACTTGCGTTGGACTTCTTGGACGGGAGGTTCTTTTCTGTTGAGATACGAGCATTTTCATTTTGAGACGGGTACTTCTTGCTTGTTTTCTTTAGAACCACGTTATCTTTATGCATGACTATTCGTTGTTGATGTAGTAGGCTGATATTGACCTTTATCTACTACTATTTTGTTATCCTGCTTGATACTTATGCTTGACCTTAGATATGATCTAAATTTTTTTCTATACAGTCTCGTTTATTGTTATCTGATTCTGTATAGCATTGGTATGAGCATGAATATGTGGATAGGGATTAGCATACCATTGTATGGTTGCATTGGTTGAGTCTAGTCATACTTGCACGTGCGTCTAGATATGGACTGATTGGGTTATTGTGGCATGTCATTTGATATCTACATTGATTTGATTGCTATTATTACTTGCATGTGCACCTAGACGCATGATGGTTAGGTTATTATACCTGTGATCGACCTGTGTATGATAGGTTGTGTTATGTATGATGACTTGGTAGGGGTTGCATATGTGAGAGTCATGCACCATACCTGCACTGTTGCATGCCGGCGATCAGCGACTCCCTTGTGGTTGAGTCTATCATCTTCCGGTACATGATATGCACACACGGCCACTCATGGGTTAGTGGATACCGTTGGGTGTGTGCATTTGCTCTGTTATGCTCCGCTCGACCGCTCAGGGGTAGTGGTTTCGGAGCGTGGTAGCAGGCGGAGATCCCTTCTCTTCCCACAGACTAGAGGAGATGAGAGCGACGCTCCGTCATATATACATAGGGTAGGAGGGTGGTCGTCCGCCAGCATCCTGTCCACTCGGTCACTCAGGAGCAGTAATAGCAGGGTGCGTATAGTGTCACAGCTCTACCGACTCGGCCGACACAGTATCGCCTGTCTCGGTGGTTTGACTGGTGTTAGGGTGTGACCATGACATTGCATCATGCGCATATGATGCATTGTGCATATTGATTGTGATTGCTGCATTTATTTGCTGCACTTGTTTGACATGTAGGTACAGGATATACTTATGTATGGTTTGATGACTCTGCACTAGCTCGTGTGGTACGAGTTTTTTATGGTATGGATAGACTGATTTCTAGTATGTACAGTCAGTTGTTATTTTCAATTATGCATATTCTGATATTCCTATTGAGATTGTATCCTGTTATTTCTGTATAGCTATTTCAGCTATTTTTGTTGAGCCATGCATATCTTTCTATATACCCCCTGCTTCCGGGCACCCCCACTGCTCCCGGGCGCCCCCAGCGCTCCGGGCGTCCCCAAGTCAAGCAGTCGAAGCAGACCCAGCGAAGCCAAGAGGATAACATTCTGACCCGGTCAATCCGGGCGCCCCCAGCGTTCAGGGCACCCCGGTCAAAGCTTGATCCCGAGTTTTAAGGGATCAGAGCTGACCGAGAAGGAAGTGGATCGACCGACACGTGGGGGGGGGGGCGCCCCCGACGCCCCTGGGTGCTATAAAAAGACCCTCGAACCAAAGCTTCAGAACAACAATTCATTCAACGCTTCTACGCTCTTCTGCTCTCGCGCTCTGCTCCGGAAACCTCCCGACTCGAGACTCAAGCGCCGACGACGTCCTGCTGCTCCGGAAAAAGGCAACCTACATCGGACGTCGGTAAAAGAAGAGCTTTCGTTTTAAAAGTTTACTTTGCTATATTTGTAATTCAATACTGTAAACTGATTTGCGAACTTATAGAATTGCCCGCAGAAAACGGTCAATGACCGTGGGCCTTGGAGTAGGAGTCGACCTAGGCTCCGAACCAAGTAAAACTATCTGTGTCTGAGTTTGATTGTTTTATTCCGCTGCGTAATTTCTCTAATCCCAAAATCCGAACGTTTTTCGATATTCACCCCCCTCTATCGGTTCTCTCGATCCAACAAGTGGTATCAGAGCGGGGAAGCTCAAATTTGGTGCAACCACCAATTTGGGAGTTTTTCGGATTTACGAAATTTTTTTTATTTTATTTCTTTTCTTTTTTAATTAACACCACTCTATCTTTTCCGCTTTTTTATTTTCAAATTACGTCTTTTTCAATTTTGAATTCTCATTTTTTCACCATAAGTTAGAATTGTTAAAACGATCAATTTTTGAAAATTTGTCATAAATTTTTTTTAATATTATTTTAATATTTTTTCTCGAAATTCGTGCTACCCTAATTCAAGCAATTTTTTTTAACATTAAATTCTTACTTTTTCATCATTAATCAGAATTGACAAAATCAACATTTTTAAAAATTTATCATAAATTGTTTTTATTATTTTATTATTATTTCGTCTCGAAATTCGTGCAACATTTATTTGGGGCTATTTTTTTCCCTTCTCCCGCACTACTAATCCAAGACCAAGTCTTGGTACATTTTTATTTTCTCTTTTTGTGTGCAAGAATTATCCTTAATGGCCAATCAAGAATGGAATAGTGTTCGTCCGCCTCTATTCTCTGGCGAGAACTTCAGAACCTGGAAGGGGCTAATGGAATCCCACCTAAAGGCCCATCTAGAGCTATGGATGATAATCCAAACGGGGTTTACAGTACCTACAGAAGATGGAATGTCGATCGCCTGGGATAAAATGGACGAACCAACTCTGAGGAAGATCGAGGCTGATGCAAGGGCAACAACAATCATACAATGTGGCCTAACCAAGGAGCAACTCGAATAGTAGGTCAATTCAGATGTGCGAGAGAAATTTAGGAAAAATTGATTAACCTTCATCAAGAGATCTCAGATGAAGAAGAGGATCAGGTAAGTCATCTTGCCCTCTCGATCCAAGCATAGGCAGCCGAGTCAGAGTCTGAACCTGAATCCAAAGTCGAAATCGAACCAGAGTCAGAAGACGAATTGACTGAGACAAAAATGGTAACCAATTTCGAATCTTCTTTTAAATTAGAATTAAATAGTCAAACAGTTACTGTAATGGCCGAGGAAGGTGTAAATTCTATTGCAGGGAAAACTCTTAAAGAACCACCAAAGATGGAGCTTCAACCGGTACCCGAGTCCGACTCAGACTCGGAATCAGAAGACAATAGAGGAGATCGACCCAAACTGGTCCGGTTGACTCGCGACCACTACAAAATACTGAGGAAACAATCAAGCAAAAGAAAGATGACTAAAATCAAGGGGGAGACCTCCAAAAAGAAATCAAAAGGTAAATTTACAGTATTTAAAAATCCAATATTTACCATGAATAACATGATTAATTCATGTAAATTAGTTAAGGTTAATATGTTAGAAAACATAATTAACAACCATGCTGATTTTAAAAACCCAGAGTATTATTTCAATTATGATATAACTCAGCTCATTTTTTTGTCATGTTTGTTTTTTTAGAATTAGGATTAGTTAGTATAAGGACTAAATCAATTAACTGAAATTTGAACAACATAGTATTGGGTGGCGGTGAGATGATAGTACGTTAGGGAAGCCAATTCTAATAAGGTCAAGTATACTCTACTTGGTCTCTTTAGACTGGTGAAACTAGCCGAAGCTACCGATCCAAGACCCAAATTAGTTAGACCAGAATTTATCAAAAAATAATTTTGAAGATGAAATTTCACTAAAAGGCTTTGTCTAGGAAAGGGTTGATGATCCAATAAGGCTACGGCTAAAGAAGGCCTTGTGCCTCGCCAAGACCTGGAAGCCAATTTTTGAAATTCAAATTCAATTTACTCTTTGTTAAATTTGAATCTAACATAAATTTTTGGTTAATTTTAGATTTAAATATCTCTTTTCAAAATAAATTTAAATTGGGTTTAAAAATTAATTTAACTTTTCAAAATTAATCATGGCCTTTTCAAAATAAATCTTTCTATTAAAATATGCATCTCACAAAACAGTTAAGGATATCCTGTTTTGTCACTTAGAAATGGGTGAGATGCCTAGGACCTAAAAGTTGAGTCCAACCCAACCAACTAATTCAAATTAATCAATTCCTAATTAAATCTTAATTAATTCAATTAAACCTTAATCAATTCAATTTAATTCAATCAAATCTTAATTAATTCAATTAAATTCAATTAAATCATAATTTAATTCAATTAAATCTTAATTAATTCAATTAAACCTTAATTAATTCAATTTAATTCAATCAAATCTTAATTAAATTCAATTAAATCTTAATTAAATTCAATTAAATCTTAATTAATTTAATTAAACCTTAATTAATTCAATTAAATTCAATTAAATCTTAATTAAATTCAATTAAATCTTAATTAATTTAATTAAACCTTAATTAATTCAATTAAATTCAATTAAATCTTAATTAAATTCAATTAAATCTTAATTAAATTCAATTAAATCTTAATTAATTTAATTAAACCTTAATTAATTCAATTTAATTCAATCAAATCTTAATTAATTCAATTAAATTCAATTAAATCTTAATTAATTCAATTAAACCTTAATTAATTCAATTTAATTCAATCAAATCTTAATTAATTTAATTAAATTCAATTAAACCTTAATTAATTCAATTTAATTCAATCAAATCTTAATTAATTTAATTAAATTCAATTAAACCTTAATTAATTCAATTTAATTCAATCAAATCTTAATTAATTCAATTAAATTCAATTAAATCTTAATTAAATTCAATTAAATCTTAATTAATTCAATTAAACCTTAATTAATTCAATTTAATTCAATCAAATCTTAATTAATTCAATTAAATTCAATTAAATCTTAATTAATCAATTAAATTCAATTAAATCTTAATTAAATTCAATTAAATCTTAATTAATTCAATTAAATCTTAATTAATTCAAATTTAATTCATCCAACTTTCAAAATTAAAATTAAATTCAACTAAACAAACTTAACCCTCTAAATTTTGACTTTCTCAAAAATCAAATTCAACTTTTTAACTAAGAGTTAATGTTTCAAATCATTGTAATTAAAATCAAGTCTCTTTTATTCACTATCCTGAAATTTATTTCATAACATTTATTTCTTTCCTTTACCATTATACAAACATTTCTTTCAGACATTCAGTTTATTCTTGTATGGCAAAAAGTCACCTTGGGATTACTTAGGATATTTTTTTCTACAGTCCGGGCTTAGATATTTATATTTTTTGGGAAAAAAAAGGCTTCTATTTTTTTAAATCATTTCCCCTTTTCAGTTTTCTATATTCATTTTCTCAAATAGGAGAATGAAATTATGTTTCAAATCATTAAAACGAAATATTTTTTTAAACTTAGTTTTCTTCTCTTTTTGTTTGAATCAAACCCTAAGACTAAGGAGGATTAACTTGTGGTCAACAAGCCTCCTAGGACTGTGTCAGGTTTAGGGGGAGTTCAAATTAAAAGAAGAAGTTTACAAATACTATGTTTTCAAACTATCACTCATGTTTTTCGAAAACTATGCTATCATATGTCTTTCAAACAATCATTTTTTTTCAAAATGTTAATACTTTAAAATTCATTTTAAGAATTGTGCTTTTGATTCTGACAAACCCTAAAGACACAGAGGAAGGTCCACTTCATGACCTACAAGGACTCTGAGGATGTGTCAAATTTAGGAGGAGTCTAAACCAAAAGAAATTATTTTTAACAAGTATTTTCTTTGGCAATTATTTTTGAAATTATTAAATAATTCTTTTGATCTGAACTGACCCCTAAGGACTCAGAGGAAGAATACTTGTGGTCAACAAGCTTCCAAGGACTATGTCAAGTTTAGGGGAAGGTAAATTAAAAGAACTATCGAACATTTCAAAATAAGTTGTGTTAATACACAAGTTTTCAAAGTTCTTTTGAAAATACAACTAATTTTGCCTTTAAAAATACCAATATTCTATTTCTCAAAATGTTTTTGTGGCTTAGTAAATCCTTTTTGAAATACTTTTTGAAATTATCTTGAGTTTGGAGAAATTTCCAGGACACTTAGGAAAATATCCTTGTAGTCAACAAGGTTTCTTAGGATTGTGTCAGACTGGAAAAGAAACCTAATCAAGTAAAATATTATGTCTTCAAAATGCATAATACTTTTCAAAAATTATTTATATTTTTCAAAGTCTAATAGTTTTCAAAAACAATACTTAAACTTTCCAAAAAGGCTCAATCTGTTTTTAAGTACTTGCATATTTTTCAAAAATTGCATAATATCTTTCAAAAGTACTTCTATGTTTCAAAATACAATGTTTTCAAAAGTACTAATACTTTTCTAAGGCAATAGTATTCTAAGTACGTGAATTTTCTAAAAGATTTGCCTATAAATACAAAATCTTTTTTTAAAATTGCACAATACCTTTCAAAGTGGAGCTTTGTTGGTGCAATTTAAGCTTTTGCTAGGCTTTCAAGAGTTATACTAAGTATTTTTTCAAAGCTCATAGGCTCTGATACATAATTTTTTCTTAAGACTTCTTTCAAAATATATTTCTTTATTAATAAACAGCTAAGGAGAGAAAAAGCTCAAATTGTTCAAAATCAAAATGTTTTTCAAAAGCTTTCTCTGATTCAAAAAGCAAAGTTGAATTTCTAAGTGCGCCTTCAAAAATTTCTAAGAGCATCTTTTTGCAAATATTTCTAAGTAGATTTTTTCTTAGTAAACAAAATTTGCCTGAGCAAAGATCTTTTTGAAATTTTTGGCAAATGTTTGTTTTAGTGAAAAACTTATCTAGAAATTTTTTAAAGATTTTGTTTTTCGCAAATTTACACAAAGTATTTCCAAGCAAAGTTTTTAAAACAAATTTTCTCCCAATTCTCAAAGTTGAACCATTTGTTAGGGAAATTTGGCTTCAAAATTTTGCCTAAGTAAAATTCTTTTTGCAAAGCCAAGTAAAAAATTTTTGTAACAAAATTTAGGTTTGCAAACACTTTTTTAAAAAACTTTACCTTGTTCACCCAGGTTTGTTTTTGATATATGTCAAACGGGGAGGAAAGGTCAAAGTTAAGTGTTAAGTTAAGTATTTTATAACACAATGATTCAGGGGGAGTATGTGAAATTTTTTTTTGTTCAAATTACATTGGTTTTAGACTGTTCAGAATTGCTATATTTTATTGGTCTTAACCTTCTTGCTTAAACTGTTGTAATTTTTACTTAACTTTGAATTGTGTTGCCATAAATCAAAAAGGGGGAGATTGTTGGTGCAGGAAGCACCAGATCAAACCTTGTTTTGATATTGACAAAGGATTCAAAGTTAAGTTTATTTGTGATCTAACAATATTCACTGAGTGTGCAGGAAAAGTCCTAGCGAAGGGCTACTAGGCACCTGGCGAAGGACTGCCAGGAAACAAAGTCCTAGCGAAGGGCTGCTAGGCACCTGGCGAAGGACTGCCAGGATACAAAGCCCTAGCGAAGGACTGCTAGGCACTTGGCGAAGGAATGCCAGGATACAAAGCCCTAGCGAAGGACTGCTAGGCACTGGCGAAGGAATGCCAGGGTATAAAGCCCTAGCGAAGGACTGCTAGGCACTGGCGAAGGAATGCCAGGGTACAAAGCCCTAGCGAAGGACTGCTAGGCACTGGCGAAAGAATGCCAGGGTACTGAAGCCCTAGCGAAGGACTACTAGGCGCCAGGCGAAGGACAGCTTGGTATCCAAGACCTAGCAGTGGACAGCTAGGCACTGGGCGAAGGACAGCTTAGTATCCAAGACCTGGCGAAGGACTGCCAGGCAAAAGTTCAACCGGAGGAGCCGGTTGGCATCAGGTACATTCTCCCGAGAGGAGTAGGTGAGGACGCGTTCCCCGTCGAGGGAACAATAGGCGTCGGTTCGACCTAGGGCTCCATTTTGGAGGCCCAAAGTCAGAACCAAGACAGCTAAGGCTGTATAAACTAATATCTTATTGCTCTATGGTGTTTTGGACTAACCCTGGATTGCAGGACCGAAGGAACGAGTATCTGCAGCTCAGCGAGCCTCAAAGGAGTGAGGCAACAGCTGACCAGGGCGCCTGGAGTGTCCCGGGCGCCCCCAAGGTGAACACAAAACACATAATGCAAAAGAAGGCTTCGACAGTTCATGTTCGGGGCGCCCCCGTGCTTCCGGGCACCCCCACTGCTCCCGGGCGCCCCCAGCGCTCCGGGCGTCCCCAAGTCAAGCAGTCGAAGCAGACCCAGCGAAGCCAAGAGGATAACATTCTGACCCGGTCAATCCGGGCGCCCCCAGCGTTCAGGGCGCCCCGGTCAAAGCTTGATCCCGAGTTTTAAGGGATCAGAGCTGACCAAGAAGGAAGTGGATCGACCGACACGTGGGGGGGGGGGCCCCCGACGTCCCGGGCGCCCCTAGGTGCTATAAAAAGACCCTCGAACCAAGGCTTCAGAACAACAATTCATTCAACGCTTCTACGCTCTTCTGCTCTCGCGCTCTGCTCCGGAAACCTCCCGACTCGAGACTCAAGCGCCGACGACGTCCTGCTGCTCCGGAAAAAGACAACCTACATCGGACGTCGGTAAAAGAAGAGCTTTCGTTTTAAAAGTTTACTTTGCTATATTTGTAATTCAATACTGTAAACTGATTTGCGAACTTATAGAATTGCCCGCAGAAAATGGTCAACGACCTTGGGCCTTGGAGTAGGAGTCGACCTAGGCTCCGAACCAAGTAAAACTATCTGTGTTTGAGTTTGATTGTTTTATTTCGCTGCGTAATTTCTCTAATCCCAAAATCCGAACGTTTTCCGATATTCACCCCCCTCTATCGGTTCTCTCGATCCAACAAGGTAAACTCTCCTGAGAGGAGTAGGTGAGGACGCGTTCCCCGTCGAGGGAACAGTAGGCATCAGTTCGACCTAGGGATCCATTTGGGAGACCCGAAGTCAAAACCAAGATAGCTACAATTGTAAAAACTAACTAATATTCTTGCCTTGTTTGTGTTGGTACTAACCTTGAATGCAGGGACCAAAGGAGTGTATTTCTGCAGCTCAGAACGCCCCAAAGGAGAGGGGCAGGCAGCTGGGTTAGGCGCCCGGGAGGTCCCGGGCGCCCAAGGTTAAAGCTAAACAGTAGTAAAGCAAGAAGCGCTTCGAATCAACACTAGGCTAGGCGCCCGGGAGGTCCCGGGCGCCCAAGGTCAAAGCCAAAGATGAGTCGAAGCAAAATCAACCACGAAGCCAGCGGACCCAGTCAAACAGGGCGCCCGAGAGGTCCCGGGCGCCCCAGTCAACTCCAGAGCCTATTCGAAGGGGATAAGCGCTGACCAAGCTTCGGATAGAGGTTCTCGGATCCGAAGGCACGTGTCAGGCACCCCCAGGAGCACTATAAAAGGGGCTCGACCCCTATGGATTCAATATCACTTTTTCCAACGCCTCCAAGCTTTTCGTTCAAGCGCTCTGCTCCGGCAAACTCCGTTCTCGACATTCCAGTGCCGACGACGACCCTCTGCTCCGAAGTACAATCCACATCTGGGCGTCGGTAATGAAAAGTGTAATTCATTTACTTACTGCACTATTTTTGTATTAAATCTGTAAACCTTTGCGCGAATATAGAATTGCCCGCAGTAAACGGTCAAGGACCGTGGGCCTTGGAGTAGGAGCCGACCGCGACTCTGAACCTAGTAATAATACTTGTGTTCTTTGTGTGTTTTAATTTCGCTGCATTTTCTCTTTCTTATCCAAAAAGTTTTCGCGATATTCACCCCCCCTCTACCGTGTTTCTCGATCCAACAAGTGGTATAGAGCAGGGTAGCTCAAATTTGGTGCAATCACCAATTTGAGAATTTTTCGGATTTTTTTTGAAACTTTTATTCTTCTTTTCGATCGAAGTTTTTATCGTCAATCGAGGTTGGTGCAACACCACTCGATAAATTTTTGTTAATCTTATTCCCGCACTGCTAATCCAAGACCAAGTCTTGGGACAGTTTTTGTTTTTTTTGTGTCATTTCAGTAATTCCTAAATGGCCATGCAAGAGGGGTTCAGTACAGTCAGACCACCACTCTTCAGTGGGGAGGACTTCTCCTACTAGAAGAGTCGGATGGAAGTCCACCTGAAAACTCAGGTGGACATGTGGATTATAATCCAATCTGGACTGGAAATCCCGAAAAACGCTAAAGGAGTGCCACAATCTTACACCGAATGGGACGCCTCGCTGAAAAGGAAGATCGAGGCTGATGCTAAAGCTACCCAGACACTTCGATGCGGTCTAACCAAAGAAGAGCTGAACCGAGTGGGACCATTCAACAGTGCAAAAGAACTTTGGGGTAAGTTAATTGAGTTGCACGAAGGAACCTCTGACACCCGAATCAGCAAGAGGGACCTACTGCTAAACAAACTCTATACTATCAAAATGAACGACGACGAGTCAGCAGCCCAGCTCCATGCCAGAATCCAGGAGTTGATGAACGGTCTACATATAATCGGTCACAAGGTAGAAAATCGTGACCTGATCAGGTATACCCTTAACGCTTTCCCGAGAAATACTTTGCGGGCATCTATGGTAGATGCATACAAAGTTTCAAGGGATCTTTCTAAAATCAAATTAGATGAGTTGTTTTCTGAACTTGAATTACATGAGCAGACTAACTGCATCTTGGCCGAGAAAGGCATTGCTTTTGTTGCAAGTAAAACTGGAAAGATGAAGAAGCCTCAACCTGCACCCGAGTTTAACTCAGACTCAGACTCAGAAGACAACGAAGGAGATCGACCCAAGATGGTTCGGCTAGCCTGGGACTACTACAAGGAGCTGAAAAATCAGACCAACAGAAGGAAAGCCAGCCGAAGAAAGGAAGAGCCAGCTGAACCTTCAAATGAAAAGACCAAACCAAATGTGACCTGCTACGAATGCAAAAAGAAGGGTCACTACAAAACGGAATGCCCCAATCTGAAGGAGACGAAGAAGACAAGAAGGAAGAAGGCCCTTCAAGCAACATGGGACGAGTCTTCCTCCGAAGAAGAAGAAGAGGCCCCGCAATCGAACCTGCTCGGCTTGACTGCCTCCGAAGAAATTGAGACGGGATCAGAATCGGAGTTGCACGACGGAAAGCTCACATTTTCAGAGGACGGCAAAATCACTGTAAGTGGATTTTCGAAAGTTCAATTATCAGAATTGATTGCTTATCTATCTCGCGACTTGGCGAAAGCCAAAATCTGAGTTGAATCCCTCCGACAGGAAGTAAAACTCCTGAAAGAGGGAGCTGACTCTAGATCCTTAACTGAGAAGGTTCAAGAAGGAACCTCTACTCAAGTTGAAAAACTTGAGAAAGAAAACTCCTTCTTGAAAACTCAAGGTAAGGACCTTAGAGCAGCTTTGGAACGTTTCACTTCGGGTTCTAAGGGTCTTGACATGATCTTTGGAAAACAGAAGTCCGTTCTAAATCGATCCGGATTAGGGTATCGAACCAAGGCTAGACAAAGGTCATATTATGCTGTACTGAATCTGTCTAGACCCAAAATTCAGGCATGGGTACCCAAACTATGCCTGGACAATCAAATTGGACCAAATCAGTATTGGATCCCCAAGGACAAGATTCATATCTTGCCTAATCATTACCGTGGCTTTAGTCCAGGGGGAGCCAACTTAAAAACCATTTTTATAGTTAAATGAATTTCTTTTCTTGTTTTAAATTGCATAATTGCTTGTCTATTTATTTTCTGCATTTTACCATGCTTAGACCTAGGACTGGTTAGACTAAGGACTAAACCTATTAACTGAAATTTGAACAACATAACATTGGGTGGCGGTGAGATGATAGTACGTTAGGGAAGCCTTTTCTAATAAGGTCAAGTATACCCTACTTGGTCTCTTTAGACTGGTGAAACTAGCCGAAGCTACCGATCGAAGACCCAAGCTAGTTAGACCAGAATTTTTCAAAAAGTAACCTTGAAAATGAAATTTCACTAAAAGACTTTGTCAAGGAAAGGGTTGATGATCCAATAAGGCTATGGCCAAAGAAGGCCTTGTGCCTCGCCAAGACCTGGAAGCCAATTTTTGAAATTCAAATTCAGTTTACTCTTTGTCAAATTCGAATTTAACACAAATTTTTAGTTAATCTTTGATTCAAATATTTTTTTTTCAAAATAAATTTAAAACTAATTGTTTTCAAAATTAATTTAACTTTTCAAAATTAATCATTATTTTTCAAAACAAATTTCTTACTTCTACTAAAACTGTCTCACAAAAACTCATAAGGTTAACGTGATTGATAACTCTAGATTGGGTGAGACAGATTAGGTTGTGAAAATCAATTTAGGCTATTCCTGATTCTAATTGGATCCAAATCAGCAAACTCTTTATGTGTAGAAACATAGAGATTTGGACCAATGGATGTTGGATAGCAGGTGCTCCAGACACATGACTGGGGACAAATTGAAATTCACTAAACTCAAGTTCAAGAACCTAGGCTCAGTAGCATTTGGCAACAATGCTACACTCAAGGTCATTGGGTCAGGTAACAATGAACTCAAATCTGATTTTGTCATTAAAAAGGTTCTTTTGGTTGAAAACTTTAAGTTTAACTTGCTCAGTATAAGTCAATTGTGTGATACTGGCTATATAGTTACCTTTACCAACTCTAACTTCCTGATTAGGAACTTGTAAGACTCAGAAATCACGCTTAAGGACACTAGGAAAAATAATGTTTATATTATAAATCTACCCTTAATACCTAAATGTTTATTAACTCAATTAGAAGAATCAAACCTCTGACATAGGAGATTAGGTCACACTAATCTAAGATTAATTTCAAAAATCGCCTAACTTAGCCTAATTAAAGGAATACCTAAAATTAAGAACCATGAAAACTTAATATGTGAATCATGCAATCAAGGTAAACAAACCAGGTCTAATCACACACAAATTCAATCAGATCTAACTTAAACCACACTTGAGCTCCTGCACCTTGACCTATTTGATTCACATGGAGACAAGTCACTAAGCGGAAACCGGTACTGCTTAGTAATTGTTGATGATTACTCTAGGTTTACTTGGGTTAGGTTCCTAAAAACTAAAGATGAAACCCTAAATCTATTTATTGATTTTTGTAAGTTAATAGAAAATCAAAACGATACCAAAATCAAAAGACTTAGGAGTGATTATGGGGGAGAGTTTGAGAATCAACGGTTCGAGGAATTTTGTAGACTAAACGGGTATATACACGAATTTTCGTGTCGTAGAATCCCCCAGCAAAATGGGATAGTCGAACGGAAAAATAGAACCCTACAGGAAGCCGCTAGGACTATGCTCAATGAATTCGACCTAGCTAACCAATTTTGTGCAGAAGCAATTAGTACGGCTTGCTATATCCAAAATAGGGTCCTAATTAACAATGACAAAATAAAACTCCTTATGAATTATACTACCATAGACTTCCAAACTTACATTACCTAAGGGTTTTTGGATGCAAAGTCCATATTCTAAACACCAAGGACTATCTAGGCAAATTCCAATCTAAGTCAACCCCAGGAGTCTTCTTAGGATATTCAACAACTAGTAGGGCCTATAGGGTTTACAACAAACAAACTAACAAAATTGAAGAAATAACAAATCTAATATTTGATGAGTAAATTAATCCAAAATCTGATAATTCAGATCTAAATCCATCAAATAGTGAACATGAAAATAATGAACAAATTGTTGAATCACTAATTGAACCCCTAAATGAACTAACTATTGAACCAACTATTGAGTCAATTGAACCAATAATTGAACCAACCCAAATAGTTGAACCAAATACTGAGCTGAACCTTCCAGCCGGACCTGAGGCTGAACCAAGTTCTAGAAAAACCAAGAAACCCAGACTCAGTCACCCAACTGATCAAATTGTAGGTGATCCAACCTTAGGAGTCAGAACTATGTCTTCCTATAGAAATCTTAGTCAGATTGCACTGATTTTAAAAATTGAACCTAAGACTATAGAGGAAGCCTTACCTGATCCTAATTGGATCATAGCAATGCAAGAAGAGTTAGCCGAATTTGAAAGGAACCAAGTCTGATAACTAGTACCTAATCCTGAGGGCAAAGCCATTATTGACACTAAGTGGGTTTTTAGGAATAAGCTAAATGATCAAGGAGAAATAGTTAGAAATAAAGCCCGCTTAGCAGCCAAAGGGTTCAGTCAAGTCGAAGGGTTAGACTATGACGAAACCTATGCCCCAGTAGCCAGACTTGAATCCATTAGGATGTTGCTAGCCTTTGCAGCCTATAAGGGGTTTAAACTCTACCAGATGGATGTAAAGTCAGCTTTTCTGAATGGGTTCATTAAGGAAGAAGTCTATGTAGGACAACCCCCCGGTTTTGAGGACTTAGAAAAACCTGACCATGTTTACAAACTCACTAAGGCACTATATGACTAAAACAAGCACTTAGGGCCTGGTATGAACGTCTATCAACCTACCTCATTTCTAAGGAATTTAACCAGGGACAAATTGACTCAACCCTATTTATTAAAACCTTAGAAAAAGAAATATTTATTACCCAAATCTACATTGATGATATAATCTTTGGATCCACCAACTCAAATTTCTTAAAAGAATTTGTTAAAATAATGGAAAATGAATTCGAAATGAGCTTAGTTGGTGAGCTCAACTTCTTTCTAGGGTTACAAATTAAGCAAACTAGGGATGGAAATTATGTCCATCAATCCAAATATGCTAAGGAGTTAATAAAGAAATTCAAAATGGATAACTCCAAAAGCATAAGTACCCCTATGACCACAAATGTAAAAATAGATAGTGACCCTGATGGTAAATCTGTAGACCTTAAATTATATAGAAGAATGATTGGTAGTCTACTTTACCTTACAGCCAGCAGACCTGATATCTTTTTTGCTGTAGGAATGTGTGCTAGATACCAAACTTGTGCTAAGGAAACTCACTTAGCAGCCCTAAAAAGAATACTAAGATACATTAAGGGCACCCTAAATGTAGGGATTTGGTATCCTAAGACCTCAACCTTTGACTTGTCAGGATACTCGAATTCTGACTATGGTGGTTGTAAACTAGATAGAAAAAGTACAAGTGGAAGCTGCCAACTTTTAGGAAATAGTCTAGTAAGTTGGTGTAGCAAAAAGCAACACTGTGTAACTCTATCCACAACTAAAGCTGAGTATGTTACTTTAGGAGAGTGTGTAGCACAACTCTTATGGATGATGCACGCTCTTAAAGACTTCCAGCTTGACTACACCCAAACTCAAGTCTACATTGATAATATAAGCTCAATTAATCTAACTAAAAACTCAATCCAATACTCTAGAACTAAACACATAGAAGTCAAACACCACTTCGTAAGAGATCATGTAGCCAGGGGTGAGATAGTCCTTAAGCATGTAGACTCGAAATCTAACTTAGCTGACATATTCACCAAATCCCTACCTGAGTCTGAGTTCAGCTCACTAAGAAAGTAGTTAGGATTATGCTTGGTAGAATAAGACTACTTTAATTATAGTTTTCAAAAACTATTTTATTTGCTGCAAAATTATTTCTTAATTTTCATTATGTTATTTAAAATAATTTTTTCGACTTAGTTTTTTTTAAAATAAAATTACCCCTTCAAAACTAGGGCTTTTTCGCAAAATGGACATAGCCTAGGCCCTAACCCTAGAACTGCATGCACCTATAGATCTAGAAGCCAGCATCTCACAAGCACCTTAGGGTACTTTTGATTGATCACCTAGAATGGGTTGAGATGCTTAGGTCTTTGCCTTAATTCAAGATGCTTTAAGTCAGTGCATCTGCAGTAATTGGGGCACTAAATACCAATTAAACAGTAATCAGATTAAGTGTCAAGCTTAGAAAATCTAACATGATCAAATCACTTAACTTGACTAACCCTAGTGAAAGCTATTGTTTATAACCATTAGTAAGTAGCAAATTGGGTTAGACAGGACCCGAAAGCAGAAATTCAAATTGATTTGGTCCAGTTTAAATTTAGAATTAGTTCAGTACAACATTTTACCTTGATTACTCAATTTCAATGCAATTGTTTTGCTATATTTTTTTTGATATATGGCAAAGGGGGAGAGATTGGAAAGGAGAGAAAAGGCTCCTGTTTTTCAAAAAAATCTTAATTTTTTTTCAAAAATTAAATCTTTTTTCAAAAACTTTTATCTCCTGTTTTTCAAAAAGTAAAGCTCTTTAACTACTTAAGCTATTTGAAAATCTTTCTAAGTACTTAAGCTGTTTGAAAATCTTTCTAAGTACTTAAGCTGTTTGAAAATCTTTCTAAGTACTTAAACTGTTTGAAAATCTTTTTAAGTACTTATGTTGTTTGAAAATCTTTCTAAGTACTTAAACTGTTTGAAAATCTTTCTAAGTACTTAAGCTGTTTGAAAATCTTTCTAAGACTTAAACTGTTTGAAAATCTTTCTAAGTACTTAAACTGTTTGAAAATCTTTCTAAACTGTTTGAAAATCTTTCTAAGTACTAAAACTGCTTGAAAATTTTCTAAGTGTTAATAAGATTAGAAAAATTTTCTAAAATGCAAAATTACTTGTTTTCCAAAATTATTCTAAGTACTTACTTTAAATAGATGGTTGAAAATTTTCTAAGTATAAATTTCAAATTCTCCTAAAAATTTTCCAAGTGCCCAACTCAAAATATTTTTTTTGAAAAAGCTTTCTTATTTAAACATTTTCTTAAAAATTTTCTAAGTGTTGAAAACTTGAAAAACACTTCACGTTAAGGCTTAGAAATTTTTTTGAAAAAACCCCACGGACTTTTGAAAAACATAGGGGGAGATTTTCTCCAGGGGGAGAAAATAAAATTTAAGGTACTTCACCTGTTTTTGTTTAATTTAACTTTTTGAACCGAGCTACCATAAATCAAAAAGGGGGAGATTGTTGGTGCAGGCAACACGTAAGTCAAACCTGAGTTTTGATAATGGCAAAGGGTTCAAGAGTTAAGATGTTATTTTTTGTCTAATGTGTTCACTGAGTGTGCAGAAAGAAGTCCTGGCGAAGGACTGCTAGGCACCTAGCAAAGGGCTGCTAGGCATTGAAACCCGAAGACCTGGCGAAGGGCTGCTAGGCACCTGGTGAAGGGCTGCTAGGCATCAAAGACCTGGCGAAGGGCTGCTGGGCACCTGGCGAAGGGCTGCTAGGCATCAAATACCTGGCGAAGGGCTGCTGGGCACCTGGCGAAGGGCTGCTAGGCATTGAAGACCTGGCGAAGGGTTGCTGGGCACCTGGCGAAGGGCTACTAAGCATTGAAGACCTGGCGAAGGGCTGCTGGGCACCTGGCGAAGGGCTGCTGGACAAAAGTCCAACCGGAGGAGCCGGTTGGCAAAAGGTAAACTCTCCTGAGAGGAGTAGGTAAGGACGCGTTCCCCGTCGAGGGAACAGTAGGCGTCGGTTCGACCTAGGGTTCCATTTGGGAGATCCGAAGTCAGAACCAAGACAGCTACGACTGTAAAAACTAACTAATATTCTTGCCTTGTTTGTGTTGGTACTAACCTTGAATGCAGGGACCAAAGGAGTGTATTTCTGCAGCTCAGAACGCCCCAAAGGAGAGGGGCAGGCAGCTGGGCTAGGCGCCCGGGAGGTTCCGGGCGCCCAAGGTTAATGCCAAACAGCAGTAAAGCAAGAAGCGCTTCGAATTAGCACTAGGCTAGGCGCCCGGGAGGTCTCGGGCGCCCATGGTCAAAGCCAAAGATGAGTCGAAGCAAAATCAGCCACGAAGCCAGCGGACCCAGTCAAACTGGGCGCCCGAGAGGTCCTGGGTGCTCCAGTCAGCTCCAGAGCCGATTCGAAGGGGATAAGCGCTGACCAAGCTTCGGATAGAGGTTCTCGGATCCGAAAGCATGTGTCAGGCGCCCCCAGGAGCACTATAAAAGGGGATCGACCCCTAAGGCTTCAATATCACTTTTTCCAATGCCTCCAAGCTTTTCGTTCATGCGCTCTGCTCCGGCAAACTCCGTTCTCGACATTCCAGCGCCGACGACGACCCTCTGCTCCAAAGTACAATCCACATCAGGGCGTCAGTAACGAAAAGTATAATTCATTTACTTACTGCACTATTCTTGTACTAAATCTGTAAACCTTTGCGCGAATATAGAATTGCCCGCAGTAAACGGTCAAGAACTGTGGGCCTTGGAGTAGGAGCCGACCGTGACTCCGAACCAAGTAAAAATGCTTGTGTTCTTTGTGTGTTTTAATTCCGCTGCATTTTCTCTTTCTTATCCGAAAAGATTTCACAATATTCACCCCCCCTCTATCGTGTTTCTCGAACCAACAGCTTGTTTTCTTTAGAACCACGTTATCTTTATGCATGACTATTCGTTGTTGATGCAGTAGGCTAATATTGACCTTTATCTACTACCGTTTTGTTATCCTGCTTGATACTTATGCTTGACCTTGGATATGATCTAAATTTCTTTCTATACAGTCGTTTATTGTTATCTGATTCTGTATAGCATTGTTATGAGCATGAGTATGTGGATAGGGATTAGCATACCATTGTATGGTTGCATTGGTTGAGTCTAGTCATACTTGCGCGTGTGTCTAATTATGGACTGATTGGGTTATTGTGGCATGTCATTTGATATCTACATTGATTTGATTGCTGTTATTACTTGCATGTGCACCTAGACGCATGATGGTTAGGTTATTATACCTGTGATCGACCTGTGTATGATAGGTTGTGTTATGTATGATGACTTGGTAGGGGTTGCATATGTGAGAGTCATGCACCATACCTGCACTGTTGCATACCGGCGATCAGCGACTCCCTTGTGGTTGAGTCTATCGTCTTTCGGTACATGATATGCACACACAGCCACTCATGGGTTAGTGGATACCGTTGGGTGTGTGCATTTGCTCTGTTATGCTCCGCTCGACCACTCAAGGGTAGTGGTTTCGGAGCGTGATAGCAGGCAGAGATCCCTTCTCTTCCCATAGACTAGAGGAGATGAGAGCGACGCTCCCTCATATATACATAGGGTAGGAGGGTGGTCCTCCGCCAGCATCCTGTCCACTCGATCACTCAGGAGCAGTGATAGCAGGGTGCGTACAGTGTCACAACTCTACCCACTCGGCCGACACAGTATCACCTATCTCGGTGGTTTGACTGGTGTTAGGGTGTGACCATGACATTGTATCATGCGCATATGATGCATTGTGCATTTTGATTGTGATTGCTGCATTTATTTGCTGCACTTGTTTGACATGTACGTACAGGATATACTTATGTATGGTTTGATGACTCTGCACTAGCTCGTGTGGTACGAGTCTTTTATGGTATGGATAGACTGATTTCTGGTATGTACAGTCTGTTGTTATTTTCAGTTATGCATATTCTGATATTCCTATTGAGATTGTATCCTGTTGTTTCTGTATAGCTATTTCAGCTATTTTTGTTGAGTCATGCATATCTTTCTATATACCCACGGAGTCCACTTGGACTCACCACCCGTCGTAATATTTTTATTTTCAGGTTGATAGATTGCCGGAGGAGCCCAGTTGCCTATCCCGGGTCCTCACGACTCCATTTGGATGGGTGCTTCCATTGATTTTGTTTTCTTTGATAGCATAGTAGTATGTTTTGTTATTGTGGGCTTATATTGGATTTATTCTTGCGGTATTGTATTTTGAGTCCTCTGTTGGACTATGTGTTGGTTGTTTTGCTGCGCGTCTGCCCTAGGGGCAGCTCAGGTGAGTTTTACGGTGTTTCATATTGCGTTGTTATCATTTTTCATATATTCGATATTTGTTTTGAGGCCTGAGGCCTAATTATAAATTGCGTGTGTTGTATGTATGTGTAAATTATCCGCCGGACAGGGGAGATGCTGCCCGATTTTATATTGGATCAGCGGCTCTAATGGTCTCGGGGCCTGACAATTTATTTTGCGGCTCACTTGGCTACCAGATTCAAGGAACTTTAGTACTTGTCCTGGAGGTCTAGGGTTCAAATCTGGGGAAGGCAAAAACCCATTGCCGGGAATGGGAAGACCGTAGGGCACGACCTTGGGAGCCACCTGATGGGGCTAGAGGGGTCGTGTCACAACAATCTGGGGCACCTAGCTTGACTTGGTTTGGAGGCTTCGTGACAGTTTGCTTCGATGGCTTTGAAATAGCCTTGCACTGGGGCGCTTGTATCAATACAGGCGCCTAGCCCAGTGAGGCGCCTGAGCTGCAGAAACACCGTTCCTTCGTTTCCTGCAACCAAGGTTAGTTCCAAAACACAAGAAGCAAATAAAATAATAAGTTTAGACCATTTGTTTACAGCCTTAGCTGTCTTGGTTCTGTCTTTGGGTCTCCCAAATAGAACCCTAGGTCAAACCAATGCCTAATGTTCCCTCTACGGGGAACACATCCTCACCTACTCCTCTCGGGAGAATTTACCTTTTTTGCCAACCGACGGAGCCGGTTGGACTTTTGCCCGGCTTCACTCACCAGGTCTTCGTGCCCAGTCCTCGACCAGGTCTTCGGTGCCCAGCTTCACTCACCAGGTCTTCGGTGCCCAGTCCTCGACCAGGACTTCTTGCCAAACCCTTTGCCAGGACTTCTTGCCTAGCCCTTTGCCAGGACTTCTTGCCTAGATTAACTAGGACTTTCCTGCACACTTGAGTAACTTTATTAGATCATAAATAGTACTTAACTTTGAATCCTTTGCCAATATCAAAACATGGTTTGATATGGTGCTTCCGGCACCAACAGGGCTTGTTGAACACCCACCCTCTGGTTGAGTGTTCAGCATGATGCAGAGTTAGTCTGTACCATCAAATGCTGGATGTTAGAGGCTCAGGATCACTAGAAGAGTTATGCGGATCGAAGACGAAGACCCCTGGAGTTCTCTGTGAGTGACCATGTGATTTTTACGAGTTTTACCCACAAAAGGGGTAAAGAGATTTGGTGTCAGAGGAAAGCTAGCTCTACGCTACATTGGACCTTTTCAGATTCTGGAGAGAATTGGGATAGTAGCTTATCGTCTGTCACTACTGCTATCCCTTGTGGGCATTCAGGATGTGTTCCACATATCGATGCTGAGGAAGTATGTTCCAAATCCTTCCTATATCTTGTCAGAGGTACCGATCACACTTCAGCTAGACACGACCTACGAGGAGGTACCTATGTGGATTTTGGACCACAAAGTGTGTAGTTGCAGAATAAGACAATCCCACTGGTTAAAGTTAGATGACAACACCACTCTAATGAGGATGCAACGTGGGAGCTCGAGGACACAATCAAAGTTCGCTACCCTCATTTATTTACCTAAGGAGTGTATTGTATGTTTTCATTCTGTACTATTATTGCTTATTAGTGATAGTGTCTACTTCAATTAAATAGCTAAATTTGGAGGATCAAATTTTTGTTAGTGGAAAAAATGTTAAATA
This sequence comes from Boesenbergia rotunda, assembly GCA_024364735.1. Taxonomy (NCBI): domain Eukaryota; kingdom Viridiplantae; phylum Streptophyta; class Magnoliopsida; order Zingiberales; family Zingiberaceae; genus Boesenbergia; species Boesenbergia rotunda. The sequence continues at coordinate 1,109,464 of JAGFNQ010005046.1, read as the reverse complement.
CCAAAAATATTGAGGGTCTTTTTGTAAGATTCCTTATAATTAATGATAATGGTTGGTTTGATCTCGTTAAGATTCCCTATCGTGGACTGACGGGTTTAGTGGGATTGGCGTAGAATAGTAATTAAAAAGGGCTATAGTTGTCTTGATAGTAATGTGGTTTAGGTCGTGGTATGCATTGTGTAGGAATTGGTTTTTTTGCTAAGGTTATGGAATTGATAACATAGGGATGATATCAAATCTAATATGAGTTTTAAATCCAAATTAATTTGGGTATTTATGATTAGGATTACTTGGGTTAGATATGTTTAGATTTATGAATAAGAGTAATCAGGATTGATTCTATCATTAGAGATAATTGAGGTTAATTGAAGTTAATCATTTGTTACGGGGTTAATTAATAATTGTTCGATTAGGGTTTTCCCTAATTAGTTGGGGTTGGGTTTAACTTGTTGTTGTATATGTGATTATCTAAGATCTACATTTTGATGCAGGACTCTGATTGGAGCAGGCGTCTTGACGTAGGATTTGTTTTGACACGAGCTACTTTCGAGGTGGGTACTTCTTGCTTGATTCTTTAGCTCATTTTACCTTTAAATGCATGGTTATTCTATTATCTGAGTAGGTTTATTTACCTTACCTCTACTTTGCTTATTTTCCTGTTTGATATTTTTCTTTACTTAATCTTTGAGTTAAAAATTCAAATTTTTAGTTATACAATCTCAACTCTTATTTTTCTGATCCGAAGAGTACCGCTAATATGCGTGTACTTTAGAAATATCATGTGACCTATCTAAGGTTTTGTTGGCATTAGATGTACCCTACCCAATATATTAGTTTTATATTTGTTTGTTATGGTTCTGGTTTGAATGCATGTGCTACTTATTTGGTTGCGTTTGGTTGGGGGTTATCCTTGATAACCTTGGTTATCCATCCAAGGTTATCAACAAAAACCTTATTTGGTTTAGATAATCAGCGATTCCCAAGTAATGATCGATGCCCGACACGTCAGCAAAAGGGTCATGCAACCAGGAATCGAAAAACCTTAGGAAAGTAAGGTTTTTCTTAATTCCCAGATTATGAAACTTAGCATTCCAAAATTACCCTTTAATATTTAAATTTAAAATGAAAATAACCATTACAATTTTTTAAATTCTGGAAGCATTATTCGCGACTGATGACCGTTGGCGACCGACCGGCGACCGATCGACGACCGACCGTCGACCGACGAAAGGCCGACGACCGACCAGGGACCCACCAGCGACCAACCGACGATCGACGACTGGCGACCGACGACCGGCGATCGACCGACGAAAGGCCGGCGATCGACTGGCGATCGACCGGCGACCGGCCGACGGCCGTCGACGACCGACCGAAGACCGACCGGCCATCGACCGGCCACCGACCGACGACCGATCAGCCACCGACCGACCACCGACCGGCCATCGACCGGCGATCGACCGGCGACCGTCAGCGACCGACCGGCGACCGACGGTGACCGACCGACCGACGACCGACTGGCCACCGACCGGCCACCGACCAGTGACCGCCGACGATCGCCGGCGACCGGCCGACGACCGACCGGCGACCGACCTGCGACCGATCGGCGACCGTCGGTGACCGACCGGCGACCGACCGGCGACCAACCGGCGACCACCCGACAATCGACCGGCGACCGCTCGACGACCGCTCGACGATCGCCCGACGACCGCCCGACGACCGTCCTGCGACCGTCGGCGACCGACCGACGACTGACCGACGACCGACCGGCGACCGCCGACGACCGACGACCTTCGGTGACCGACCGTCGACGACCGACGACCTTCGGTGACCGACCGGCGACCGTCGGTGATTGACGACCGGCGACCGCCAGCGACCGACCACCGCCGGCGATCGATGACCGATGACCGACGACCGATGACTGCCGACCGGCGACGACCGGTGCCGGTGACAAACGACCGACGACCGCCGCCGGCCGGCGACTGGCGACTGGCGACCGGTGACCATCGTCGTCTGAGGATTTAATAAATTTATTAAAATTTTTAATTATTTTATTAAAATACTAAATTTATTAATAAATTTTATATTTATTAAAATATTAAATTCATTAATATTTTAATAAATTTAATCAAAAATTAAATAAATTGAATTAAAATTTAATAAAATTATCTAACTAATTTTAAAGGGTAATACGGTAAAATATTATATTATGTTATAGACTATTACCTCCAAACAAACAAGGTTTTATTTGATTACCTAAATTGAACCAAACAACTTCAGGCTATGTTTCATTCCCTATTACCTTGGTTATGTGATTACTTGGTAATCACATAACCAAGGTTATATATCATAACTTGAACCAAACGCACCCTTGATTCCATGATGGTTGACCTGTTTTTGTTTGTGTGCATCAGTATCATGCACCATATTGCATTTGTTGTATGCTAGCGGTTATCGGCTTCCTTGTGGTTAAGTTCACCATTAGGCATATAGTGGTATGCCCACTCAGCTATTCGGGATAGTGGTAGTTGTCAAAGTGCGAGCGGTCATCCTGTCGTATTACTCTCAACCACTCATGAGTAGTGGTACTTGTTGGAGCAGTAGCCGGCGGTGACACTCCCTCTGTTATTCATGAGAGATAGGTAGAGTAACTGTGCTCCTCCGTTGGGTACTAGAGCGATTGTGCTCCCTTTCCTGGAGTTAGAGGTTATTCCTCCTTGTTCTTGGGTATTAGAGCGGTTGTGCTCCCCTAGGGTCTTTGATATAGAGCGGTTGTGCTCCTCCTTTTCTTGGAGTTCGGGATTGTACTTCACTCTTTTATTAAATTAGTGTGGTGGTAATCGATAATTACTTCATTAAATGTAATAGTTTCAAATCAATTACTTCTGTATAATCAGGGCTGTCTCAAGCCTATTTAAGGCCCTGAGCAAAAAAAAAAAAGTCTTTAACATTGTTTTAAAAAAAGTTTACTCATCCTTTTTTCATTCAGACTTGTAGCTGACAACCGACTTATCGAAAATAAATATATTTAGAATTGTTTAAAAACTAAGAAAGATAAAAAAAGGTCTAATTACTCAAACAAAAGACAAAAATAATAACTCTTACAAAAATGAATAAATGAAATGGGACAATAATAGAAAAAAAATCATGTTTCCATCTTCAACTCATCATCACCACAAATCACAAAAAATAAATAAATAAATAATACATATACAAAATGATAAAACTCAATATAATCCTTAGAAAATGAAGATCGTAATGAGATCAAACCAACCATTATCATTTATTAAAATCTAAATAAATCATTTTAGGCATTAAATAAAAGAAAAAACAAATCATATTTTTTATCTCCTAAACCAAATTAGTTGTAAATGATATAAAAGAAACAAAAGGGAAATCAAAAAATGTATTTCTGTAAATACATATAAATAAAAACAAAACTTAATGTCTATCAAGGAAGCGAAATGACAAAGATATCTAACTTACTATTACTCAAAAATAATAAAATCCTCTATTTCGATCAAACACAATATGGATGAATCCCTCAACATTTGAACTTAATTAAGCAAGGAGCATAGTAGCACCAACCGAATCAACATGATAGCGTTAGATGTAATTTCTCTTTCCCAATATCAATGAGCGAGAGAAGTACAAAGAGGGGGAGCTAGTCAAGGGAAGAGGGGGAACTCGAAAAAAGACTAATATTATTTTATTTTGCATTGCATGGATAAAAAAAATTCTAATTCATGTTCTTACTAATCAGAAGAGAAAACGTCACTAACAAAAAATAAATGTAACGAGAGAAGGCTAGGGTTGAAAGATATTGAAGATGAATACATTAGATCTTATAAAATAACATACATAATAAAAATTAAATTTAAAATATTAAAAAGTGAACCCCTTATGACTCTATCCATTGGAACTATAATAAGATTTTTATAAAATCTATAGTTTTGACTAAAAAATAAGATACGTAAATTTTTTATCAAGACCTTATTCTTTTCCATTCTCTTAAAATATATAATAAAAATATGTTTAATATATCAAAAATAATGGGTCCTAATAAAAATTGAGGCCCTAGGCATAGGCCATTATGGCCTATGCCTAAAGACGACCCTGTGTATAATACAAAACAATGAAGTCTTTTAAATCGATTTCATAATACTACATACTTCGATAATATAAATACTGGCGAAGTTATAAAATATATTTGCTTCGACAATTAATGTAAACTGTGAAGTTACATATCATCTATTATTTCGTCGCATTACAAAACTACTAAAGCAACAAATATTTTTTTACTTCGACAATCAATTTAAACTGTAAAGTTATATATCATCGATTACTTCAGCACTTTACAAAACTAACGAAGTAAAAGACAAGTTTTTTTACTTCATAATTGGTCTAAATCTGAACCGGGTTGCCTCTTTGAACCAGTAAAAGATTTCGCTATTTTCATGGATATGACTTCGGTGATATGATGAAGTAAAATAATCCCTTTTTACTTCACGTGCGTCTACTTCGGTAATTATCTATCTATGACTTCGGTGAATATATGAAGTAAATTAAGAAAATTCTACTAGTGTGAGGTTGTTCTCCCGGCATCCTGTCCACTCGGCCACTCATAGGAGATGAATGTCAGAGTGAGTACAGTTGCCATACCCCTTACCCGGTCGACCACATAGATATGTGTGATGGTTGTAGATTGATATGTAGGGGTAACACATGTCATTGCATCATGTGCATATAATGCATCTTGCATTTGTTTGAGCTATGCTTGTTGCATATGATTCACATGCATATATGATTGTTGATTTGCACTTATTATCTGATCTGTTTGAGTGGATTATTGATGTGTCATGGAGGTTTCCGATTGTGCCCTGCAAGTATGTTTTCACATTTTTTTTATACTCTATATTTAGGAGACTGTATACCTTGTTTTCATCTGCTTTGACTTATCTTGTTTATATCATGCATTTATCTTTTCACTATACCTGCAGCGTTCGATCTCAGACTCACCACTGCTTACTTTCCTTTTTGTATGTTAGGTAGTAGATAGTTGAGTCTCGTGCCGCCAGGAGAGGATCCATCTGTCGTCCCTTTGAGTCGAGTATTTTTGTTTTGAGTTTTTTCGTGTTTTTCTAGAGATGTCGTAGTTTATTTCATCAGTGGACTTATACTTATCTATGTTAGACTTTCGGTTGGTTTTGCATTTCCTTTTACAGAGTTTATATTATTTATTATTTGGACTTATTAAATTGCGTGGTTATGATGTTTAGTAAGTTACTTCTATTATTGTCAGCCGCATGTGGCTGTGCTTATTATATGTGTGAGATGGAAGTAATATGAGTTTCATATTATTCGCCGTATGGGGTGTTGGATCGAGAAGCCCGATAGAGGGGGGGGTGAATATCGGAAAACTTTCGGATTTGAATAAGAGTAGGTACGCAGCGGAAATTAAAGGAAAGACACAGAGACGCAATCGATTTACTTGGTTCGGAGCCTGTGTCGACTCCTACTCCAAGGCCCACGGTCGTTGACCGTTTACTTTGGGCAATTCTATATTTGGCGCAAATAAGTTACACAATTTGATTTACAAAATTAAATGCAATAGAATATTAAATAAAAAATTACGCTCTTCTTTTTACCGACGTCCGGAGTAGGTCGACTCTTTCGGGGCAGCAGGACGTCGTTAGCTCGAGGTGAAGCGTTTCCGGAGCACGGCGTGAGCGTAGAAGAGCGTGGAAGCTTGGGAGCAAAGTTGATATTGAAGGCTTGGGCGTTGGGTGCTATTTATAGCACCCAGGGGCGCCCTGCCACGTGTCAAGCGATCCGCAGATCGCTCGGTCAACTTCTATCCCGCTCGAACAGGGATGAAGTTTGACCGTGAGGGCGCCTTGGTCGTAGAGGGCGCCTTGGCTGACTTTTTCCGCGCAGAAGTCTCGGCTGTGGATAAAACTGCAGCTTCGCAGACTTGGGCTTGGAGGCGCCCTGGCTGCTGAGGGCGCCTTCTCTGACGAGGGCGCCTTCGCTGCTGAGGGCGCCTTGCCCAGTAAGCAGCCGAAGCCCTTTTTGCTTCGCTTGGTTCTAGTTCACCTTAAGGGCGCCCTGGACACTCAGGGCACCTTACTCAGCTGCTGCCTCACTCCTTTGAGGCTCTCTGAGTTGCAGACACACGTTCCTTCGGTCCTGCATCAAGGGTTAGTCCAAAACACAATAAAACAATTAATTATTGTTTTATACAGCCTTAGCTGTCTTGGTTCTGACTTTGGTCTCCAAAATGGAGCCCTAGGTCGAACCGACGCCTACTGTTCCCTCGACGGGGAACGCGTCCTCACCTACTCCTCTCGGGAGAATTTACCTGATGCCAACCGTGCCTTTGGTTGGACTTTTGCCTGACGGTCCTTTGTCAGGTCTTGTAAACTGGCAGTCCTTCGCCAGTTGCCTAGCAGTCCTTCGCTAGGGCTTTGGTGCTGGCAGTCCTTCGCCAGTGCCTAGCAGTCCTTCGCTAGGGCTTGATGCTGGCAGTCCTTCGGCAGTTGCCTAGCAATCCTTCGCTAGGGCTTTCTTTCCTGGCATTCCTTTGCTAGTGCCTAGCAGTCCTTCGCTAAGGCTTTTCCTGCACACTTGATTAACTTGTTAGAAAACAAGAAAGACTTAACTTTTGACCTATGTTACCATTATCAAAACACATGTTTGACTTAGGTGCATTTCTGCACCAACAATCTCCCCCTTTTTGATTTATGGCAACCCTAGTTCAAAAAGTTAAGTTTAAGCAAAACATAACAAAGTTTTATCTTTTGTTCCCTCCCCCTGGAGGGAATCTCCCCCTTGATTTTTCAAAAGTTCGTGGGGAAAAAAACCTTACTTGTACTTTGAAAACTTAAGTCTTAGATTCTTAGAAGTAACTTAAGTTAAAAATACATAGTAGAGTTTTTAAAGCATAATTAGAGTACTTGTTTAAAAAAAATTTTAAATCTTAAGTTTTAAAGTACTCAAAATGTTAGCTTAAGTACTCGGTAAGATATAACAAGCTTAAGTACTGAGTAGGTTTTGAAACACTTTAGTACTAAACAATTTTGAAAAACTTAAGCTTTAGAAAAATTTTGACAAGCTTAAGTTAGATCCTTTTGAAAGGCTAGAGTGTTTTGCAAAATTTTGAAAGTCAAAAAAAATTTTGAAGCTACAGTACTTTGCAAAATTTTGAAAGCTTGGAGCTAGAGTACTTTGCAAAATTTTGAAAGCTTGAAAAAAAGGTACTTAGCCAAAATTTTGAAAGCTTAAAAAAATTTGAAGTTAGAGTACTTAGCAAAATTTTGAAAGCTTGGAAATTTTGAAGCCAGAAAGCTTTTAAGAACTTAAGTACTTTTTCAAAAAGTTTAAGCTTTTTCATAAAGGATAAGTATGTTTTTGAACCTTTTTGAATAACAGAAAAATTTAAAAAAAAATAATTTTAAAAATTTAGAAAAAAATACTTTTTCTCTTTTCCTATCTCTTTCTCTCCCCCTTTGCCATATATCAAAACAGATAAATGCAGCATGAATAAAGAAAAATAAGTATTTATGCAGCATGAATAAAGAAAAATAAGTATTTGTGCAGCATGAATAAATAATAATTTGCTGTACTGAATCAGTTAGTTTTATACTAAATCAATCAATTTTCTCTGTTGGGACCTGTCTAACCTAATTAGCTACTTACTAACTGTTATATACAGTAGTTTTTGCTAGGGTTAGTCAAGTTAAGTGTTTATGTTCAAGTTAGATTTTCTAAGCTTGACACTTAACTTGATTGCTGTATAAGTTGTATTTAGTGCCCCAATTACTGCAGATGCACTGACTTAAAGCATCTTGAATTAAGGCAAAGACCTAAGCATCTCAACCCTTTCTAGGTTATCAATCAAAAGTACCCTAAGGTGCTTGTGAGATGCTGGCTTCTAAGTCTATAGGTGCATGCAGTTCTACAGTTAGGGCCTAGGCTAGGTCCATTTTCGAAAAAGCCCTAATTTTAAAAGGGGTAGTTTTTAAATAAAAATAACACTAAGTCGGGAAAAAATGAAAACTGATTTTGAAATTGAGTAAAGCAATTTTTCAAATTCTATTTTAAAACCAATTTAAAAAAACTTTTAACCTATTCTACAGAACACAATCCTAACTGCCTTCTTAGTGAACTAAACTCTGATTCAGGTAAGGGTTTTGTGAATATATCAGCTAAGTTGGATTTAGAGTCAATATACTTAAGTACTATTTCACCCCTGGCTACATGGTCTCTAACAAAATGATGTTTGACTTCAATGTGTTTGGTTCTGGAGTGTTGGATTGGGTTCTTAGTTAAATTAATTGAACTTATATTGTCAATAAATACTTGAGTTTGGGTGTAGTTGAGTTGGAAGTCCTTAAGTGTGTGCATCATCCATAACAGTTGAGCAACACACTCTCCTAAGGCCACATACTCAGCTTCAGTTGTGGATAGAGCTACACAGTGTTGTTTTCTGCTGCACCAACTAACTAGACTTTGACCTAACAGTTGGCAGCTTTCACTTGTGCTCTTTCTATCTAATTTACAGCCAGCATAGTCAGAATCTGAGTATCCTGTTAAATCAAAAGTGGAGGTCCTAGGATACCAAATCCCTACATCTAGGGTGCCCTTTACATATCTTACTATTCTTTTTAGGGCTGCTAAGTGTGTTTCCTTAGCACAGTTTTGGTATCTAGCACACATCCCTACAGCAAACAAAATATCAGGTCTACTGGCTGTAAGGTACAGTAGGCTACCTATCATACTCCTATAGAGTTTAAGGTCTACTGGTTTACCATCAGGGTCACCATCTATTTTTACATTAGTGGCCATAGGGGTACTTATACTTTTAGAGTTATCCATTTTAAATTTCTTTATTAACTCTTTAGCATATTTAAATTGATGAACGTAGTTGTCATCCCTAGTTTGTTTGATTTGTAGTCCTAGGAAAAAGGTAAGCTCACCAACCAAGCTCATTTCGAATTCTTCTTCCATTATCTTGACAAATTCTTTTAAGAAGTTGGTGTTGGTGGATCCAAAGATTATATCATCTACGTAAATTTGGGCAATAAATATATCTTTTCCTAGGGTTTTAATAAATAAGGTTGAGTCAATTTGGCCTTGTTTAAATTCTTTGGATGTTAAATAGGTTGATAACCGTTCATACCATGCCCTAGGTGCTTGTTTTAGCCCATATAATGCTTTGGTTAGTTTATAAACATGGTTAGGTTTATCTAAGTCCTCAAACCCTAGGGGTTGTCCTATATACACTTCTTCTTTAATGAATCCATTTAAGAAGGCTGACTTTACATCCATTTGATATAATTTAAATCCTTTATGGGATGCAAATGCTAACAACATTCTAATGGACTCAAGTTTAGCTACTGGGGCATATGTCTCATCGTAGTCTAATCCCTCTACTTGGCTGAAACCCTTTGCTACTAAGCGGGCTTTATTTCCGACTATTTCTCCTTGATCATTTAGTTTATTCCTAAAGACCCACTTAGTATCTATGATGGATTTGCCTTCAGGTTTAGGCACTAGTTCCCAGACTTGGTTCCTTTCAAATTGGGCTAATTCTTCTTGCATAGCTATGATCCAGTCAGGGTCAGGTAGGGCTTCATCTATAGTTTTGGGTTCAATTTTCGATATCATAGCTATTTGACTAAGGTTTCTATAGGAGGATCTAGTCCTGACTCCTAGAGTTGGATCACCCACAATTTGATCAGTTGGGTGACTGAGTCTGGGTTTCTTGGTTCTTCTAGAGCTTGGTTCAGCCTCAGGTCCGGCTGGTCGGTTTGGTTCACTATTTGATTCGACTCTTTGGGCTGGTTCATTTGTTGGTTGGATACTTGATTCAGTTGATTCATTAATTGGTTCAATGGTTAGTTCGTTTAAGGATTCAATTAATGGTTCAATAATTTGTTCATTATTTTCTTGGTCAGAGTTTGATGAAATTGGGTCTGGATTATTAGATGTTGAATTGATTTCTTCATCGAAAATTAAGTTTGTTGTTTCTTCAATTTTCTTAGTTTGTTTGTTGTAAGCCCTATAAGCTCTACTTGTTGTTGAATATCCTAGGAAAATACCTGGGTTTGTCTTGGATTGAAATTTTCCTAAATAGTCTTTGGTATTTAGGATATGGACTTTGCACCCAAAGACCCTCAGGTAATGTAAGTTTGGTAGTCTATGGTAGTATAGTTCATAGGGGGTTTTGTTGTGTCGTTTGTTAATCAAAACCCTATTTTGGATATAACAGGCTGTACTAGTTGCTTCTGCCCAAAATTGATTTGCTAATTTAAATTCGTTGAGCATAGCCCTAGCGGCTTCTTGTAATGTTCTATTCCTTCGCTCGACTATTCCATTTTATTGGGGGGTTCTAGGACATGAAAATTCATGTAAATACCCATTTATCTTACAGAATTCCTCAAACTGTTGATTCTCAAATTCTCCCCCGTGATCACTCCTAAGTCTTTTAATTTTAGTGTCGTTTTGATTTTCAATTAGTTTACAGAATTCAATAAATAGGTTTAGAGTTTCATCTTTGGTTTTTAAGAATCTGACCCAGGTAAACCTAGAGTAATCATCAACTATTACTAAGCAGTATCGGTTCCCGCTTAGTGACTTGGCTCCATGTGAATCAAATAGGTCAAGGTGTAGGAGCTCAAGTGTGGTTAGAGTTAAATCAGACTGGATTAGTTTATGATTGGATTTGGTTTGTTTACCTTGATTACATGATTCACATATTAGGTTTTCATTGTTTTTGATTTTGGGGATACCTTTGATTAAGCCAAGTTGGGTAATTTTTGAGATAGTTCTTAAATTGGTATGACCTAATCTCCTATGCCAGAGGTTTGATTGTTCTAATTGTGTTAACATGCATTTGGGCATAAGGGGAAGATTTATAGTGTATACATTGTTTTTCCTAGTGCCTTTAAGTATGATCTCTGAGTCTTGTTCATTTCTAATCAGGCAGTTCGAATTGTTGAAGGTAACTATATACCCAGAATCACATAACTGACTTATGCTAAGCAAGTTAAAATTAAAGTTTTCAACCAATAAAACTTTCTTAATAATGAAATCAGATTTAAGCTCAATATTACCTGACCCAATTACCTTGAGTGTAGCATTATTGCCAAATGCTACTGAGCCTAGGTTTTTGAGTTTGAGCTTGGTGAACTTCAATTTGTCTCCAGTCATATGTCTGGAGCAACCGCTATCCAACATCCATTGGTCCAAATCTTTATGTTCCTACGCATAAAGAATTTTCTTGATTTGGATCCAATTAGAATCAGGAATAGCTTAAATTGAGTTTCACTGCCTAGTCTGTCTCACCCAAATCTAGGGTTTTCAATCACGTTAACCTTATAGGTTTTGTGAGACAGTTTTTGATAGTTTTGAAAATTTTGATTAATTTTGAAAGATAATTAAATTTTGAAAATTTAATTAAATGATTTGAAATTTTTGAAAAGATGTTTAAATCTATACTTAGCTGAAATTTTGTGTTAGATTCGAATTTGACAAAAATTAATTTGAATTTGAATTTCAAAAATTGGCTTCCAGGTCTTGGCGAGGCACTAGGCCTTCTTTGGCCGAAGCCTTATGGGATCATCCACCCTTTCCTTGACAAAGCCTTTTAAAGAAATTTCATTTTCAAATTATTCTTTGAAAAATTTCTGGTCTAACTAGTTTGGATTTTGGATCGGTAGCTTCGGCTGGTTTCACCAGTCTAAAGAGACCAAGTAGACTTGATCTTATTATAATTGGTTTCCCCAACGTACTATCATCTCACCTCCACCCAATACTATGTTTTCAAGTTTCAGTTAAGTTTGTTTGGTCCTTAAACTAGCCTAAGTCTAAGCATGGTAATTTACAGAAATTAAATAAACAGACAATCAAGCAATTTAATTCAAGAATAACAAGTTTATCTAATAATAAAAATAGTTTTCAGTTTGGCTCCCCCTGGACTAAAGCCACGGTGATGGTTAGGCAAGATGTGAATCTTGTCCTTGGGGATCCAATACTGATTTGATCCAGTAGGTTGGTTCAGGCACAGTTTAGGTACCCATGCCTGAATTTTTCCTCTGGACTGATTCAGTACAGACAAATATGATCTTTGTCGGGATTTGGTTCGGTAGCCAAGTCCGGATCGATTTAGAACTGATTTCTATTTTCCAAGGATCATGTCAAGACCCTTGGAACCAGATGTAAATCGTTCTAAAGCTGTTCTAAATTCCTTAACCTGAGTTTTCAGGGAGGAGTTCTCCTTTTCAAGTTTTTCAACTTGAGTAGAAGTTCCTTCCTGAACCTTCTCGGTTAAGGGTTTAGAGTCAGCTCCCTCTTTCAGGAGTTTTACTTCCTGTCGGAGGGATTCGACTCGGAGTTTGGCTTTAGCCAAGTCTCGAGAAAGAAAAGAAATCAACTCACTTAATTGCAATTTATTAAAACCAGTTACCTTTATTTCTCCGTCTTCTGTGAAGGTCAGCTCGCCGTCCTCTTGTTCTGATTCTGACTCGACTTTTTCTGAGGCGGTCAGAGCTAGGAGATTTGATTCGGGTGCCTCTTCTTCTTCTTCTGAGGAAGACTCGTCCCAGGTTGCTTGTAGCGCCTTCTTTCTTCTCGTCTTCTTGGACTCTTTGAGATTTGGACACTCTGACTTGTAGTGGCCCTTTTTCTTGCACTCGTAGCAGGTCACATTAGGCTTGTTCACGGGTTCAGTTGGTTCGTCCTTTCTTCGGCCGGTTTTCCTTTTGTTGGTTCGGTTCTTCAGCTCCTTGTAGTAGTTTCGAGCGAGCCGGACCAGCTTAGTTTGTTCTCCTTCTTCATCTTCTGAATCTGAGTCAGAGTTAGACTCGGGTTCAGGTTCGGGCTTCTTCTTCGTTGTCTTTTGAGTTTTGCCTGCAAGAAATGCAACACCTCTCTCGATCACATTGGTGTTAGTTTGTTCGTGCAATTCTAGTTCGGAAAACAACTCATCTAATTTTATTTTAGAAAGATCTCTAGAGACCTTGTATGCATCTACCATAGATGCCCACAAGGTGTTTCTAGGAAAGGCGTTTAGAGTATACCTTATTAGGTCACGGTTTTCAACCTTGTGACCTATTGTGTGAAGACCGTTCATTACATCCTGGATTCGTGCGTGGAGCTGGGCTGTTATTTCGTTGTCGGCCATCTTGATAGTGTAGAGTTTATTCAGTAGCAGATCCCTTTTGCTGATCCTGGTGTCCGAAGTCCCTTCGTGCAACTCGATCAGTTTTGTCCATAGCTCTTTTGCACTGTTGAAGGGGCCCACTCGGTTCAGCTCTTCCTTTGTCAGCCCGCATTGTAGGGTTTGCGTTGCTTTTGCGTCGGCTTCTATCTTGCGCTTTAGAGTGTTGTCCCACTCCGAGTAGCTTTGTGGAAGTCCTTCCGCATTTCGGGGGATCTCCAGACCGGACTGGATAATGATCCACATATCCACTTGAGTTTTCAGGTGGACCTCCATGCGACTTTTCCAGTAAGAAAAGTCTTCTCCACTGAAAAGTGGAGGTTTGGCGGTGCTGAATCCCTCTTGCATAGACATTTGTTCTGTAAAAAAAAACTTTACAAAGAAAAGTGTCCCAAGACTTAGTCTTGGATTAGCAATGCGGGATTAAGAAATAAAATATCGAGGGATGTTGCACCAACCTCGATTAACAAAAAAAATCGAACGAAAAAAAAATATTTAAAAAAAAATTTGAAAATCCGAAAAGAAATTTTCAAACTGGTGGTTACACCAAGTTTGAATAACCCCGCTCTGATACCACTTGTTGGATCGAGAAGCCCGATAGAGGGGGGGTGAATATCGGAAAACTTTCAGATTTGAATAAGAGTAGGTATGCAGCGGAAATTAAAGGAAAGACACAGAGACGCAATCGATTTACTTGGTTCGGAGCCTGTGTCGACTCCTACTCCAAGGCCCACGGTCGTTGACCGTTTACTTTGGGCAATTCTATATTTAGCACAAATAAGTTACACAATTTGATTTACAAAATTAAATGCAATAGAATATTAAATAAAAAATTACGCTCTTCTTTTTACCGACGTCCGGAGTAGGTCGACTCTTTCGGGGCAGCAGGACGTCGTTAGCTCGAGGTGAAGCGTTTCCGGAGCACGGCGTGAGCGTAGAAGAGCGTGGAAGCTTGGGAGCAAAGTTGATATTGAAGGCTTGGGCGTTGGGTGCTATTTATAGCACCCAGGGGCGCCCTGCCACGTGTCAAGCGATCCGCAGATCGCTCGGTCAACTTCTATCCCGCTCGAACAGGGATGAAGTTTGACCGTGAGGGCGCCTTGGTCGTAGAGGGCGCCTTGGCTGACTTTTTCCGCGCAGAAGTCTCGGCTGTGGATAAAACTGCAGCTTCGCAGACTTGGGCTTGGAGGCGCCCTGGCTGCTAAGGGCGCCTTCGCTGCTGAGGGCACCTTGCCCAGTAAGCAGCCGAAGCCCTTTTTGCTTCGCTTGGTTTTGGTTCACCTTGAGGGCGCCCTGGACACTCAGGGCGCCTTGCTCAGCTGCTGCCTCACTCCTTTGAGGCTCTCTGAGTTGCAGACACACGTTCCTTCGGTCCTGCATCAAGGGTTAGTCCAAAACACAATAAAACAATTAATTATTATTTTATACAGCCTTAGCTGTCTTGGTTCTGACTTTGGTCTCCAAAATGGAGCCCTAGGTCGAACCGACGCCTACTGTTCCCTCGACGGGAAACGCGTCCTCACCTACTCCTCTCGGGAGAATTTACCTGATGCCAACCGTGCCTTTGGTTGGACTTTTGCCTGACGGTCCTTTGTCAGGTCTTGTAAACTGGCAGTCCTTCGCCAGTTGCCTAGCAGTCCTTCGCTAGGGCTTTGGTGCTGGCAGTCCTTCGCCAGTGCCTAGCAGTCCTTCGCTAGGGCTTTGGTGCTGGCAGTCCTTCGCCAGTGCCTAGCAGTCCTTCGCTAGGGCTTGATGCTGGCAGTCCTTCGCCAGTTGCCTAGCAATCCTTCGCTAGGGCTTTCTTTCCTGGCATTCCTTTGCTAGTGCCTAGCAGTCCTTCGCTAGGGCTTTTCCTGCACACTTGATTAACTTGTTAGAAAACAAGAAAGACTTAACTTTTGACCTATGTTGCCATTATCAAAACACAGATTTGACTTAGGTGCATTTCTGCACCAACATGGGGGAGATGCTGCCCGATTTTCGAGCAAGTATGGGTCTCTAGAGGCGTGACACCTGGACTTCGGCCTGGTGTTAGGTTCTTAAGCCCTGCACACTCATTAACAATGTTAAATAACCACAATTATAACTTTAACGTATTTGTCATTCATCAAAATATGAGTTTGACCGTTAGTGTAAACTGTACCAACAAATATCTATCTCGAAGTAGCTAACTCAATCGTGCCCTAGGGGGCTAATAGCTGTGTGATCATATTTGTAATACAACTGTAATAATCATTTATGTTCAATATTAATCAATTTTTTTTCATTATTGGGTTGTTGGGACGGTCATTGTAGTACTTTCAGATTTATCCTAATTGTGAATGAAAAATTTTTGTAGAATCAAATCAATCATTTTAAAATTAATTGATCTGAAAAAATAGATAATTGATGCTTGTTAGGACCGATAGAGAGCTAGAGGAGAGAGAGTGAGGGGAGTGAATAACTTCTCTTTTGCTGGATGAAGATTTGTCACAGCAGAAGACTTGAGACTACGCTAACACCTTCTTCTTGGTATCCACCTTGTTGAAGTGATTAATCCAAGAGTCCACTCTTCTTACTCTCACAACCACTATGAAAGTCTCCTTCTTGGACACGTAGAGGTCTCGTACAAACTCATGAAGAAGCAAATAGAAAATAAAATCTTCTATGATTTATAACAATAGCTCTTTTCTATTTTTACTTTCTTCTAACTTGGAATCATCCCTTGATGCTTAGAAATACAGTAACACTTGTCCCCAAGAAACGTATAAGAATGGCCGAAGGAAGGATAGGAGAGTTGTATTTGAATCTACGGCGAAAACCCTTTATATCGCCCCATTAGGGTTCTTAATTGACTGCCTAAGTCAATTTCACCTAGATCCAAACATCTAACCGTTCAATTCTCCAACGGCTTTATTTTCTCTTTTCCTAGTTGATTGCCCTGGTCGATTGGTTGCGGAATTGATTGACCAATTAATTCCGCAACTCTCTGTTTGTTTTCGACAAATAGCAAGAAACCCTACTGAATCAATGACCAATCGATTCTGCTCATCCGCATCGATTGACCCAATCGATTCACCCTTTTTCCATCGCTAGAAACCTCTCCTAGTTGACTGAGTCAGTCAACTGGCCAGTCAATTCCCCAATTCTCTATTTACTCGCAAAAAACCTCATAATCGATTAAGAGAGGACTTAATCAACTATCCCAATCGATTGCCTGACCTTTCTTGCCTATCCCAACATCCAGTCAACCGTGACCTATTAGGATTTCCTCACTACGTGTCCAGTCAATCCTTGATCGACTTGGACTTTCCCTTGCCTAGTTCCTAATTAGAACTTTTCTCATGCCAAGTGTTTAACTCTCAGCTAATCCACCATGGATTTAACCTAATTCCCAACTAGGTTTATCTAATTTCACTAAGACTTGTTCTCATATATCCAAACATTATTATCAAATATCAAAACTCAAACTCGAGCCAATCTGAGCCTAATCAAACTGGTTGATCCTGTCGGCAAATGAGGAGGGTGGCCAACTGATGACACGACTTGACAATTGACCAAAGAAGACCTTGGATTGCCGGTCGGGACAAGGATGATCTGACGGTTTAAGAAACATCTCGATCTGCGAAACAAAAGACCGTTAGAGACTCGTCGGTAAAGTCCCCAGTGACGACCCTCCAACGATCAAGTTAGCTTCGGCGATATAAAAAAGAGAACGAGAACTGTAGAAGAATTCTAGAGCTTACCTCATGCGTGGAGCAGGGAGGGCTTTATTATAGCTAAGGATAGCCAACCAAGCCTAACAACACGACCTGTCTTACCCGCCACTTAGGGTCAAAAGTCAAGGACTGTCGCCCGACCGGGGGCTATGATCCCCTGGATCTCTATTACTTATATTGTACGATTCATTGTTTTATCTACTACTCATGTCAAAGAGTATACCTGGTCAACCGGTGTCACCGTGATCCCTGGGATTTCTGACACAAGGCATGTCAGGCCGTATAGATTCCTGACACAGGAAGCTTCTATCCGTATGATCGTCCTGCTTGCAGGGCAGGTGTAGATCTGTGCTTACAGGCTATCTACACTCTAGGGGTTCCCTTCCGTTTTGTCGGGTTGTATTTAAAGGCACACTCCATGCGAGTTTGCAACTAGCTCGCCGTTCTGTCGTTGTCATCGCAGGGCTTGTCATCGCGGGGTTTACATAGAGCTTCCCCTATCGACTTCCTCGATCGATGGCTTTGTTCAGTCGGTCGCAGACTAGCCTATTGCCTGGGTGATTACCATCCAATCGAATGGTCGAGTCTTACGTGGCTGACCGAGTGGTGCGCGTTTCCTCTGCCCGAAGTGAAATCCTTGATCGGCTTATTGTCTTGTCAATCGACCGAACTTCTTCCACTTGGGAAGAGCGTTTGTTACTCTATCAACCCTAGCCGACTTGGGTTGACCTCGGTCGTCCTTAGGTTGATCTGTTTGATCCCTAGTTGACCCATAGCCGTTCTCCCGACCGGCCGACTTGCCATTGGGAGTCACCTGCTATTTTGCCGATCGGAGAGGTTTTCTCGGTCGGCGGGAGAGTCGGCCGACTGGCCTATCTGCGAACTCGATCAACTCTGAGGCAACTGGAGGATGATAGCCGATTTTGGATGACCGATCTGACTTTTGAGTGATCTGGCCGAGATAGAGTGGGCATGGGTCCCGAGTGTCCTTGTCACGCGACTAAAAGACGTGCCAACTCTGAGCCTATTATCCGACCGGATCACTAGTCCACTTGATCCGGTCCACTTTGACCCAAGGATGATTACACAAACAATACTAACTAAAAAATAATTATTATATTATAGTAACTATATAATTGTTATAGCTATGTAACAGTTATCTATATATCTAGGTGGAAATTCGGATTTGAATATCCGAAACTTAACCCGATATCCACGTATTATTATATATGAAGTAAAGTGATGTTGCTTTTTTTATTTCACAAGAAACAAACGATGTTTATTAACGACAACTTGGGTGATTTTCAAAGATATAGATATAGGTACATATTTTTTTCTTTAGCATCTAAGGAAAAACACGTTCACACATGTATTTAATATCCAATATTAATTTTATTATTTTATCTCCTTCTATTTGTTTTGTCATTAAAAATTATTATTTTTTATTTAACTTTTATTAAGGTATAAAGTTTTTCTAATTTATTTCATTAATATTTTATTAAAAAATAGAAATTTATCGAGCATCGATCCGATATTACTCGATACCCGATTTATGAGTACCGACCTCATGGTGTGTCATCAAGTATTTTGTTTTCCTATATATCGAATATCCGATTTATCGGATATCCAATTATAACTATCTAAATCTTATAAAATTCAACCGGCGCCAAATTATATCTCATAGTTATTATAATAAAAATAGATTGAGATAAAATAGAATGCTATTTTGCTATTTTAATATTAAATAAAAGGAATGTCAAAAAAAAAAAGGTGCCTCTTTAATTTCTTCCCGTGTTGTTTCGCTGTTTCCGTTCAAACACCCGATCACCCACCCGACCACCGTGCCGGGTACGAGGAACCGGATCACATCACACGCAACATCTAAAAGAAACACGAACTCTAGGACACGTGTACAGCGAATCCTCTCGCGTCTTCGCGCACCGGAAGGTTAAGCGAATGCCCAACGTAAGTGTCTACGTGGCGATCACTAAACCGTTGGATCGACAAATCCAATCCGATTGCTTGTTGCGTCTGAACTGGGACCCACATTTCGTTCGACTAAAATGGCAGATAAATAGTTGGCATCGTGAACTTGATGCCTCGCTTATTATATACGATAATATGCGCAAATATACGTAGGAAATAGAAATATATACGCCGGCTCGCTTTGTCGACGTTTCCGGTTCGTTCCTTCCTTTTCGGCCTTTACTTTCTAAGAAAACTCAGGAGCGAGGGCGGACCAAATCGTCGTCCCCATTCTTCTCGTCGTCGATTGCTGAAGCCGATCTCCTCCTTAGAATTCCACCACTTTCTGCCGGCGATGAAGATTTAGGGTTCTTCGACCTGGCCGGCGAAGATGCCCAGTGGTGAGTTCGAGCTCGAGGATCACAAGTCCCTCCTTCGTCCTTCTCCCTCGCCGAGCGGCCCAGATCTGGAATCCCAGGGTCCAGATTTGGTCGGGACATCGGCGGTCGGCACGGGGAGTCCGTCGTCGGCGAAGAAGAGCGGGATCGGAGATCTTATTCGGCACTTGGATCGGGGTCTCTCTAACCGGAGCCAGGGTCGGCGGCATGTGGACCGGAGTGGCTTGTCACCGCGGTCAGATGGAAGATCGCACGACCCTCTCGGGGATGGGGCGCCTCCTGAGTGGGCGCTGCTGCTTATAGGGTGCCTCCTTGGCCTTGCCACCGGTATTTGTGTTGCCGCATTTAATCGAGGGGTGAGTACTTGACTTGCCGTTACCTTGATAATCTTCAATGACTAATTGTTATTCCCTTATGCCGTAATGAGTGACGTCTTTTCTCTATGGTATTTTATTCTCCTTTCATGGACCCGGGTTCTATGCCCTTTTTTTTTGGGTTATATGATGCATCTAAAAAATTTTCTTCTTCTTTCTTCAAAATGTTAATCATAGATCAGAACAATGTGTAAGAACTAAAAAAAACATGCCAGATCTGATTACTGTTCCTCAATGGATGACCTTTGATTGTAATCATTGTTTTACATGAAATTCAACTAATTTTCTCAATTGAATTTTTATTGCTATCTAATTTGACAACAAAACTACAAAAATATGTTCGAGAGTTATCTAGGAAAGAAGATCTCCAAGAAAACATTCTTGTGGCTAATGATTTATCAATTATACTTTTCTCAGAAACGTCAACAAATCACAGTATTCTGTGTGCCTCTTAGATTCGCATCAATATTCATTTACAAATCATTGTTGTGATTGTTTTTTTCCCAGAGATGTCATAATATCTTCTCCAAAGAGGAAGAACCTTGATATGAACATAGGGTACATTCTTAGATTCTCCTAAATCTTCATAATTAATCTATGTACCTCCCAATTATTTAGGATCTTCTTCTTGAATATTATCACTCTTTTCAGTTGTATGCAAGGCTATACCACTAGTAATTAGATTTCCCTAGTGCAATTAATAAGTAATTCAAACATTTGAAGTTGATGGAGCAATGTTTCTTTAAATAGGTACATGTGATACATGAATGGGCATGGGCAGGTACCCCAAACGAGGGTGCTGCTTGGCTGCGCCTACAGAGGCTGGCTGATACTTGGCATAGAATACTGCTGATTCCAGTAACTGGAGGAGTTGTTGTCGGAATGATGCATGGTCTACTTGAAATATTTGAGCAGATAAACCAGTCAAGATCATCACAGAGACAAGGTCTCGACTTGCTGGCAGCCATCTTTCCGACAATAAAAGCCATCCAGGCTGCTGTTACTCTGGGTACTGGCTGTTCTTTAGGGCCTGAGGGGCCCAGTGTAGATATTGGTAAGTCATGTGCAACCGGGTGTTCAGAAATGATGGAGAACAATAGAGAACGGAGGATTGCTCTTGTTGCAGCCGGTGCTGCTGCTGGAATTGCTTCAGGTACAGACTAGAAACTTTGGGTCTGTATTATCACATGTATCTAGTTTTTCTCGTTGGTGCTGAAGATCTAGTGGTCATTATAAGCTGAAACAATTCAGAAAGGGGATACATTTTTATGTTGGAGGGCATCAATGAAACAAATCGCTTCAAGATTAACTATTTTGTTTGCATTGTTCTATCTTCAATTTATTGCCCCACTTAACATATAGCTACATATCTGCTTTCCTTAAGACCTTGAACTTCACACAATTAACATTATGTTGATTAGTAATTTAGTTGTTTGTCCTATTGCTGAAAATATGGAAACACTTCTTGACATCTTTTGTGGATGTTCAGGTTTCAATGCTGCTGTCGCTGGATGTTTTTTTGCCATTGAAACTGTACTGAGGCCACTTCGAGCAGAAAATTCACCACCATTTACCACTGCTATGATAATATTGGCGTCTGTTATTTCATCTACAGTGTCAAACGTTTTGCTTGGAGAGAAGCCAGCTTTTATCGTCCCAGCATATGAACTGAAATCTGCTGCTGGTATTTTTGATTACTCTAGATCAATTCAATGTTGCTAGGCAAATTTATTGTTGTAGTTGTCGAAACTCCAATTATTGCTGTGGTCACTATGATGTATGAGCTTTTTATATTATTTGATACATGGGCAATTAGTTTGATTGTATTCACATTTTGTTAATAAAGAAAAATATAAGAATATTAACATGTTGAATACATAGATCCTTTACCTTCATATTTTTTAACTATGATGTTGTTCCTTCTGATCCATTGTCATTTACCTCTCATGCATTTGGCCACTATAAACATTCTTTAAGAATTATTTCTCATGCTTCACCTAGGTTTCACATGAAAGCAAAGCAAGAAGCAATCCATACCGTTATAATAAAACCTCAAAAGTTAGTTGATGATTGAATGCTCAATTGCTCTTTCAATATGATGCCCTAATTGGTCAAGTCTGTTCAGTTCCTAATGATGTATTTATGTTGGTCTTAGGATTCTAGTAATTCTACATGTGACTTTTGGATATTTTAGTCGGAAAACTGTTTGTTCTTAAGAGGGTAGAGTCAGGTTTCTTAAGAAGGCACAAACAACTTAATTCTACCTGTTTCCAGCTCATGAGTCAAAAATAGTTTTGGTAGAATTAATCTAGCAGATTCAGAGTAGTAGAGATTTTCTTCTTCTTTCGTGTCAATATTGACATTGTATAACTGAGATGGTATAACACACTCCTTACAGAGCATTCTGAATGAGTTCTCAGTACGTTCATGAAATTGTTTGAAAGAATGTTGGTAACATTGTGCATAATTATTTTTTAAAGAAGAAGAATTAACTTTATCTTTGTTCTTCACTCTAGTGTTATTGTCATTTAAACTTGCCTTGTTCCCCTAGTCGGTGCTTCTTTTTTCTAAAAATCACTTGGAAGTATTTCATCTTGTAGTTTTATGAGGATCACAACATAATTTCCATGTAACAGTTGATTATACTTGGATATTACTTGCGTCTTCTGAGGAAGAAGTCATTTTGATGGTTCCATAAATTGATGTTAAACTAAATTGTCTACAAGATGATGTTTGTTTGGTTAGAGACAAAGTGCATAACCCGATTTCAGTGCCTTTATTTCACTACTTTTTTCTATGCAGAACTACCTTTATATCTCATCTTGGGCATGCTTTGTGGGGCTGTGAGTGTGGCTTTCTCTCGTCTGGTAGTTTGGTTTACAAAGTTTTTTGAGTTTATAAAGGAGCAGTTTGCTCTTCCAGCTGTTATGTTGCCTGCTTTAGGTGGTTTAGGAGCAGGCATGATAGCTCTCAAGTACCCTGGAATTCTATACTGGGGTTTCACAAATGTTGAAGAAATTTTACATACCGGAAAGAGTGCTTCAGCACCAGGAATATGGCTTTTAACTCAACTAGTTTGTGCAAAAGTAGTAGCTACTGCTATTTGCAAGGGTTCTGGACTTGTAGGTGGCCTTTATGCGCCAAGCTTAATGATAGGTGCTGCCCTTGGTGCAGTTTTTGGAGGCTCAGCTGCAGAACTTATAAATTCAGCTATTCCAGGAAATGGTGCTGTTGCTCAGCCTCAGGCTTATGCATTAGTAGGTGTCGTTACATTCTTTGAAAATCCAAGGAGATTCAAATTCCTGTTCATTATTTAAAACTGATATCATACAGGTTGGAATGGCTGCTACCTTGGCTTCAGTTTGTTCAGTTCCACTAACCTCCGTACTGTTGCTCTTTGAACTAACAAAGGACTACAGAATATTGCTTCCACTCATGGTAACTAATGGATTTGTTTTGACCAAGATACTAGCAATGAGATACTTTTTCTCTATCAAGTTTTTTTAATAACTTGTGCTATTTTCTATATTCTAGCATTTATTGTTCATCTCATTTTCCTCTCTGGATACAATGACATTCTGAGTTTTTTTTTTCTCCAAATATTTCTGTTTGTTTTCACTTGAAAGAATGTTCTTTACTTCTATAAATGTATTGCCACTAATTTATGATAGCACGTGGTACATTTTTTTTTTCTGAAGATACAATATCTTATACTAAATTTGATTATCTTTTGGTTAAATAAACGTAGTCATTACAGTACTATTCAACATGTTCCTAGTTTTGTATCTTTACTTTGTTCTTATGCTTTTGATAGTAATGTTTCTGCCTTTATAGCATTAATTACTTATAATTTTTAATAGGGTGCAGTTGGTCTAGCTATATGGGTTCCTTCTGTAACAAACCAGTCAAAGGACAATGAACTAACAGATACAAGGTCTCCTAAACGCGGATATTCTTCTTTATCATATACTGAAGACAAGAATGAAATGAGCTGGAGGCAACATGATGATGGAGGTGATCTCGAACTTTCTCAACTGGAAACTGACATTCACTGCTATGACACTATCAACAATGAAGTGCTGCTAGATGACCTTAAGGTATGAATTTATTGGTAGTGGCGAATGTAATAAGAGAACTTTCTTACTAGCTCAACTAGTGTTTCTTAATATGTTTGGCGTAACATAAACATTTATTTTCTCCTTCAGGTTTCTTTAGCCATGTCAAAGATATATGTTAAAGTTCATACAACTACTATACTAAAGGACGCCATTGTGCTTATGCATGACAAACAACAAACTTGTGTTCTTATCATTGATCATGAAGACTTTCTTGAGGGTATTCTTACACTTGGTGACATTCGGAGGAAGGGGTTTGAAACAAGTGGAGAGCTTCCTGGTACTCCCAGAGGAGATACAGCAGTCTCAGATGTATGCACTCTAGGACTTTGAGCAATTTATGTAAACGTAATCTTGATAACCAACAATCTTCCCTGGCATTGCCTAAATAGTTGTTATGCTCTAATTAAGTTATTGATTCCCAACTTGGCTTTTTTCATGGGCAAAGATAATCTCCTTCCCTGGCATTGCCTAAATAGTTGTTATGCTCTAATTAAGTTATTGATTCCCAACTTGGCTTTTTTCATGGGAAAAGATAATCTCCTTTCTTATAATAAGAGACATCATTTAGAAAATACCTTCTTTTGTTTTTCCCATTGAACCATAAAGTGAGTCATTTTGCAGGTGAATGTTTACACAGTCTCATCCTGCCTTAGTAGAGGGTTTCGACACCGGGGTAGAGAAACTGGGTTGTTGACCTGTTTTCCCGACACAGATTTGACAACTGCAAAGCAGCTTATGGAGGCTAAGGGAATTAAGCAATTGCCTGTGGTCAAGCGTGGTGGGGTACGCAACAATAATGGGAAGCGCAGAATTGTTGGCCTTCTCTATTATGATTCAATTGGAAATTGTCTTCGGTTAGTTTTTACTATTCTTATTATTTAATCAGATTTTGTTTTTTCTATTTATTGACTCGATTGTGAATTGTTTTGCAAAGTATTAACTCGAGAACTGCAGGTATTGTAGTTTTACTAGATGAGAAATTTTCCTGAGCAGATAGTTAGAACATATTTAGTATGTTCTCTCAGATATACACATTTTTATATGCTTCTTCTTCATATTCCTTGGACAACTATAGTCTTTTCAAGATTGCAAAAGAATCCGTTGGCTTTGCTCTCTCTATTTCACTGAAAGCCTTTCATCTCCATTGCCTCAAATAAATCCTTGGTCCATAAATCCTTTGGATTAATTCATTGCTAAGATGCTAAATTATTCTGGATTGTCTCGCGGGTTTGCGTTATATTTTCGAATGCATTAAGCTAATATGGATTGGCTTGCTAGATTGTTTTCGAATGTCTTCTATATGTATTTCCTTACCAATCATTTTTTTCCGTTTTCAGAGAGGAGGTAGCTCGCTGGATGGCTATCTATCAGCAAAGAAAACACGTTCAAGAGAGGAACACTAATGGTCATTGACAATAAGCCGAATAGTGGTTGATATGTTTCAGAGTTGCCTTGACTTCAAGAGGATGCAGTAGTCAAGCTGATACCTGCACATCGACATCCTGCCCTTTCCAAGGCAGTCGTATTTCCCTGGACATGAGCCACCCAGCGTACACTGAACTCCATACATGGAACTTGTGCTGATGCTGGTAAGAAGCATACCTGAAATAGGGCAATTTTGTGCTCTTAGATTTGATTCTGAAGTTTATTTTACAAGTTGAACAAGAACAATTTTATAAATTGTTTAGGCTAGAGAATTCCTGTATAGGCGAATGCTAATTGTCTATGCATATGCCATTCTGTAATATTATCTTTGATAGCTTAAGTTGATTCTACAGCAAGTTCCAGGTGGTATATTAGAGTCTGTAACTGAATTTTCCGCAAATGTTGTTTATGCACAATTTTTCTAAGAAATATTATTTCATCAGTCAATCTTTTCTGATCGAAGTTGAATCGATTCTTTGACATCTTTAAGTGAGTGTTTACTGTCTTTATGAAGACTTGTGTGAAGTATTAAAAGAGAGAACAGAAGCCTATCAGAATTTTCCATATTTTGACAAATCCTTGTCTAATAGCCGAAGCATATCAAGAACAATTCCAAAAGAGTTCTCTTCATTTATCAAATTTCATCATGAAAGAATTGAATGCTGAAAGGGGAATGATATTATCATTTCTTGAAAGAGATTATGTATCGGATTACTTTATAATCCATCTTTTTGGGCCGTTAGCAGAACATTGCATCGCACTTAATTTGGTTATGAAGGTAACTATATAAATTACACATTTTCCCTTAATCTTGTTCAATTATTTTATTGTGACTCCTGAAAATAATTGCTGAATTTCACTAGCCTCCTAATTTATCACTATTTAAAATGTTAAATAAATTCTAAATAATAAAATTTACTCTAAACTTTTAAATTAATATGCCACAATAATATCTAAATTTTAATTTTTTTTTTCAAAATATGATATTGGAGTGATAAGTGAATTGCCATTTTTTTCTCTGTGATTTCTCATTGCCACTCACTTTGACATGATACCAGTAAGAAGATGAAAATGCCTCAGGCAGGGCAATCTAACGATGCATCATGGTTTGATTTTCAGACAAGGTAATATCACATTTGTCATGCTCAATCCATATTTTATAAAATCATAATTCTATGATCAGAAATACTGAATCAATCTACAGGATATTTTTTTTAATAGAATAGAAGCAGATCAAAATAAGTCGGATTGAATCATGAACCTATAATATATCAAATCAAAATTTATTTAAAAATCTATAGTTAAAAATCAGGTGAAATCCATAACCATCCAATTTTAGATTCAAAAAGTATATCTCCTTTCAGCATTCATTTTTAATAATGAATAATAAATGGTAATGACTCTAGATATGGAGATTTTCGCCTTTATTTTTTTCCTATGATTTTGCAAAAATAATGAATAAACGTATTTCACAATTCGTATTGCGTCTCCAATTTTATTTTAGCAAAGTTTTCACACAATAGAAAAAAAAATTCATAAAATTCATACTTAATTCTGTGTGGGATACAGTAAATCATAAACGGTAAAGTGAATCAGTTACACAAATCATTTGGTATCTAGATTCAAGTTACAATTTTTTCAAACTCAACATCATTTTCTTGAATAATCTGTGCAGCTTATTAAGTAGTATTTCATTCCGCGACAACTAAGTTACAAATTTGAATACGCTGTCAGTTCAATAAACAAAAAACAATTTTGTTTTTTTTTGAGATATTTGCCATCAACAAGCTATTGAAGATCCTTTTTCAACCAAAGTCACCTATTTTCATGAAACATGGAAACTAAATCATCACAATTAACCAAAATAAACAATATATTTATTTAACTATCAAACAAACTATTTTAATAAGTATAATTGTTTGTTAAACTTTACTCATGCATCTATAATTTAATAAATTTATTATTATTAACATGTTTTCTTTGATGTGTTTTTTCTGGTATAATCTATGTATTTGTCATATTTTTATATTGCTTAACTAAAGATTTTCTAATTGTTACAATATTAAGTAGACACTAAATAAAAGACCACAAAAATTATAATAAAATAACCTTTGTTTATGCTTATTGTTCTAGCATAGCAATAATTAATTTCTTACCAGATTAGAGAAAAGTACGTTTGGTGCTATGACAACGAACCCATTAGAATTGACCAAGGTTGTATGAGCGATACGTATTTTTGTGACTTTACCTTCTACCGCCCCAACCTGTAATTTCAAAAGTATTAATCATTAATATTTTCACATATACTACAATTGTGAAAATCAAAAGACATAAATACAAAAAAAAAGATAACAAACTAATATATTTTATCGATTGTTTTAAGAAATACTGAAGCCGCATCCTTTAATAGTACAAAACTATAAAAGCCAATTCAATTTTACTTCAGTTTAATATAAAAGAACTCTCCATACCGCAAATGAATCTGAGTAAGCTCTTGTACCAAGCAGAGTGCAATTATGTATATATAGTTACACTCAAAATAACAATAATAAAACATAATTATGTATATAGCTAATTGAGTGTACGTTAAACTTTGGTAAATACAAACTGTAGCTACAGTGTATTATTTTGATAGGAAGCACGGGGGATTTGATAAACTTTAATAGTGTATATACTCAAAGTTAACTACACTCAGTCATAACTTTCAGTATAGTGATTGAAATTACCAAAGTCTATTAATAGTTCAAATGTATGACTTCCTCACTTGGAAGTTTCTATTACCACTATTCAGCTTTCACTCATTTACTTCCTCCCAAAGAAACTATTACGAAGACCAACATTGCCAAAATGGTTCTAGATAAATCATTTCAAAGGACCTATTGATGGACATGCCACTAAATCATTTCGAAGGCCAATCCTCATTTACCCTATTCTCAAGAACAAGTAAGAGTGAAAAAAATGCGTTTTTTTTCTTCCCACGAGATCTGAAACTGAGAATTGAAAATTGTAGATGAGACACAAACACATCGGCGGTGTTACCTGATACGGAGGACTTGATATACATCGTCGGGGTGCTTCAGTCTGCCTCTCCGCCGAGTGCCTCGCCGACATCGTCCGCCGAAACCGCCGGATAGTGGGGGTTGCCTTCGCCAAGCGGATTGGGGCAAAGTAGTACCTGGCGCAGTAACACAACCTTCGCTGCTCCATTGGCGCAGGTGGGGAATGGAATCGGTTCGTGGTGTAGAAGGCCTGGTTCAACCCGCTTGCTATTTTAGGTCGGGGCGGAGGAATCTTCCCGAGAGTGCGATTGCATGGAGCCTGATTGAATTTCGAATTTTAAGCAGAAATTTTGGAACCAGAGTTTTGATTTAATTTTAGATCAACAAAATTGATGAAATATTTAATAGAATGATCTCAATCTTTTAATTATACAGTTAGTTAACTGCATTATGGAGTTAGTTAGTTAATTAATTGTATGTGTTTTTTTTTATCAAATTAATATGATAATACATTAAAAAATGTAAAAATGATTTATCATATTTATACAGTACAAATAGTTTTAAGATTAATTAGTTGATACAAATGTTATTATTATTATTATATCATCCAGTCCAGTCCATTGATTAATGGGCCGGCCCAATTGACCATTCGAGTTCCAGATAAGTTAAAAATGACCACGTCAACGATTGAGCATTTATTGAGCGGTTCATCCGTGAACGTGAGAACTTTCAGCTCAATCTAGATAAATAAAGGAAGTACGTTTTCTGCGTCGTCGCCGCTTTATTGTCGAAGTTCTTAGCCACCTTTTGGGACGCTGAATCGCCTCCCCCAGATCTCCTCCATTCCCTCTTCGTGGTAGTCTCCGATACATTGTGGACCCTTCTTGTGGTCAGCGTCGGGCTTGCCCTCAGCTTTGCTTTCATTATCCTTTTAGTTGTTGTCTGCTGCGCCGTTATAGGCATCGCCCATCGGTTTGTCTTCCGTCCCATCCTCGATGCCCTCTCCGATGCAGATCGAATCCGCAAGAAAATAGGACACGTCGCGATCCCGACCATGGAAATGGAAGCGAAGTAGGGTATGATCGAAATTAGGGTTTGGGGCACTGAAAAAATATTGGTAAAAAATATATGTTCACATGATCTTGGATTATTTAGGCTTAAAAATTAGGAAACATTCAAGGGATTACATTATGCATTCTTTGTTCTTTCCGCTCGTTTCTTATGATCTTAAAGGGGTTGTTGTATCAGGATGTATGATGACTAAGTTCAGACGAACTAGGATGAATAAATCAGTGCCAACTTTGGTTCGATCACGAATCCGAAACACCTGTGTAGGCTTAATTCTTGTCTTGCACATGATAGTCACTTGGTTACCTGCGAATTCTAAAGTTTCATTTGGCATCCTACGGCCTCACTAAATGGTAACGACTCTTGTTATGGAGATTTCGCTTTTATTTTTTTCCTATGATTTTGCAAAAATAATGAATAAACGTATTTCACAATTCTTATTGCGTCCAAAAAATTTATAAAATTCATACTTAATTATGATTGGGATATAGTCAATCATAAAATGTCAAGTAAATCAGCTACACAAATCATTTGGTGTTGAGATTCAAGTTAATTTTTTTTTTTCAAACTCAGCGTCATTTTCTTCACTAATATGTGCAACTTGTTAAGTAGTATTTCATTCTGCAACAATTAAGTCATTTTTTCCCCCTAAAATAGAAAAACTTGAATACGTCCTCAGTTCCATAAACAAAATTTGAATACGCACTGTATACTGTTCAATAATTACAATAATTATACTGTTCAATAATTACAATAATTAATTTCTTACCTGATTAGAGAAGAGTACTTAATGTTCTAGCATAGCAATAATTAATTTCTTACTAACCTTTGCCTATGCTTAATGTGCTATGACAACGAACCTATAGAATTGACCAACGTTGTATGAGCAATAACTATTTTTGTCACTTTACCTTCTACCGACCCAACCTGTAATTTCAAAAGCATTAATCATTAATATTTTCATAGATACGACAATTGTGAAAATCAAAAGACATAAATACTAAAATGATGATAAAAAATTTATATATTTTATTGATTGTTTTAAGAATTATTGAAGTCACATCCTTTAATAGTACAAAACTATAAAAGTTAGTTCAATTTTACTTCAGTTAAATATAAAAGAACTCTCCATGCTGAAAATGAGTCTGAGTAAGCTCTTGTACCAAGTATAGTGCAATTATGTATACATAGTTACAGACAAAATAATAATAATAAAACACAATTATGTATATAGCTAATTGAGTGTACGTTAAACTTTGGTAAAATACAAATTATAGCTACAATGCTATTATTTTGATAGGAAGCATGAGGGCTTTGATAAACTTAATAGTGGATATACTCAAAGTTAGCTTCACTCAGTTATAACATCCAGTACAGTGATTGAAATTACCAAAGTCAATTAATAGTTCAAACGTATCACTTCCTCACTTGGAATTTTCTATTATGCCACTATTCAGCCTCCACTCATTTACTTCCTCCCAAAGAAACTATTACGAAGACCAACATTGCAAGAATGATTCATAACTTGTATGCTTACAGTTATACAATCACTATGTTACTAACAATTAATACAAAGAACGTAACCAGACATAGTTTCACACATTGATTATGATAAAGTTTGAATTTCTTATGGAAGCAGATTAGTTCCAAATTGTTTGGTTGTTGTTCTAGTATTAGTATACTATACTTTAGTTGGTTTCACACAATTATACTAGACTTTCAACATACTGTTCAAATATTTGATTCCATACTATAGTATTGAGTGTTTCAAATATTGATTATGGAATGTGTAAAATATTAGTATAGGATCACAATGTTCAAATATTATGGATCACAGCTTGAGTATAGTATGTGAATGAGGTAGTGTTACTTTTAGCAATGATAAAAGTATAATATTTATGATATCTGTAATACATATGATTATGCAGATACTAAAATAACATTACAATCGGAGTTATCCTACTACAATATAATATTGTAATAATTAGCACTTATACTCAATAATACAAGAGCTTTAAATAGTATTTCATGATAATTGGTTACAATGAAACTAAGTAATAGTGATCATACTTATTATAATAACCATACTAATACTAATATTATTATGCACGTATGAAACTCCATATAGTGTATCAGCATACTGTATGATTGAGTATACTAATAACTGTAACTTATAGTATCGGTTATAATACTGTTAACATATAAGCTACATTTGGTAGGGAATAATGTAATCGGGTCTGTAATGTAATCAAGTTTGTAATGTAATGTAATGTAATCTTGATTACATTATGTTATGTTTGGTAATGAGTTGTATGTAATCTTTGATAACCATTACAAGTTGGATTCATTTGCTTGATGAGGATAATCCATCCTGTAATTTAATCATGATTGACGACCGACGACCGCCGCCGGCGACGGGCGAACCGTCGGCGGTCGCCGGCTGGCGGCGGTCGCCGGTCGCCGGCCGCCGGTCACCGGCCGGCCGGCGGTCGCCGGTCGCCGGTCACGGCCGGCCGCGGTCGCCGGTCGCCGGTCGCCGGTCGCTGGCCGACGCGGTCGCCGGTTGCCAGCCAGCGCCGACGACCGTCGCCACCCGGCCGACGACTTTACAAACTGTAATGTAATCTAGATTACAGAGGTTTTGTTTTGTAATCCAAATTACAAATCATCAACCTCTTTTGTAATCGAGATTACATTACATTACAATTTTAAAGTTATTCCAAACAAAGGAATCCAACTTGTAATTAATCTTGATTATATTACAGGGTGGATTACACCCTACCAAACGCAGCCATAGTGTTATTTAGTATAATACTGATAATATATTATTGAATATAATATAGTACAACTTAATAATATAGTATCAGTACATTGATATTATTGAGTATTATTGATATTACTATAGTACAGTATCACGTATAATACAATAATATAATACTATATGTATCATAGTATAATTATAGTAAACTCAATACTATTATTGTGTATAGCACGTATAGTATACATATACATGATATAATGTACGTATGTATGGTATACATAATAATATGTAATATACGTATAGTATGTAATTATTAATTTATCAATATATGTAATATATCATTAATCGAGATAATAATATCAGTAATATATGTATGATTTACATATATATGTATACATAATTAAATGTGCAGTATATGAGTATAATCTATTAAGATAGTATCTATACATAATTATTTTATAGATACTATACTGATAATAGTATCAATAATATATTATCGAAGCAATAATATAGGATCAGATATTGTAGTATCAGTAAATAATACTGATTTGTATCATTATTATTGGTTACCCTTCGGTTGTAATCACTCAATAATACTATACGTGCGCACTGTATACTGTTCAATAATTACAATACTATTATTTATCAATATGATTATTGTATAATTACAATACTATAAGTATAGTGCAGTATTAGTATACACTGATATGATCCACATTGTTCAAATATAAGCACAAACGAAATAGTATGGCTCTTCCAAATCAGGCATACTAACATATTTGCCTGTCTCTACCAAGTGAGTGACACTTGGTGCAAACCTATTATAACTATTTAAGGATACTTTCTCCTAAACACTAGGACATAACTTAAAGTGTGGAATTTGTGACAAGAACGAACTATATAAAGTTATATTGTAGGATAGAGTTTGCATACCCTATACACTATTGTCCAATTTACCAAAGTTGGAATCTATAAATGACTTAACTTAGCAAAGCTTTGGTTATAAAATAAACTTAATTTAACGTGCTATTATGTTGTAAAGTAATGAGTGCTCCTAAACTTAGCTATTAATTTGGAGAATGCAGTGATTATACTTCTGTATTACACTGTAAAGGAACAAACATTAAGTTACTATAAAGTGCTATGTTGTAAACTTTGACCGTAGGATGTTAATTATTTTCCCTACATTAAAACAATAACATTGGTAAAAGTTTTAGGGTAACTTTGACTAAAGGTTAAGTTATTATTGAGTTCTCTGTAGCTAGTCAAATGCAAACTTTGATAGTAGGACATTAATTATTTTCCCTACGTTAAAACAAATAGCTTTGGTAAAAGTTTTAGAGTAACTTTGACCGCTAGCTACTGTACACCTAGAGTTAGGACTAATTATTTTCACATAATTAGTATGGCTATATAATTTTGGGACATAGTTAGGAATTAATTTTGACTATAGTTTATACTTAATTAGTTAGCAAGGTGGTTTAGGGATGAATAATTATGCATATAAGTGTAATCAGCATGGACTCAAACTATATATATAGTCTGAAAATGAGAAAGCTAAAGGTAATAAAAAGGACACATAAAATTCTTAACAATACAAGATCCCGAGAATAGTTAAATTACACTGGATCTATCGCACGTAGTTTTATCTTGCATTCACTACAAGAAAAAAGTGAAACAACAACGCTTTTTTCGCGTTGTCGTTAATGCTTAAAAAGCGTTGTTGATGAAGTCGTTGTAGAAAGTATATCTACGACAACGCTTTTTCCGCGTTGTGGTTTGGAGCAAAGACAACGCTTTTTTCGCGTTGTCTATTGGTTTTTAAAAACGTTGTGGTTTGGCACAAAGACAACGCAAAAATCGTGTTGTGTATTGTTACTTAAAAAACGTTGTCTTTTTAATAGGCAGTGTTTTTTACAATTTATAATATTCACAATTTATAAACATTTTTATTCACAATTGATAATATTCACAATTTACAATATTCACAATTTACAAGCATTTTTATTCACAATTGATAATATTCACAATTTACACTGATAATAGTTTACAAAATTCACTTATAATACTCGAAATCTTTTCCTCCTCTTTATAAAACTGATAATTTACACCCCTCTTTACAATTTTCACTTACAATTTACACTGATAATAGTTCTATAAAATTTCATCATTCACAAGTTGTTCTTTGGGGCTGCTTGTTAACTCGAAATCTTTCCTCCTCTTTATAGCACCAATAAGGTGCTAGATTCCGTGAGCTAACCTTTTCCACCACAATCATTTGGATTCCAGTAAAACAGAGAATTCAGAATATCTCACAATGATTGATGACACAGATTTAAAAACCAGAAGAAAAAAATACTTACAGCTCTCTTATTTGTAGATAAAGCAGATAGTTCATTATTCGTAGATAAGGTGGATTTTGAATATTGAGTGCCAACCGCGCCAATAATTGCAAAATCCATGAGCAAGAAGAGGCCTTGGTGAATCAGTGACTGGTCGCCAAGGCTGTTACTAGCAAACCTAGGATCAGGAATGGCTGAGCACTAGTCTGCTTGTGAAAAATGAAATCATCTTATTCCAATTTTGATGTCGAAGACCAGGATACATGAAATGAAATGGAATTACCTGATACTCAACATCATACTTAATAGGATCTTTCAAGAAGTATTGGAACTGCCAAGGAAAATGTGAAAATATCACGAACACAAAACCAGAGCAGTTTTCCTACCCCAAAGAGAAAGCACACAAATATATATTTTTGGGTTATATCAGGTATTCATTTTCAGAGGATTCCACTGCAACCTCAGATTTTTTTGCTAGGGGAATAGCTCGCTGAGGTGGATAATTCATACCTGAAAATATATTTGCGGGAGAATCAGTCCAATCAATGCTAGTGCATAGAATGGTTTATCAGCACCAAGGAGGTACGCTGGAACAAGGATAAAAAATGTTACAAGTGGATTCTATATTTAAAATCAATATAAACAAGCAGTCAGAAGGCAATAACAGCATGCTTTTATCTCCACCAAATCTGTCAAAGACTATAAGAAGTTTAAATATCAATTTGATTGATCATTTTATGTTAGTCAGCTATGGCACTAAACAAAATAATCACACTGCAGCATAAGTTGAGAAGCTGGACGACAGAGAAGCAAAAACCCAGAAAAAGGTGATAAAGGAAATAATATTCCCATCTACATGGCACGAGGAAAGGAAGAGAAGCAAGTTAGAGATAGATTCATATGAAAAGATGCTTTTGTGCTAAATCTTTCAATACGACATTCAACTTACAAAAAAAGTTGCCCTTTTATTAGCTTCCAGAATTACTTTATGCATTTCATACTTGCAAGACTGTGTCTGAGGGATTCTATTGAAACATGGGAAGAAAAAGAGAAGATGAGA
Organism: Boesenbergia rotunda; assembly: GCA_024364735.1. Taxonomy (NCBI): domain Eukaryota; kingdom Viridiplantae; phylum Streptophyta; class Magnoliopsida; order Zingiberales; family Zingiberaceae; genus Boesenbergia; species Boesenbergia rotunda. The sequence goes on along the minus strand of JAGFNQ010005046.1, from coordinate 1,074,037 downwards.
AAACTATATATGTATCTATATACCTGCAACTGAGAACTGGGTTATATCTATAGCACCTACGCAAATCCATTTAGCAGTATCCATGCCAAAAGCAACTGGAAGTGACTGTGAGAACAGATGTACAATTATGGACGTCAGTTTAAGCCATACCAATGCTAGGATTATGGAAATATGGGCTATGAGGCAACCTGAAGTCCCAAAGCCCTGTCTCCTTCAATGCTTTTAAAATCATTTACTATCGCAATGCCAAGCTGAAACAAAAGAACAGGATATTAAATTAAATAGCGCAATATGCTTCCAAGACTGGCTTGTAGAATAACTGCTAGTACCCCAGCTATGCTATAAAGGAGTGTCAAGACAATTATATCAGGTGTTAGCATTCCAAAGAGTGCTTGACCAGCCCACCTACCAACATACATTTGAACAGAAAGCTCAGAGCAGAAATAAATGGTAATGAAGCAAGAGCAGAACCAATTATGATAACAGGCATCCACAACTACCATGGCAAACAGATGTAACTTGCTCCTAAAGCAAAATTTCCAATCCAGCCATTCTGCTTGAGCTGCAAGAGCCAGAAATTAAAACGAGAGTAAATAGATTTTAAGGATAGTTTGGTTCTAACAATCCAAAATTCCACTTGAACCAGGACAGTAGAGATGAAATGTCTGTGTACTTTAAGAGGAGGCGCTGAATATATGTAAGAGAGAAGAGATCCACCCACAGCCAACAAACATATGTCAGGAGATTTGTGCCCTGCCTGAAATTAGGTGGCTCCACTGAGCAATTCCCTGAGAACAAAAGTAAATAATAAAGAATTAGTTCTTATAAAGATAGGCATTGTGTTAACAGAAGATACCTTTCCTTTACACCAAACGAAAATTCATTTTCTTTCTCAATTGAACCAAATGAGGAAGCACTTGTCATCTTTGGGGAACTTCCTAGCTTTTCTTGCCTGTCAATAAAAGTTTAACATGTTATATTAGCTATTGTCCTGACTATAGAGCTCAAGCCACGAAAGCAATGATAATGGAAATCTCAATCCAATCATTCAAAAGAATAAAATATTGATATTACAAGGACAACCTTCTCTTTGACATAAATGGTGATGCATATTCCTTTCTGGTGGGCGCACATTTAGAGAATTCAATTTTCTTTGCCAATCCAGATAATTTGCATTTTCCAACAGAAGAAGGCATAACCGATTGGTTTAGTCTTGAAACACTCTTAACAACCTTCGCCAAGTGATAACGTTGTTGATTGATTTGGCATGCCCTAGATGCTAATTTGATTGTACTGACAGTATCTTGACAAGGAACAGGATTCTACAACAGATAACGAGATACTGAACATGAACAACCAAATAAGATAATACTAAAATAGACAACATTGATAAGGATAAATGAGGAAATAAATAAGGTCCTCACCAAGCAGGTAAACAATACAGTCATACTTGAATTGCCCAAGAAATCTTGCAGTAGGCGAGTTAGCTTGCTTTCTCGATAGGGAATGAAGTTTTCACCAGCATTAAGAGCGTGCACAGTATTTATAAGTGCAAATAATGACTTGCTAATCTTAGTGTTCTCAGCTAGTTGAAACTATTCATACTAAATAGCGTGCAGTGGTAATCAGGTTGTATACAAAATTTAAATCAGAATAAAACAGTGTATACCTCCACATGTAGCTCAGCTTCACATACTGGCAACAGAGAATATTATTAGGAAAAATAATAAAAAATTAGAATAAAACATTATGACTGGGGTGAGCATACTTGGGTGTTATCAAGAAAGACTGCTTCACATACCTCCATATGTTACAGCTACAAAAGAATATAAAGCATACCTAGATGGACTTGTGAGGTAGAGACATGCTCGTTTGCAGTTTGTAGCATCTACATGCTCAACTAACAGGTCAACATCTTCCTCCTATATATTACATTGATAGAAGATTACAAAAGCAAGAAAATTTACACTGATAACTATTATACAGATATCTTGTACTTGTATATTAATGCAAGCAAACATCCTTTCACTGCATGTGACAAGTTTTCCAAACTCACAAGTTTTACAACACATCATCAATCACTTAAGAGTTTCACGAGTTTTTCAATTCACAAGTTTCATAATCAATCCGCGATTGGGGCCAACTTCTGAAGCTCGATCTCATAACTATCCTTTAACACTGTCTAAAAAAATGGAATTAGAAATTATAGAAAATACAATATAATGTAAGCTACTTTTAAAAAAAACATCATTCCATGAACTTAAATCTAAATAGAATAATGATCTTGTATGATTCCAAACCTATTCAGAAATATGATCTTGAATGCACTCCGTCAACTCGGCCCGAACCTCATCAATTTGATCACGAGAGTAACCTGTTTTTGTGAACTGTGAACACAGACAAATTAAATTGGCGAGTGGTTAATGGGAAAAACAATCAACACTGATCACTTTGCAATTCTAAATAGTTAATGTCAAAGAATTTGAGATAAGCTTAATATAGTTACTATTGATCTCAGTGAATCTCTCTCGATAGTCTCAACTTCTTCAATAATTTGTTTCATGTATCTCATCACAAAAAAAACCGCATTGTTTCGCATCCGGTTGTTGAGGAGCCTATATATGGTAATTATTGTCAAATAGTTAACGAAAATTATACACATTCCAATATATGTTAAACAAAAGTATACATACCTTAACTACTTCCCACTTAGCTTTTTTTCTCCCTTTCCTTCCCTTGGTAGAATTAAACAAGCGTAATGCCCTTCATACGTTATGAATATTTGTTATATAAAATTTATATTAAAATATAAATTTACTGATAGAAATCTGAACTCACATTTCTATTACGTATTTACAATCATCATCTCGAATGCGGGAACTAAGGGAATCCAACACATAAATAGTATCCTTGTAAGGTTCAATTACACTGAGAATCCAATGGAAACTAGGCAAAGACATATGGTTAGATCATAAAATTTAATAAATTAGCGAATGGAAGCATTTTAAAGTGAAGTTTTATTTTGCACTTACCCGACATTACATGGCACCAAAACAATTTCATCTGATGATGCACCGGTTAGCCTATCAGCTAAAAGAGTTGCCCTTTGGTTCAGCGTTTCAAGCTTAGCTGTTTTGTCTTGTGCCATTTTTGCTAGAAATGGGATTTTGTGGGGATTCATAAATCTGAATTTCTTTGTAGTGTTATCTTTCAGCTTCTTTTTATACAGACACCTATCAATGCAAAGAAAATAAAATTAAGATACGAAACAAAGAATTGCTTAAATGTTTCTGAAATTGCTTAAATAATTTCACTTACCATATGTAGGCAACGATCAAATTTACTGAAATTGGCTCCAAATGATACAAAGAATTTATATCCTCAAGGTCCAGAAAAAGTTCACAATCTTCATCAAAAACTTCATTATCTAAACGCAGTGATATACACCTTCCTCCATCTAGAGCATACTTACTGTAACAATATAACATATGTAATGATCTTGGGACACTTGTTGACAAACTAGGTTTCTTTTGTGGTTGTTCAAACTTCTTCCTTCCAGGCTTCTAATAATATCAAATGTAAACAAGTTAGATAGCTAGGTTGAATAATAATACAGTCACAATTTAACTTGAACTATAATAACTCATATACCTTCTCTTGCTTCACAATCTGCTGTTCAGGCCAAGCCACAACAGATCCTATGGCATCACCAATGACTTCACATTCTCTTGGAATTGGATATGGCAAACGAGCTGATTTGTCCACTGCTTGATCAATGGAGACTCGAATGCAATTAATGGGAAATGGAACACCATGAAGCATTTTATCCTGTCCATTGAAACCAACAATTGTACCATATGCAGCAATATTTGTGGCAGATTCCAATGTCAGCGCAACTGATTGACCCTAAAATATAAAAAGGCATTTCGATTATTTTCAGTTTATAACGCTATACTAAAATTGAATATAACTATAACTTTGCTTTTATTATACCTGTAACACATCATCTTTACGGATAATCTGTACATCATCTTCGTCAATATTCATCTGATGAAACTTCACCGAGCAACTACCTTTGTCATCAATTGAATTTTCCCATGCACCCCTTTTATGCATCATAGCTTCAAGTTTTTGGATGCGTACATCTTGTTGTGAAATTAGCATCTTCGCCTCCTGCATCTCCCTTTTATGCTCTGCGTTTATTTCTAGGGTAACATCAAATTTCTTCCTTGTTCTAGGAACATTGAAATACATTGTTGGGTTGATATGACCTCCTATACCCCGCACACGGCCAGCAATTTCTTGAGTATCAAGTGCCTTGGTCAGAATATCCTCTTTTGGTCCTTCAATTTGCAGCTTACCCTCTCTCTTTTGTTGTATATATTCATCTTGTTATGCAACATTAAAAGAAATTATTATTATACAAGGTATCATTTTATTAAATTTACAGGTTTTATGTATTGTTAATTTGCTTACAATCTTGTGGACTGTGTTTACCAAATCTTCTCCTTGAAACTCTCCTCCTTTGTTGGCGCGTCCTTTCTTCCACATAATAGCTCTGTTGATGTCTTTATCATCACATAATTCATTCGCCTACAACAAAGAAAAATCAAATCACAAATGTGAAATAATTTTATGTGAATCATTTGGAATGATTCTTAAAGGAAATATAGTTTACAAATTACTTACAATTTCTTCAGCAAAGCGTGCATATCCTTTGCGTGAGAGTCGATGAGGATATCTATTCTTTTTCCTTCGCTCTTTATTATCATCACTGAGTTTCTAGTTATTTCAAGCATGGGATATATCAAATTTGAATAATACATAGTGACTTTTGGTCGAACAGTTTCAAAAGAAAATATATTAAGAAACTTACAATGAATTCTTCTGAAATCCGACTAATGACAAATGCACGCCAATCTTCTCTTGTAATTTCAAAGCCAACAGGTGGCTCATTGAGCTCCTCGGGGTTGTCACGCCTGCTCATAATGAATTTTTGGGTGAGATGGGTTTTGTATTGCCTCCACTTACTGTTTGCAGATCTCAAACATCCTTTTTTCCACCTTGAATCCACATTATACATCAACTGTACATCACATAAGTGGAAAACATTAATAAGATTAACACAGACGACATTAAATATATATAATTAGAAGGTAAAGATTATAATTGTTAAAAATTGCTAACTTACATTCACTGATTCCCATATTAATTCTTTACTAGCAGCTGGGACATGCTTCCATGTCTTGTATTTAATATTAATTTTTTGCCGAGCCAGCACACCAATGTAACTTTGCATCGCTACAGCAGCTGGTCCTATCGGTTGTCCTAATTGATTGAATGACACATCCTTTCGAATACCTTGCATTCTTTGCTTCGAAAGCTTATCTAACTGTGTCCGACCTCTAGAAGTTCTTGAGGTGGTGGTTTCTTTGGAATCCACCACTCTATCAACCTCGCAACTCTGTTCAATGTCATCTATTCTGACTTCTTTGCCCTTATTCTCCAACTTAGCAATTTGGCTTATTCTTTTACTCTTCTGAACTGACTGACCACCTTCAGAACTTGTTTTAGTAGATGTCATTGATCTGTAACAACTTATACTGAGCAACATAAGTTGTAGTTAGCGACATGCATAAACTCACAGCAACATGATAAATTAAACGATAAAAGCACAACAATATGATAAATTTACAGCAACAAGATTAATTTACAGCAACAAACTCACAACAGTATGATAAAAATTGAAAGATAATAACAGAAACTTATATTGTCCATATAATTATCCCCACAGGTTAAATGTTTACAAACTTATATTCAAAAGTAGAAATTGTGTAATTAAATATTGTCAATCCAACTTCCATCACAGTCTTCACGAATACATGGCGGTTCATTATCATCTTCTCCGTCAATATCCATTGATGCTAACCCCCTACTAAAACATTGATAGTGGATAGCAGTGTCCTCTAACTCTTCGCCTTGTAGGTATTCAAAGTACTCTCTGTTTGGTGTTGCAAGTACAACACTCCATAAAGGATCTTCAGGATCTTCAATATAAAATACTTGCTTTGCTTGGCTAGCCAGGATAAAAGCATCAGATTTGAATCCAAGTCTATTGAGGTTTACCAATGTGAAACCAAGATCATCTACTTTAATACCGTTATTATGCTCCACCCAATTACATTTAAACATTGGAATTTGAAATTTATGGTAATCAACTACCCATATTTCTTCTATAACTCCATAAAAAACCATATCTGACACAATAGGTTTTTTATCTTTTGCACTTGCAACTTGCATTGTCTTTGCAACTTGCATTGTCTTCTATAACTAAGCTGACTCCGGATTTAGGTGATTGACTTAGAATTGGCAAAATACAATAAAGGCAGTCTTATATAGCCTTTTAGCTGATTATAGCATCCAAGAAGAGTAAGCTACAGTGAAACGGAAAAAAAAATGATGGTGGTTAGACACCAAGAGGATCCATGACAGAGAAAAGACAGTAAAATGAATTATTGTAAGATCAACCTTGTTTGTTAGGTTATGAGTATTAAACGCCTGAGGAAAAAAAGTTAATATATGCAATTTTTCATCTATGTGATGTTGCATCTTCATTTTCTTATCTTGATTTCTTCTTACTTCCCTCTTTTAGTCCTCTGTTTAGTCTATACTTGTTATTGTGATTAAGCACCATCTTAACCAAGACTGACCAATTTGGAATCGACTAACTCTGCAGTCTTAGAGATGGACTCCACAACCAGCATAGGAAACCAAATAGTGATGAAATTTGCTGCTGCATTGGTCACTAAGAAATTGCAGGGATGAAGTTTATCCAATATGATACATTGATAATTTAGTACTACAGAAAGATTACATAATCGGAAGTAAGACACTCGTTGAAATATAGCTGCAAGCAAGCATTGATAACTTTTGTTCGTTACAGCATTGAAACAATATGATCTTCAATGTACCAAAGTATGGAATCTCCTTTAATTTATCAACAATAATCAATGAGTTGCTAATCTAAGCAATGGATTATCTTGAGTGTTCATCTCAAACACAAGGCCAAGGTGGATGTTGAGGTAGACAGAGTTTACGTAACTATGGTCATTTTTGCCATATTGAACATGCTAGAAACATATTAAGATGTTCAAGGCTGGCTATTAATGGTTCCATTTCAGAAACCCTTAAGGATTTCGGAAACCCTAAACTGGAAAATGCCTAGGGTTTTAGAATCTATCGATCTTACTCCCAAAGCGGTAAGAGAGAAGTGTGATTCGAGGAGGATGTACCTTGGTGTAGTAATTTGCAACCCCCTTCTCCCCGAGCGTCACCAGCAGAAGCTTGAAATCTGACCGCCACAGAGTCAGAACGTCGGCGACTGCGAGAGAGAGATGGAGAGGGTAGTGGCGAGCGTCGTGATGCTGCCGCTGGGGTTCAGTTTCCACTCGACGGACGAAGAGCTCGTGGAGGATACTTTTTGGTGGTGAGCTAGGAGAAGATGTATGTTCACCAGATCTTCGTGGAGAGGAGAGGATGAGGGAGGTGGCAATGAGGGAGGTGGAGGGAGGACGAGGGAGGTGGCAATGAGGGAGGTGGAGGGAGGTCGAGGGAGATATTTCGCGGAGAAAAGAAGCGCGGAGAGATTTTTCGCGAGCCGCCGAGGTTTGGCAATGAGCGAGGGATGTGTTTTTTATTTTAGCGGGAAATACGACAACGCTTTTAAAAAACGCTTTTGTAACAGCGTTGTCTTTCATCCGAAACCACAACACTAAGCACATCGCATCATTATAAAACGTTGTCGTTATTAAAAAGTAAAACACATAGACAACGCTTTTCACTAAAAACGTTGTAAAACAAAAAAAGACAATGTTTTTTTTAAAAAATGTTGTCGATTGGGCGTTGTTGATTGCAAAAATTCTTGTAGTGATTGTAAGAAATTATTTTCACAACTCAAATCTTGACCACGATAACAATTTTATTATTACACCAAGACAACCCTTTTAAAACAACTATGACTTTATCAATAAAAATTACCAAATGATATAGTTGAAAGAAGAAATCAAATAGTAAATGTTAAAATATAATTGATTATTTTACCATTGTAGTATATCACAATTTTGTTTTCAGTAAAGATATGTATAGGATTAAATACCTTTTATATAATCTCCAATTGTAAAAGGCTTTGTCAATTGCAAATAAATGCTACTGAGGAAATTGCTTAACAAGTCTTTTCCAACAAAAGATGTAGCCGCACCTACAACGAAAAAGAATGTACAATAAAAAAAGATAATTTTGACAACAATGGAAATATGAATACTAACAATAACTTAGTAACTTAGAATAAATATTGAGATTGCATAAAAACAAGTATACCTCCCATGCCACCAACTGTTACAATAGATTACAGGCGTAAACCATATACCACAACAAGAAATCACAGGATTACCGACGGAATTACCGACAGAAAATTTAGTCCGTCGGTTTACCGACGGAATTTCTATTCAGTCGGTATTTACTGACGGAATAAAATTTCCGTCGGTAATTTTGATTTTTCCCGTCGGTAAATTGAAAAATCTACGCGTGGCATTTACCGACGGGAGTTATTTGCGTCGGTAAATTACGACGGAGAATATTTCCGTCGGGAAATTAGGTAGCCACATCATTTCCCGGTCTCACGTGTGCCTGAAACGTAGGGTACCGACAGAACGGCCAGTTCCGTCGGAAAGGGCCCGTTCTGTCGATCGCATTTAGGGTTGAAACCGACGCGAAACTAAATGTTATCGACGAAACTAGTTCCATCGGTGTGCCCTAATAAAATTTGGGCACTCCCCATTCTCTCCCGCTCACGCTTTTTTTCTCTTCCTCTTCCTATTGTCGTCGGCGCGCGTTCTTCGGAGTTCTCCTCGTCGGTATGTGTTTCTCTCTTCTTCTCTTATTCTTCTTCTTCCGGGCTGCGCTGCCAGCCCTGTGGCCACGCCCCTGGGGGGTCGCGGGCACCCCAAGGGGCTCTCCGGCGCCCAAGGGGGCACGCCGACGTGCCCCTGCGGCCTCCCCTGGGCGACCCCTGGCCTGCCGACATGCCAATTGGCACTCCGGCAGCCCAATTGGGTCGTCGTGTGCCCAATTGGGTTGGCTGCCCCATTGGACCGCCGTCGTGCCGATTCGACTCTCCGGCGGTCCATTGGCACGCCGGCGTGCCAATTCGGCTGTCGGTGGCCCAAGCGTGCCAATTCGGCTGCTGGCGTAACAATTGGGCTTCCGGCAGCCCAATTGGCATGCGTCGTTACCTTAATACTATATTATTTGATATTAATTAGATTTAATTTGTACTTTTATAGGTTACTGCAGTTGCTGCTTCCCTCCTAAACGTGTACTTGATTTAACGTATCTATTTTGTTTTTCAGGTTACTGCAGTTGTTGCAGTTACTGCAGTTGCTGCTTCCCTCCTATACTGCATTTGCTGTATCTAATAAATTATATTTTTGTTTTTCTGGACTCTTTATTTTACAACTAGACATCCTTACATACGAAACGACCTTCGAATGTTGCAGTTGAGTTATTTTGTTTTAACCTATCTATTTTTACTTTTTATTTTATTACTTGATCTCTAGTGTAATAATATTTGTATAGTCTCATGCAGTTTAACCTATCTATTTTTTTTTGCAGGATTCTATTATGGTGTGTTAAATGTTTAAATTTGGATATTCATATTTGTACTTTTCATATTGATATGGTATGTTAATAATTATGATATTGATATTGTTGTATGTTTATGATGGTATCTTGGATTATAGTTTATGGAGATTGCTATCTTGGATTATTGATATTATATTGTTATGTTGTATTATATTGTTAATGTTTGTTTGAGAAAGATTATAATTTTATTGTCAAATGTGAAAATGTGTGAATGTATTGTGTTATTAGTATGTGAAAATGTGCGAATTTACTGGATTTTAGTTCTATAATTGTAATGTTAGTATGCAAATGTTTATAATGTTAGTATCTAATTCGACAAAATAAAATATCAAGATTGTATTTTTTTTAAAATCCCGACGGAATATCGACGGAACATCTGATTCCGTCGGTAATGTATCAAAAAAAATTATGATATTTCCCGACGTAAATAGTGAATATTTCGGAAACACCGACGGAAACAGTAGTTTCGTCGGAAAATGCATGCCGACGGAAACAGGCGTTTCGGTCGGAACATGCCGACGGAAACAATGTTTCTGTCGGCATTTTATTCCCCGAGCTTGTTATTATGCCGAAGGAAACTCTGTTTCCGTCGGCATTTTATTCCCATCGGGCTTGCTATTTTCCGACGGGAAAGTATTTCCGTCGATATTACCCGACAGAATATTCCGTCGGTAAATTTCTTTTTACCGACAGACTGATATTTTAATAATTTATTAATACTAATTAGTATTCTTTGATATGTTTTTTCCTTGTATAATTTATGTATTTGTCATATTTTTATATTGCTTAACTAAAGATTTCCTGATTGTTACAATATTAAGTAGATACTAAATAAAAGAATACAAAAATTATAATAAATATCCTTTGCTTATGCATAATGTTCTAGCATAACAATAATTAATTTCTTACCTGATTAGAGAAGAGTACTTAATGTTCTAGCATAGCAATAATTAATTTCTTACCTGATTGTATAACCTTTGCTTATGCTTAATGTGCTATGACAACGAACCCATAGAATTGACCAACGTTGTATGAGCAATACCTATTTTTGTCACTTTACCTTCTACCGACCCAACCTGTAATTTCAAAAGCATTAATCATTAATATTTTCATAGATACGACAATTGTAAAAATCAAAAGACATAAATACTAAAAAAATGAAGATAAAAAATTTATATATTTTATTGATTGTTTTAAGAATTATTGAAGTCACATCCTTCAATAGTACAAAACTATAAAAGTCAGTTCAATTTTACTTCAGTTAAATATAAAAGAACTCTCCATGCAGAAAATGAGTCTGAGTAAGCTCTTGTACCAAGTAGAGTGCAATTATGTATATATAGTTACAGTCAAAATAACAATAATAAAACACAATTATGTATATAGCTAATTGAGTGTACGTTAAACTTTGGTAAAATACAAACTGTAGTTACAGTGCTATTATTTTGATAGGAAGCATGAGGGCTTTGATAAACTTAATAGTGGATATACTCAAAGTTAGCTTCACTCAGTCATAACATCCAGTACAGTGATTGAAATTACCAAAGTCAATTAATAGTTCAAACGTATCACTTCCTCACTTGGAATTTTCTATTATGTCACTATTCAGCCTCCACTCATTTACTTCCTCCCAAAGAAACTATTACGAAGACCAACATTGCAAGAATGGTTCATAACTTATATGCTTACAGTTATACAATCACTATGTTACTAACAATTAATACAAAAAAACGTAACCAGACATAGTTCCACACATTGATTGTGATAAAGTTTGAATTTCTTATGGAAGCAGATTAGTTCCAAATTGTTTGGTTGTTGTTCTAGTATTAGTATACTATACTTTAGTTGGTTTCACACAATTATACTAGACTTTCAACTGTTCAAATATTTGATTCCATACTATAGTATGAGTGTTTCAAATATTGATTATGGAATGTGTAAAATATTAGTATAGGATCACAATGTTCAAATATTATGGATCACAGCTTGAGTATAGTATGTGAATGAGGCAGTGTTACTTTTAGCAATGATAAAAGTATAATATTTATGATATCTGTAATACATATGATTATGCAGATACTAAAATAACATTACAATCGGAGTTATCCTACTACAATACAATATTGTAATAATTAGCACTTATACTCAATAATACAAGAGCTTTAAATAGTATTTCATGATAATTGGTTACAATGAAACTAAGTAATAATGATCATACGTATTATAATAACCATACTAATAATAATATTATTATGCACGTATGAAACTCCATATAGTGTATCAGCATACTGTATGATTGAGTATACTAATAACTGTAACTTATAGTATCGGTTATAATACTGTTAACATATAGTGTTATTTAGTATAATACTGATAATATATTATTGAGTATAATATAGTACAACTCAATAATATAGTATCAGTACATTGATATTATTGAGTATTATTGATATTACTATAGTACAGTATCACGTATAATACAATACTATAATACTATATGTATCATAGTATAATTATAGTAAACTCAATACTATTATTGTGTATAGCACGTATAGTATACATATACATGATATAATATACGTATGCAATGTTCGTAGAATCGCGATCCTACACAGGATCGATTTGGGGTCAGGATCGGATCGGTCAGGATCGGATCGTAAAATCGTACGATCCTAACAAAAACCCTTAAAATGAAAGAATATACAATTTTTATTAACACTATAATGATAATATACAATTTTTATTAACACTATAATGATAATAATCACGTTCAACTTCAAGAATATTCTATTGATTACAAGATGATCCAATTTAATTGTCAACCTATTAGATAATAGACATCTAAAAACGTATCATTTTAGGAAAAAGATATAACATAATATTATTAATTAAAAACTAACTAAAAATAATTAAATAGATATTTAAATAATCTTAAAACCCTTAGGAAAAAGATATAACATAATATTATTAATCAAAAACTAACTAAAAATAATTAAATAGATGTTCAAATAATCTTAAAACCCTAACACTAACTCTGTAAAAGATAAAAAAAATAATAATAAAAAAGACTAATAATCTTCTGAGCTTCTGAAAAGACTTTAAATAATATTTTTTGGGATTCAATCTTAAAACTAACCTGTAGATCTTTGAACGAGTTTCAATTTGATATATTATAGGTCACGTGGTTCAATCCGAGTAAAAAATTATGACCTCTTGAAGCTTTCACCGATCCTGCTGCGATTCTGCTCCGATTCTGTCCGATCCTATACGATTCTGCCCGATTCTGTCCGATCCTACCGATCCTGTTGCGATCCTGCTACGAAAAACGATTCTGCGCGATTCTGGATCTTTTTGTGGTGCAGGATCGTAGGATCGTACGATCCTACGATCCAGGATCACGATTTTGCAAACTATGACGTATGTATGGTATACATAATAATATGTAATATACGTATAGTATGTAATTATTAATTTATCAATATATGTAATATATCATTAATCGAGATAATAATATCAGTAATATATGTATGATTTACATATATATGTACACATAATTAAATGTGCAGTATATGAGTATAATCTATATTAAGATAGTATCTATACATAATTATTTTATAGATACTATACTGATAATAGTATCAATAATATATTATCTAAGCAATAATATAGGATCAGATATTGTAGTATCAGTAAATAATACTGATTAGTATCACTATTATTGGTTACACTTCGGTTGTAATCACTCAATAATACTATACGTGGGCACTGTATACTATTCAATAATTACAATACTATTATTTATCAATATGATTATTGTATAATTACAATACTATAAGTATAGTGCAGTATTAGTTTACACTGATATGATCCACATTGTTCAAATATAAGCACAAACGAAATAGTATGGCTCTTCCAAATCAGGCATACTAACATATTTGCCTGTCTCTACCACGTGAGTGACACTTAGTGCAAACCTACTTATAACTATTTAAGGATACTTTCTCCTACACACTAGGACATAACTTAAAGTGTGGAATTTGTGACAAGAACGAACTATATAAAGTTATATTGTAGGATAGAGTTTGCATACCCTATACACTATTGTCCAATTTACCAAAGTTAGAGTCTATAAATGACTTAACTTAGCAAAGCTTTGGTTAAAAAGTAAACTTAATTTAACGTGCTATTATGTTGTAAAGTAATGTGTGCTGCTAAACTTAGCTATTAATTTGGAGGATGCAGTGATTGTACTTCTGTATTACACTGTAAAGGAACAAACATTAAGTTACTATAAAGTCTATGTTGTAAACTTTGACCGTAGGATGTTAATTATTTTCCCTACATTAAAACAATAACATTGGTAAAAGTTTTAGGGTAACTTTGACTAAAGGTTAAGTTATTATTGAGTGCTCTGTAGCTAGTCAAATGCAAACTTTGATTGTAGGACATTAATTATTTTCCCTACGTTAAAACAAATAGCTTTGGTAAAAGTTTTAGAGTAACTTTGACCGCTAGCATAGTACACCTAGAGTTAGGACTAATTATTTTCACATATATAATTTTGGGACATAGTTAGGAATTAATTTTGACTATAGTTTATACTTAATTAGTTAGCAAGGTGGTTTAGGGATGAATAATTATGCATATAAGTGTAATCAGCATGGACTCAAACTATATATATAGTCTTAAAATGAGAAAGCTAAAGGTAATAAAAAGGACACCATAAAATTCTTAACAATACAAGATCCCGAGAATAGTTAAATTACACTGGATCTATCGCACGTAGTTTTATCTTGCATTGTAAGAAATTGTTTTCACAACTCAAATCTTGACCACGATAACAATTTTATTATTGCACCAAGACAACCCTTTTAAAACAATTATGACTTTATCAATAAAAATTAACAAATGTTATAGTTGAAAGCAGAAATCAAATACTAAATGTTAAAATATAACTGATTATTTTACCATTGTAGTATATCACAATTTTGTTTTTAGTAAAGATATGTATAGGATTAAATACCTTTATATAATCTCCAATTGTAAAATGCTTTGTCAATTGCAAATAAATGCTACTGAGGAAATTGCTTAACAAGTCTTTTCCAACAAAAGATGTAGTCGCACCTACAACGAAAAAGAATGTACAATAAAAAAAGATAATTTTGACAACAATGGAAATATGAATACTAACAATAACTTGGTAACTTAGAATAAATATTGAGATTGCATAAAAAAAAGTATACCTCCTATGCCACAAACTGTTACAATAGATTACAAGCGTAAACCATATACCACAACAAGAAATCACAGGATTACCGACGGAATTACCTACAGAAAATTTAGTCCGTCGGTTTACCGACGGAATTTCTATTCAGTCGGTATTTACTGACAGAATAAAATTTCCATCGGTAATTTTCATTTTTCCCATCGGTAAATTGAAAAATCTACACGTGGCATTTACCGACGGGAGTTATTTGCGTCGGTAAATTACGACGGAGAATATTTCCGTCGGGAAATTAGGTAGCCACATCATTTCCCGGTCTCGCGTGTGCCTGAAACGTAGGGTACCGACAGAACGGCATGTTCCGTCGGAAAGGGCCCGTTCCGTCGATCGCATTTAGGGTTGAAACTGACGCGAAACTAAATGTTATCGACGAAACTAGTTCCGTCGGTGTGCCCTAATAAAATTTGGGCACTCCCCATTCTCCCCCGCTCACGCTTTTTTTCTCTTCCTCTTCCTATTGTCGTCGGCGCGCGTTCTTCGGAGTTCTCCTCGTCTTTATACGTTTCTCTCTTCTTCTCTTATTCTTCTTCATCCGGGCCGCGCCACCGGCCCTGTGGCCACGCCCCTGGGGGGTCGCGGGCACCCCAGGGGGCTCCCGTTGCCCCTGGCGGCTCGCTGGCGCCCCAGGGGGCATGGCGGCGGCCTAGGGGCACCCCGGCGTGCCCCTGCGGCCTGGGGGCATGTCGGCGGCCTCCCCTGGGCCACCCCTGGCCAGCCGACGTGCCAATTGGCACTCCGGCAGCCCAAATGGGCCTGCCGACAGCCCAGCAGGTCAATTGGGCCACCGTGTGCCCAATTCGGCCGTCGGCTGCCAATTAGGTCGGTTGCCCAATTGGGTCGGCTGCCCCTTTGGACCGCCGCCGTGCCCGTTCAGCTCTTCGACGGTCCATTGGCACGCCGGCGTGCCAATTCGGCTGCCGGTGGCCTAAGCGTGCCAATTCGACTGCCGGCGTAACAATTGGGCTTCCGGCGGCCTAATTGGCATGCGTCGTTACCTTAACACTGTTAAAATATAACTGATTATTTTATCATTGTAGTATATCACAATTTTATTTTCAGTAAATATATGTATAGGATTAAATACCTTTATCTAATCTCCAATTGTAAAAGGCTTGTCAATTGCAAATAAATGCTACTGAGGAAATTGCTTAACAAGTCTTTAGCAACAAAAGATGTAGCCACACCTACAACTAAAAAGAATGCAAAATAAAAAAAGATAATTTTGACAACAATGAAAATATGAATACTAACAATAACTTGGTAACTTATAATAAATATTGAGATTGCATAAAAAAAAGTATACCTCCCATGCCGCCAACTGTTACAATAGATTATAGGCGTTAACCATATACCACCACAAGAAATCACAGGATTACCGACGGAATTACCGACGGAAAATTTAGTCCGTCGGTTTACCGACGAAATTTCTATTCAGTCGGTATTTACTGACGGAATCAAATTTCCGTCGGTAATTTTCATTTTTCCCGTCGATAAATTGAAAAATCTACGCGTGGCATTTACCGACAGGAGTTATTTGCGTCGGTAAATTACGACGGAGAATATTTCCGTCGGGAAATTAGGTAGCCAC
Organism: Boesenbergia rotunda; assembly: GCA_024364735.1. Taxonomy (NCBI): domain Eukaryota; kingdom Viridiplantae; phylum Streptophyta; class Magnoliopsida; order Zingiberales; family Zingiberaceae; genus Boesenbergia; species Boesenbergia rotunda. The sequence continues at coordinate 1,057,466 of JAGFNQ010005046.1, read as the reverse complement.
ATCATTTCCCAGTCTCGCGTGTGCGTGAAACGCAGGGTACCGACAGAAGGACCTGTTCCGTTGGAAAGGGCCCGTTCCGTCAATCACATTTAGGGTTGAAACCGGCGCGAAACTAAATGTTATCGACGGAACTAGTTCCATTGGTGTGGCCTAATAAAATTTGGGCACACCCCATTCTCCCCCACTCATGTTTTTTTTCTCTTCCTCTTCCTATTGTCGGCGGCGCGCGTTCTTCGGAGTTCTCCTCGTCGGTATGCGTTTCTCTCTTCTTCTCTTATTCTTCTTCTTCCGGGCCGCGCCGCCGGCCCTGTGGCCACGCCCCTGGGGGGTCGCGGGCGCCCCAGGGGGCACGACGTCGACCCTGGGGGCACGCCGATGTGCCCCTGCGGCCTGGGGGCACGGCACGCTGGCGGCCTCCCCTGGGCCATCGCTGGCCTGCGGACGTGCCAATTGGCACTCCGGCAGCCCAAATGGGCCTGCCGACAGCTCAGCAGCCCAATTGGGCCGCCGTTTGCCCAATTCAGCCGCCGGCCCAATTGGGTCGGCTGCCCCATTGGACCGCCGCCATGCCCATTCGGCTCTCCGGCGGTCCATTGGCACGCCGGCGTGCCAATTCGGCTGTCGGTGGCCCAAGCGTGCCAATTCGACTGCCGTCGTAACAATTGGGCTTCAGGCGACCCAATTGGCACGCGTCGTTACCTTAATACTGTATTATTTGTTATTAATTAGATTTAATTTGTACTTTTATTGGTTACTGCAGTTGCTGCTTCCCTCCTAAACGTGTACTTGATTTATGGCATCTATTTTATTTTTCGGGTTACTGCAGTTGTTGCAGTTACTACAGTTGCTGCTTCCCTCCTATACTACAGTTGTTGTATCTAATAAATTATATTTTTGTTTTTCAGGACTCTTTATTTTACAGCTAGGAATCCTTACATAGGATACGACCTTCGAGTGTTGCAGTTGAGTTATTTTGTTTTAACCTATCAATTTTTACTTTTTATTTTATTACTTGATCTCTTGTGTAATAATATTTGTATAGTCTCATGCAGTTTAACCTATCTATTTTCTTTTTTTTTTGCAGGATTCTATTATGGTGTGTTAAATGTTTAAATTTGGATATTCATATTTGTACTTTTCATATTGATATGGTATGTTAATTATTTTGATATTGATATTGTTGTATGTTTATGATGGTATCTTGGATTATAGTTTATGGATGTTCCTATCTTGGATTATTGATATGTTTGAGAAAGATTATAATTTTGTTGTCAAATGTGAAAATGTGTGAATATATTGTGTTTTTAGTATGTGAATGTATTGTGTTATTAGTATGTGAAAATGTGCGAATTTACTGGATTATAGTTCTATAATTGTAATGTTAGTATGTAAATGTTTGTAATGTTAGTATCTAATTGGACAAAATAAAATATCAAGATTGTATTTTTTTTTAAATTCCCGACGGAATACCGACGGAACATCTGATTCCGTCGGTAATGTATCGAAAAAAATTATGATATTTCCCGACGTAAACAGTGAATATTTCGAAAATACCGACGGAAACAGTAGTTCCGTCGGAAAATGCCGACGGAAACGTTGTTTCCGTCGGAGCATGCTGACGGAAACAAGCGTTTCCATCGAAACATGCCGACGGAAACAATGTTTCTGTCAGCATTTTATTCCCCGGGCTTGTTATTATGCTGACGCATTTTATTCCCCTCGGGCTTGCTATTTTCCGACGGGAAAGTATTTCCGTCGGTATTACCCGACGGAATATTCCATCGGTAAATTTCTTTTTACCGACAGACTGATATTTCCATCGGAAATATTATCCCCGACAAATAATATTCCGTCATTGTTTTTTCCGTCGGAATTCCATCGGGAAAGGTTATTACCGACGGAATTCCGTGGTAAATTCCATCGGTAATCCTGGTATTTTTTGTAGTGTACCTCGGCCAAGACTATTGCTCCCAATACAATTAATCTTAAAGATAATAATTTGTCAACTATCATCAGATCCTCCATCAAAGACCTTTTAAAGAAGAAATTGGTTTTGCATCGGGAAAGAAATCAAATGATATACAGCACAGCAGTCTCTCTCCAAGATTGTAAAATATATTTTGTAATAGTTGGCATAATCTCAGTTGGTACAATAAAATGAATACATTTGTATAGTAGCATGAAAAAGAGTTATTGAAATATCTTTATAGGCAAATGCATGGATTAAAAAGACACAATAAAACTTTGCTAATTGATTAAAACAACAATAAAAAACCCTTTTGTCCACTTAACAGGATAAATCATACTAGCAACAATACTGAAGTAGAATCCTTTTTCTTAGCACCAAGGCTCTTGAATTGTAAAGTATATTATGATAATCTGAACACATCTTTCTCATGCATTTTGTGCTATTGGTTATTCTCATTGACGTCTCTTAAGTTTATTAATAACCCAAAAAAGATTGAATTCTTAACAAATTATAGGTTTTGTTGTGTTCCTTGTTAAAAATAAAGAATTGATTTTTTACCAAGTGAAACCATAAATCACTATAGACTTAGGAGACATAGAGGTGGATAAGTGTCTTCGTAGATTAAAACAGTTAGTATCTGCATAGATATTTGCTCTAATAGATGTTAGAGTAAATTCCCAGTGGGTGTAAAATATCTCCTTGGGTGCCTAACCTTCCCCCATGCAAAGGGCTATTGTGCTAGGCCAAAATATCCTCCGTGATTTAGCTGTCTATATCTAATGGGGGCCAATTATACTGAATCGTCGGGGTGAACGTTATTACTTTTTACTCTTTAAGAAGAGATGGATAAGTTACAATGGCCTTGTTCACCAAGTAATTTGGTGACTTTTGCGTGAAAATTAAAATGATGCTTTTAAGGTGATTTGATGGCTCCCCTATGAGGTGAAAAGATGATACCTTTATACGGTAACAAGATGTCTAATCAATATAGGTTTTTTGAATAAGTTAATCAAATGTCATGTCAAATAGGAAATCATATATCTCGTCTTCATAAATAGTAGGGGATTTTACGTATAACTACTAATCAAGCTATAATGATAGATGTAGGTGCACAAGTGTCATTCCTCTAGTCGACCATGTGGCTGAGATAGTTGAGGATTAAACTATCTCTTTGTTCGTAGGAGCCCTAGAGCCAATTATGTGATGATTGACTAGAGGTATTTTTGTATCATATTCTATTATCAATAAAGACATGTTTGGTTATTATACTTACTTTGTATTCTGTGCCGAATAACTAAGTATAATAATGTCCTTGTGTAGTAGGTTCATATCTACATTATATCGATTGGTTGAATCGATAGTGAGATAATGTAGAGAACACTACACTAAATTATTCCTAGTCAAGCATCAATTATTCATGGACAATATTGATGCATGGAGACTAGCATGTAGGTCAACTGATGACTTGAGCTCACAAGTCATGGATATGTGATATCAAGTTGACACATGGGTATACATTGGAGAATGTGTACTGAATAACCCGCCATGAGAAAGTTTCATAGATTGTCATATGAGTGTTATAGACTTTCTCATGTGACTATTAGTATGAATAGTCCTTAGACCTGAAGTCACTACGGTTCCCTACATAAGGAGTTATGTACTTTGGTATCGTCAAACGTCACCCGTAACAGGGTGGACTATAAAGGCGATCACTGGGTATGTAATGAATTATGCGGACGGATGTGAGTGATGTAGATGGGATCTATCCCTTCCATATGACGGGAGTGATATCTGTGGGCCCTTGATCGAGTAGGACTACTGAAACGCATGACCATGCTCAAATGAGTCAATATGAGATATTGAGCTAATTTGTTTGAGTGAGTCTACTCGGGGATCAAGAAACACAAGATTGATTGAGGATGACACGGTCTATGCCTCATTGGTCAATCTAGATATCAAGGATAGAAGGACAAGGTCATACACTATCATAGTCACGGAGGTTTAGTCGGATCTTGACTTTTCTTGTTACTTGGGTAGCAATGATGCATTGCTAGATGCCGCTCATTGTTTATGTGTCTAAAGTGTTTAGGCGCATTGCCTGTAACGCCTGCTTTTTTTTTCCTAAAGTGGTGTTACGCTAACATACTTAAGGCATGTAACATCATACTGCAGCGGAATAACTTAAACTTTACATGCCCTTACTACCATTTCTAACATAGTGACATGGACACTAGACATATAGACTTCATACTTAAACATCATGTCATAACAAGCTTAACATCATATCATGAGGTTCATTTCATATCATGCATAACATCATGTCATAAGTTTCCATAAGTCACTAATCGAGCATATACTTAACAAAAGTAAAGTTCTTAGCATAACGACAAACGTTTGATTTCATGGGCCAAGTCACTATCACACACATATAATCTTGCCCTCCTGCTGCTTCCTCATGGTCCCCTTGCATGATCTACGGTATAAAGAAAAAGACTATAAGCACACAGGCTTAGTAAGACTCTTTCCTACTCACTAAAATCATTCGTCATTCATTCATAATCATATGGAACATAAGCATCATAAACATTTCTATCATAGCATAAAGCATAAACATAGGCATAAATCTAATTAAACATTCTTATCATGGCATAAAGTATAAACATAGGCATAAACATAATTAAACATTCTAAGCATGGCATCATATATGGCATGAACATAAGCATAAGATGTAAATCAACCATAGGCATACTTTCTAGCATATCAAGCATAGACATCGTAAACATTCTGAGCATGACATGATACACGGCATAGCATAACTTAATAAACTTTCCTAGCATGGCATGAGACATGGCATAAATATAAACATAAGATATAAACCAACCTATATGGCATAAACATAGGCATACATTCTAGCATATCATAAGAGCATCTTCTTACCATAATCATAACATGGATCATTCATTCTCATACATATCTTTTAACATGGAGCATAAGCATAACACATCATTATCATAACATAATGCATAACATGTATGAATGCATGGGTGGAATGCATATACATATAGATGCTTAACTTTTAGAATCATACTTTCAAAATGCTTAAACATAATCATCATAACATTTGGGGTCCCCGGCTTGTACCACATACATACATCATAGCGCGCATCCCTAGTAAGTCCGAGGTAGCGAGCCCCGACCTACTAGGGTAAGGACAGCATAGTCGGTAGTCCCCGAACCGAGGCGTTCTCAAGGAGCCCATCCCTGTTGCATAACTCCGGTAGTCCAGAACCGGGGCGTTCTTAAGGTGCCCATCCCTTGGACACATACTTGGGTCCGGTACAAGCCCATTCATAAAGTAAAATACTTTGCATGCTTCATCATTCATAAGACATTCATAGCATACTTATCATGGCATCATTCTTATTATGAACATGATCATAACATATTTATCATGACATCCTTCTTATCATGAACATAGACATAACATACTTGTCGTGACATCATTCTTATCATGAACATAAACGTAACATACTTATCATGGCATCATTCTTATCATGAACATAAACATGAGATACTTATCATGGCATCATTCTTATCATAACATACAAACATAAAGTATGGTGCTTAAGGTTAGGGTTATGGGTAACTTAATTTCCATCACATGCTTGAACCTTTACGTATACTTTATAATGAGCATAAACCCTCATTCTTTGGGTCCTAACTCCATCCCAAACCCTAGATACCTGCCTTGGCCGGAATCCATAAGGCCCATGGGGGTATGGAAAAATTTCATTAAAATCCCCAATCAATCATAAGACACTAATCACATTTTACCATAGAGCCACTGAAGCTCTTACTTGAAATAAATCATAACTTTTTCCTTATTATTCCTTCTTGGTCGAAACTTATAGAGTCTCTAGACCGTGTGGAAATTTACATAATCACCCTCCATCACCCTTATATCATGACAACATATCAAATGTATACTTGAAGTTTAGAACTCACCCTAATCCTTGGGTCCTTGAGGTTGGCCGAAACATATAGGGTCTCTAGGGTACCCCAAAAATTCTCAAAAATTGTATTTAATCTCTAACATCATCAGAGAACATTTAAACAACATTATCAAGGTTTTTAGCATAATTATAGACACATAAATCATGGTGGCCGAAACCCTTAAGCTTAGGGTTCTTGGTTTTGTTTCTTTCATGTTGGCCGAAACCCTAGAGTGTCCTAAGGTACTCCAAAAATTCCCAAAAATTATACTTAACCTCTACACATCATAAGGGAACATTAAATAACATTATAAAGATTTTTAACATATTTATAGACATTTAAATCATGGTGGCCGAAACCCATAAACTTAGGGACCTTGGTTTTTGTCCCTTTCATGTTGGCCGAAACCCTAGAGTGTCCTAGGGTACTCCAAAAATTCCCAAAAATTATACTTAACCTCTACACATCATAAGGGAACATTAAATAACATTATAAAGATTTTTAACATATTTATAGACATTTAAATCATGGTGGCCGAAACCCATAAACTTAGGGACCTTGGTTTTTGTCCCTTTCATGTTGGCCGAAACCCTAGAGTGTCCTAGGGTACTCCAAAAATTCCCAAAAATTATACTTAACCTCTACACATCATAAGGGAACATTAAATAACATTATAAAGATTTTTAACATATTTATAGACATTTAAATCATGGTGTCCGAAACCCATAAACATAGGGACCTTGGTTTTGTTTCCTTTCAACATCAAATCCAAAAACTAACCCATATATCATGCTAAAAATCATGGAAATCATAGGGAACTATTATACCACAGGTGAGGGAGTCTTACCTTGGGGTTTCTTGATTTTTAGACCTTAGATGGGAAGAAGAAGGAAGACTTGTTGTCTCTTGATCACCCCTAGCCTTGGAACCTTAGGAAACCTTTAGATCTTGGTGGTAGGACCTTCTTGTGGAGTTTTCCGAAGGAAAAATCTCCCTTGTAGATTTCGTCTAGGATGAGAAAGAAGGAGGAAGAGAATGCAATTGATGGAGAGAAGAGAATAACTCCCAAAACCCCCCTCTTTATAACCCATTAAGGTGGTGAATGAAGAGTCTCTCCATGACTCTTCATCTTCTTCTTAATCTCAACTTATATCCACTTCATTTCCTCATAAAAATCCCTTGCTAGGTGAGTTGGTTAAGGCTTACATGGTTGTACAAGAGGTCCAAGGTTCAATCCTTGGCTCATGCACCTTTATTTTTATTTTATTTTCATTTCATTTATTTTATTATTTTTATTTCCTAAATTTCGAAAATCCCCCTAAAATCACCCATAATTATGTCAATATTCCTAAATAAAATTCTTTTATATTTATATTAATTTTACCTAATTTATACCCATTTTTGGAGCTCATTTAAAGCTCATTAGTACCTAATTTTTCTCAATTTAAATGAGAAAATATGGATTTCTAGGCCCAATTTTACATAATTATTTCTGGGGCCCTCGGAAAATTATCTAGACATGCTCAATATTTTAAGGAAATATTAAGAGAATTTTTCGGGTCGTTACATTGCCAACATCATGAGAACCTATTGGGCCACACACAAAGGGCACAATGCTTCGGGAAAGTTGATCGGCAGATCCGAGCCCGAGTTGGGAACTCGGGAGACCTGAGCCCGAGTTGGGAACTCAGGAGGTCAGTTCGGGGGGGGGGGGGGGGGGGGCGGGCTCGAGTTGGGAACTTGAGAGAGGCCGAGTCGGAGCTCGGCGGGCCGAGTCGGAGCTCGACGGGTCGAGTCGGAGGTCGGCGGGCCGAGTCGGAGGTCGGCGAGCCGAGTCAGAGCTCGGCGGACCGGGTCGGAGCTCGACGGACCGGGTCAGAGCTCGGCGGACCGCGTCGAAACTCGGCGGAGCAGGTCGGAACTCGGCGGACTGGGTCGTGTTGGGACCGGGTGCATGTTGACAAGGATACGGGTTCGTAAATTTTAAAATATTTACGTGCAGCGGAAGAATTAGCATAAATAATTTCTCAAATTATTTTTAACCACGTATCTAGCATGCGACCTTATGATGTGTTGACATGATCATAAATTAAAATTTTGCGAAAAAGTAAACTAATTTACTTAGTACCTCGCGTAACTCGAAGTAAGGGACGAGATCCAACCGTAGCGTCCCTTGGAAGCTCCGCCTCTATTCGCGTCCACGCCGAGTTCTCTTCGGGATGACTTCGCAAAGTCACGAGTTTTGTGCCAACGAGAACTACTAGATTCTCTAAAGGCACAACTAGAATATCAAGAGAGAAGAAAGGAAACTAACCACCAAGTAACGGAATCAAAATTCCGGAAAAGGAAAGGAGACGCGATCCGTTTCTTCTTCTTTGGCACCTTCTTGGCGGATCAAGCTCTCGGCCACCCTTGGGATGTGCGCCGGCCCTAGGGGAGGAGAGAGAGCCGACCCTAGAGAGAGAGAGGGGCGTCGGCCCTAGAGAGAGAGGGAGCTACTAATCTCTTGATAACTCAATTGAGGAATTCAAGCCTAGCCTTGGTTCCTTTATATAGTAGCCTCTCCCTTGCCATGTCTCCCCTTTAACGGAATTAACGGAATAAATTTTCATAAGAAATTTATCTTATAAATTTTCTTATTAATTATTCCGTTATGCCAAGTTTTATTATAACTAATTTTATAATAAAACAAATACATCTCTCTTTTTAATTATGGAATAAATTTTCATAAAATTTATTATATAATTTTTCTCATCATGGAAAAATCAATTCATAATTGATTTTATAAAAATAAAAATAAACCATTCAAAGTTTATTTTAATCTCTATAAAAAGAATAAATTTATTATATAAATTTTTCTTTATCATGGAAAAATCAATTCATAATTGATTTTATAAAATAAAATAAACCAATCCATGGTTCATTTTAATTTTCATAAAAAGAATAAATTTATTATATAAATTTTTCTTATCATGGAAAAATCAATTCATAATTGATTTTATAAAATAAAAATAAACCATTTAAAGTTTATTTTAATTTCCATGAAAACAAATTTATTTATCCATAATTTTTATAAAACAAATCGCGCTTGATTTATTTTATAATTTAAACCAAATTAATTGATTTTCTCTCCTTGTGGTGGCCGGCCAAACCAAAGAGGGCGGGCACCCTCTTTGGCCGGCCACACCAAGCCAAAGCCCTCGCGAATTAAACTCATTTAATTCGCCAATAAGCCTTCAAAAGACTTAGCCATTTTAAGCTTCCGTTGCGCCTCTGATTAATTCAGATTCGACTTATTTCTCTTGATTGGAAAATCTAATTTTCAACTCGTTTTAAATCCCTCGGATTACTCGTAGTGCGTGTGACTAAATAGGCTTTCGATTTATGTTGGCCGTCTATAATCAACCAATTATAGAACAATCATGAGTAGCACCTAGTAGTACATCATGACCCCCAATTAATCGAAAGATCAACGGTTGACCTCAGAAGTAATTCTGAAACCCTTCAGCAGCTCTAATGAATCGTGCCTCATTCCCTTCACCATCTTATACCCACTTGGTTTAGGACATGGTCTGTTTGTGTCAGTCCCCACTAGACTGACTACGTCACACCTAGCCCAAGTAGTGTCTTTCTCGTCCTTTGGATTTCTAATTACTCTCATGTATTTAAGAGACTCATACTCCAAACATGATATGCTCTGGCCAGAGGCTTTGAGTAACAATCCGACGATAGGCCTGGGTATACATCTCCTCGCAAGGAGTGGTGAATCCTTTGTAGGCTGTTCAAACATCTTCGGGCACTTTGGCTTATACCTAATCATCCTGGGTCCACACCTCCATGGAGATGCTTGCTTAAGATGTTAAAGTATAAGTCTTCATGACCAAGATGACTTGAACACCGCAAGTCAAAGGAACATCGCACTTAAGCTGCAGTAAGAACTTCATTGACATATCTATATAGATTACCATATGAAGTTTTACAGCTAGTTACTCCAATGAACTAGTTCCCTTAACTAGCATCCATGTTTATCTCCGGACATCCCAATGTCACCAGCCAGTGAGAATCAGCTGATTAGAGAATAACCCATGCTAGTCTCAACAGAATTGATAGTGTCTGTTTTTATCAATTCATCAACTAGGGATATTTTCAATACTTCACAATTACACATGTAGAGATAATCACTAGTTGTGATCCCATCACAAATTCTCTTATGCTGTGAATTGTATTGCGGACATTCAGTAGATGAGTTTAAGATCCCAATCAAATACACGAACATGTATACTCAAATAGTGAATTATCATTTATTAAAATAAATGATTACAATCATAAGGCGATTGCCTTAAGACACTTTTCTCATATTACTAACAAACTCCCACTTGGCCTAATGCCAATCACTACGGTATCCAATACCACAGGCTCTAACATGACCTTCAAACTTGCTTTGAGGCAAGACCTTAGTTAAAGGATCCGCTAAATTCCTTTCAGTGAGAATTTTCTCAATTTGTATATCATTCCTACTTATAATCTCTCTGATCAGATGATAGCGGCGAAGCACATGTTTGGATCGCTGATGAGACCTTGGTTCCTTCACTTGTGCAATAGCTCCATTGTTGTCGCAGTAAACCGGCATTGCTTCATCAATGGTTGGAACCACACCAAGTTCGGAGACAAACTTCTTGATCCAGACTGCTTCCGTGGTAGCATCCGCTACGGTGTCTTGTTTGGAACTTTTCCAACTTATTGCACCTTCATTCAAAGTAAATACGTATCCAGACTGAGATTTGGAGTCATCCTTATCTGTCTGGAAACTGGCATCTGTATACCCACGTATTACCATATCTCCTTCTCCATATATTTAGAACACATCCTTAGTTCTTCTTAAGTACTTAAGGATTGTCTTGACAGCCGCCCAATGATCCATTCCTGGATCAGACTGGTATCTGCTCGTGACGCTCAGAGCATATGATACATCGGGCCTAGTACATAACATAGCATACATAATAGATCCTATCGCGGATGCATAAGGAATCTTATTCATGCAAATCCTCTCGTCTTCTGTGCGCGGACACATAGACTTTGAAAGGTTGATCCCATGCCTGATGGGAAGGTAACCTTTCTTGGATTCCGACATGCTAAACCTTTTTAGCACTCGGTCTATATATGTAGACTGCGAAAGACCAAGCAACCGTTTTGATCTATCTCTATAGATTCTAATCCCAAGGATATAGGTTGCTTCTCCCAGGTCTTTCATGGAGAAAGTTTTGGACAACCAAATTTTAACTGACTGTAAGACTGATATATCGATTCCTATAAGTAATATGTCATCGACATATAACACTAGGAATACGACTGCACTCCCACTATCCTTCTTGTACACACAAGGTTCGTTAGGATTTTGTGAGAAATCAAACTCTTTGATTGTCTCATCAAAACGGATGTTCCAGCTCCTGGATGCTTGCTTCAGTCCATATATGGATCGTCGAAGCTTGCATATTTTGGTTTTATCAACCGATGTGAAACCTTCAGGTTGTATCATGTATACATCCTCAAGCAGGTTTCCATTAAGGAAAGTTATTTTCACATCCATTTTCCATATCTCATAATCATAATAAGCTGCTATGGCTAGGAGCATCCGAATGGATTTAAGCATAGCTACTGGCGAATAGGTTTCGTCATAATCAATTCCTTGTTTCTGACGATATCCTTTTGCCACTAATCTAGCCTTAAAGGTAACAACATTACCTTCCATGTTGGTTTTCTTCTTGAAAACCCACTTGCACCCTATGGGCTTAATCCCTTCAGGTGGGTTAACCAAGTCCCATACTTGATTTTCGTACATGTAATCCATTTCCGACTTCATGGCTTCGAGCCATTTGTCCCTTTATGAACTTTTCAGAACATCTTCATAACTGATAGGTTCGTCATCGTTAATGAGTAACACGTCGTTCGATTCACTTATGAGAAATCCGTATCTCTCTGGAATATTGCGTGTCCTATCAGACCTACGAAGAGGTGATGTTGTTTTAGGTTCAACTGATAGCTCATCATTATGAGTTATTGGTTGTGGGTCTAGACTAGGTGTCTCTGTAATGTCTATTGGAGTTTCTTGAACTTCATTAAGTTCAATGCTACTCCCACTATTTTCTTGTAAAAGAAATTCTTTTTCCAGAAATACAGCATGCCTTGAAACAAACACCTTTTGTTCCAAGGGATGATAGAATTGGTAACCCTTCGTTTCCTTAGGGTATCCAATAAATAGACATTTATCAGACTTAGCATCCAATTTGTCTGATACAGTCCGCTTCACATAAGCAGGACAACCCCATGTCTTAAGGTGAGTTAAGTGAGGTTTCTTACTATTCCATGTCTCATATGGAGTAGTAGAGACTACCTTGGTCGGGACTCTGTTTAGCAAGTAAACAGCTGTCTTAAGTGCATAACCCCAAAAGGATTTTGGAAGAGTTGCATGATTCATCATTGACCTAACCATGTCCATCAAGGTTCGGTTGCGCCTCTCAGATACACCATTATGCTGTGGTGTATATGGCGGAGTCCATTGAGACAATATCCCATTGTCCCTAAGATAATCTTGAAACTCTTGACTTAAGTATTCACCACCCCGATCGGATCGAAGTATCTTAATACTTTTGCCAAGCTGTTTCTCTACTTCATTTTTGAACTCTTTGAATTTCTCAAAGGCTTCAGATTTGTGTTTCATCAAGAACACATACCCGAATCGTGAGTGATCATTGATAAAGGTGATGAAGTAGCTATAGCCTCCTTGTGCAAGAGTTGACATTGGTCCACATACATCAGTATGTTTTAGACCAAGCAATTCTCCCACTAGATTACCTTTTCCGGAAAAGGGTAATTTGGTCATCTTGCCTTTTAAGCATGATTCGCATGTATCAAATGAATCGGGTTCAAATGATTCCAAAATTCCACATCGGTGTAATTTGGTCATGCGTTTCTTACTTACATGGCCAAGACGACAATGCCACGTATAGGAGTCTATTCGATTATCTATTCGAGCACGTTTGTTGCTAACTTCGATATTGAAAATGTCACCGGATAAATCTAACATGTAAATACCATTGCACAAAGTTCCATTCCCATAAAGAACGCCATTTAAAGTTATGTAACAACAATTGTTACTAAAAGTTAAATGATAACCCTTTTCATTCAAACATGAAATAGATACAATGTTCTTTATTAACGAAGGAACGAAATAACAATTATCCAATTCTAAGACACGTCCAGTAGGGAGCTTTAGCAAATATGTTCCGATGGCAACAGCAGCAATCTTTGCTCCATTTCCAACTCGCAAATTCGCTTCTCCTTTGACGAGTCTTCTTCTATTCCTTAGCCCCTGAAGAGGACGGGGCGTCGGATGCCTTCTTCTTCAAGGACACAAGATAAACCTTGCAATTTCTTTGCCAGTGACCCTCCTTGCCACAGTGATGGCAAGTGCCTTTTGGTTTCTTTTCAGTCTTTTTGGCCTTTTTCTTTTTTCCCTTATTCTGTTCTTTGGCCTTCCTCTTAGAACCTTTCTTCGAGGAATCAACTAACAGTGCTGTCTTCTGATCCTGCTTTACAGAAGGCTCTATAGTCTTCAGCAGGTTGAGCAACTCAGGAAACTGGTATGGAGTTGCATTTTTAGGAGGACGGTTGGGAAGTTGATCTTCAAGGACATAAGCAAGCTTCTCTGCCTTGAGGACTATCCTCAAGTTTCGAAGCTAGTCCATGAAGTTTGGCCCAGTCAGTTTATTGGTGTCCAAAATGGAACGCAAATTCAGAGAAGACATGATCGAGTGATTATCCTAGAAATACAAATTGAGCTTATGTGAGAAGAATGATTAAAGAATGTATCAACATACATTAATAAAATCCTATTTATTTTTCGAATTGAATAACCCTTTTTATCAATTCGGGAGATCGTAGGAACATCTCCAAATAGGTTGATATCTAACCATAGATAAGAACAACCATGACTGTGGCCATCAAGTTATTCTTAACTATGAAGGTAGGTAATTATACCGATTACATATCACATATATGTAACTATCACTTTATGCTATCAACTAATTGAATGTTTGCATAAATCATTGGGTTGTTAACTCATTAACAAGTATGCAACATTATACATAGCACCCAACTGCACCTCTCTTTACATCGACCTTGGCTGTGACACAACAAATCGATGCTCCAAGCTTAAGGCTGACCCATTAATCAAGAAATAGTTTTAATATGGTTGGAGCTCATTCAACCGTTTAGTCAGGCTTGGATGTGTCCAACAACCAAAACTAAGGATTGACCTCTGACTCCAACTATATTATTCATAAACTAATTCCATGGTTTGAACATGTTGAGGTTCAAGCCGGGCATGGATATGTCCATCAACCCAGACGAGAAACAAAACTCCGATTCTAACCATATTAATGGAAGGTATTGGCCTTAATATTTTGTAAGGGGTTTTGGGTCTCATCCTTTCTTTTCTAAGCACATTCATGACATATAATTATGTCATGACTAACGATTTCCTTAATAAAGTATGTATGTGACTTAATTTATCAAGTCTCATAAATTGAATTAGGAACCAGATTTCCTAATTCTAATTTCATACTTTATTTAAGGAATTATTTTGGGAAACAATTTCCTAAATTGTCATAATCAATTTCGGAAATAATATGTTTAAGACTTTGATTTCTCTAAATCAAATCTTATTAAATTAAGAGACAAATCCCTTAATTCAACCACATATTATTTTCATGAAAATCTCATTTAAGAAAACTCTATAAGAAACTATTTTCCTAATTAATTTTGGAGACAACAATATGTAAGAGCATCACCTCTTAAATCATATTTTATTCATGGATTTAATTAATTACAACAAATCATTTTCTAAGGGTGGCTCCCCGAGGCTCAGATACCCAAAGAAAAGTAATTTGTTGTAAATCCAATTTGGTCCGCTTCGGAAGCGCAACCAAATTAAACATGACAATCTCATTTAAAATTGGGAAATTAAATTACAACAACTAACTTTAAATTGGACGGCTCCCCGAGGCTCAATCCAAAGTAAAGCACTACAAAAAAACAGTTATTTAGGGACGAAATTTTGGGACAAATATTTTTCGTCCCAAAATTGCAACAAATTTGGGGACAAAAAAAATATTTGTCGCAAATTAGGAACGAATTTAGCAACGAAATATGTTTGTCGCAATTTAGCAACAAAATATTTTTCGTCCCAAAATTCAGCAACGAATTTAAATATTCGTTGCGAATTCTGCGACGAATCTGCAACGAATTTAATATTTGTTACAAAATTTGCGACGAATAATAAATTCGTCCCAGAATTCCTCAAAAATATAATAATAATTATAATTAAGTTTTATAAATCAGGGACGAATCCTAGATTCGTCCCAGATTCTGGGACGAATCCTGGATTCGTCCCAGATTCTGGGACGAATCCTGGATTCGTCCCAGATTCTGGGACGAATCTTGGATTTGGGACGAACTTTATCTTCGTTCCAGAATCTGGGACGAATCCAATATTCGTCCCAGATTCTGGGACGAATTTGTAAATTCGTCTCAGACTCAGGGACGAATACATGATTCGTCCCAGATTCTGAGACGAATTAGTTGATTCGTCCCAGATTTTGGGACGAACGATGGATTCGTCCCAGATTCCGGGATGAATTATAGATTCGTCCCAGATTCTGGGACGAATATACATTTTCGTCCCTGGATCTGGGACGAATCCATGGTTCGTCCCAGATTCTGGGACGAACTTATGGATTCGTCCCAGAATCAGGGACAAATATATATTTTCGTCCCTGAATCTGGGACGAATTAGGATTCGTCCCAGAAAAAAATAAAAAAATAAATCAAGTCAAAAATTATATTTATAGATATCGAAATTATACGAAATCGATTCCTAGGTGTTAGTTCCCTTATCTTGATATATAGTTACAAAATTAGTTACAAATTAACGTTAAAGGGAGTTCAGAACGACACAAAATTAGTTGTATATGTTTGTCTAGCTCTCCTGATTATAAAAATGTTATCAAATATTATTGAGGCCAAATTAAATATTTTAATTTATTAACATAAATTTTTTAATACTAAACTATTTAAAAAATTAAATTCGGATAAAAAAATCATTGGTTTCAATATATTAATTTAAATTTATATTTGAGAGCATTTATAAATTCAGGAGAAGTAGACAAACACGTAGGAATCGATTTCGTGTAATTCCGATATCTCTAGGTAGGGTTTTGGAATCAATTTATGTATTTATAATTAATTTTAATTCTGGGACGAATCCTGGATTCGTTCCAGATTCTGGGACGAATCTAGGAATTCGTCCCAGATTCTGCAACGAATTACTAGATTCGTCCCAGAATTTGGGACGAATCCAGGATTCGTCCCAGAATTAAAATTAATTATAAATACATAAATTGAGTCCAAAACCCTACCTAGAGATATCGAAATTACAATCGATTCCTACGTGTTTGTCTACTTCTCCTGAATTTATAAGTGCTCTCAAATATAAATTTAAATATTTTGATCCAATATTTTTTATATTGATAGTTAAATTAAATAAGTAAATGTATATACAGCTAATTAATCATCAGTTCAATATGAGTCAGAGTTATAAATTGATGTTAGAGAGATAGTTCTCGGAATGATACAAAACTACTTTTATATGTTTGTTTAGCTCTCCTGATTATAAAAATGTTATCAAACATTATTGAGGCAAAATTAAATATATTTAATTTATTAACATAAATTTTTTAATACTAAAATAATTAAAAAATTAAATTCGGATAAAAAAATCATTGGTTTCGATATATTAATTTAAAATTATATTTGAGAGTACTTATAAATTCAGGAGAAGTAGACGAACACGTAGGAACCGATTTCGTATAATTCCGATATCTCTAGGTAGTGTTTTAGAATCAATTTATGTATTTATAATTAATTTTAATTCTTGGACGAATCCTGGATTCGTCCCAGATTCTGGGATGAATCTAGTAATTCGTCCCAGATTCTGGGACGAATCTAGGAATTCGTCCCAGATTCTGCAACGAATTACTAGATTCGTCCCAGAATTTGGGACGAATCCAGGATTCGTCCCAGAATTAAAATTAATTATAAATACATAAATTGAGTCCAAAACCCTACCTAAAGATATCGGAATTACACGAAATCGATTCCTACGTGTTCGTCTACTTCTCCTGAATTTTTAAGTGCTCTCAAATATAAATTTAAATATTTTGATCCAATATTTTTTATATTGATAGTTAAATTAAATATGTAAATGTATATACAGCTAATTAATCATGAGTTCAATATAAGTCAGAGTTACAAATTGATGTTAGAGAGATAGTTCTCGGAATGATACAAAACTACTTTTATGTGTTTGTTTAGCTCTCCTGATTATAAAAATGTTATCAAACATTATTGAGGCAAAATTAAATATATTTAATTTATTAACATAAATTTTTTAATACTAAAATATTTAAAAAATTAAATTCGGATAAAAAAATCATTGGTTTCGATATATTAATTTAAATTTATATTTGAGAGTACTTATAAATTCAGGAGAAGTAGACGAACACATAGGAACCGATTTTGTGTAATTCCGATATCTCTAGGTAGTGTTTTAGAATCAATTTATGTATTTATAATTAATTTTAATTCTGGGACGAATCATGGATTTGTCCCAGATTCTGGGACGAATCTAGTAATTCGTCCCAGATTCTGGGACGAATCTAGGAATTCATCCCAGATTCTGCAACGAATTACTAGATTCGTCCCAGAATTTGGGATGAATCCAGGATTCGTCCCAGAATTAAAATTAATTATAAATACATAAACTGAGTCCAAAACCCTACCTAGAGATATCGGAATTACACGAAATCGATTCCTACGTGTTCGTCTATTTCTCCTGAATTTTTAAGTGCTCTCAAATATAAATTTAAATATTTTGATCCAATATTTTTTATATTGATAGTTAAATTAAATATGTAAATGTATATACAGCTAATTAATCATGAGTTCAATATAAGTCAGAGTTACAAATTGATGTTAGAGAGATAGTTCTCGGAATGATACAAAACTACTTTTATGTGTTTGTTTAGCTCTCCTGATTATAAAAATGTTATCAAACATTATTGAGGCAAAATTAAATATATTTAATTTATTAACATAAATTTTTTAATACTAAAATATTTAAAAAATTAAATTCGGATAAAAAAATCATTGGTTTCGATATATTAATTTAAATATATATTTGAGAGTACTTATAAATTCAGGAGAAGTAGACGAACACGTAGGAACCGATTTCGTGTAATTCCGATATCTCTAGGTAGTGTTTTAGAATCAATTTATGTATTTATAATTAATTTTAATTCTGGGACGAATTTTGGATTCGTCCCAAATTCTGGGACGAATCTAGTAATTCGTCCCAGATTCTGGGACGAATTCTAGATTTGTCCCAAAATCTGGGACGAATAGTAAAATTCGTTGCAAAATTAGGGATGAAATTTGGGACGAAAAAAATTCGTCCCAAAATGACTTTTTATAAAACATCCCATCCCCTCGTTTGGCCGAAACCCTAATCTGAAATTGAAGATGGCGCGCGCATGGATTTGGAGCACTTTCTCTCCCTCTCTTTTCTTCTTTTCTCACCTTCTACACCATCCCCTCATTTGGCCTAAACCCTAGATCTGAAATTGGAGAAGAGGCGCGCGAGTGGATTTGGAGCAGCGATACAGGTACATTCTCTCCCTCTCTTTACTTCTTTTCTCACCTTCTACACCTCCGACGAGCGCTGGTAGCGGGGCGCGGGGCGCGCGGCGCCGGCAGCGGGTCGCGGGCTGCGTCACCCTCGAGCCACTGGCGTCGCCGGCGTCGCCCTCGAGCCGCTGGCCGCTGGCGGGCGGCGGCAGCGGGGCGCTGGCTGCGTCGCCCTCGAGCTGCTGGCGTCGAGGCAGAGGAAGCAGGGGCTGCTGCTGCAGAGGAAGAGGCTGCTGCTGCTTCTTCCTGCTGCTGTTCTTGGCCCCTTCACCATTTGAAGGCCCCCTTCTTTTGCATGTCTCACCTTGAGGAGCAGCAGCAACAGCCTCTGGTCTCTCCATGTCCCTCACCTTGCAGATCGACCCTGATCACCCAATCCTCTTGCTGTGCTCTTGGTGGTGGTGGTGTTTGCTGGTGAAGAAGCTCTTTAAAGCTCCCTTAGTGGAGGGTGCGTGTGGTTCCTCCTCCTTCTTCTTCTCTTCCTCTTGTTCCTTGTTGTGAGCCTCTCTCTTCTTCATTGGTGTAGGTATCTCCTGGGCTCTTCTCCTTGCTTCTGCCATTGCAAAAATGGAAGCTGGAGCTGAGTTGGTGACTTCCTTGATCATCTTGATGCTGTTGCTTGGAAGGTGGGAAGGCTTGATGGGTTCTATCTGTTTTTTATTGTGCAAGCCTCAAAGAAGTCAATTGCAGTAGCTTTTGCAGGAACAGCACAGAAAGAAGAGGAGGAAGAGCATAACATTTCTTTAAGGGTAAACAAGAAAATTTTGAAGGTAAAAAATTCTTATTCAAACATTCTAATTACTTTAGTTAATCTAATTTGTTTGGAGGAGACTCATAAAAGTGCAGTGGCCCTCATTCATGGAATGAGAACTGAGAAGAGAGCCCCCTTGCTACTTTTGCCTGCAAAAAGCTTGTGAGTTTACTCATTCCAGGCATCATCAAATCAGATGTTGGCAAAGGGAATAATGCATGCAACAACAGCATAGAATAAGTTCCTCCTCACACTTGTTCTTTACTGTCTGGACCTTTTTCTACTCAAAGTGAACTACTTTGTGCTCTTCTATTTGTCTCCCTAATGATGTTTCATTTAAACCCCAAAATTTTAATGTTATTTTTAGGCTCGTGTGTTAGGGATTGTCACACTTGTTTTGTAATGCTAATGAGTTTCGAAGATCGTTGTATCGAAGGTAAAGGTATCGACAATTTTTTATGGTTAGTAGAACTTGAACACTATAACTCCTACTTTAGTATCATGTTAAACACATTTAAGTTTAAGCGAGCAAAAGCAGTCAACATCTTCAAACTTTTTTCCTCTCTTTTCTTGGTGGCATTTGCAGTTTCTCAGGTGAGAAACCTTTTTGCATGTTGAGTTGTCTGATAGAAAATGTACTGTTTGGAATTCCTTGGCTCAATTTTTAGAAGAAATAAAAGATCTCTTCAAATATATTTGACTCATTACTATAGTTACTTACAATACTTACTTTAAATTTTTATAATATAGAAATCTCATGATTAACAAAAAAAAGTATAATTATGTTTCTTCCAATTGTAGGTGTTGACGTTTTTGTGCTCAAGCGAGTAAATTTTTTATATATATTGCTGGCCGTGTGAGAGAATACAAATATAGTACATTTTTATACTAAAGGACATCTTATATTTACTGATTTGTTGCTACATTTTATGTTGCAGATTAATGGCATATACAGAGATTGACCGCTATCTGCAAATGGACCTTGTAAGTACTTCAAGTATGATAATATCAGTGTTATGTGCTCAGATTATATGGATATCGCACTTGTTATTGGTAGAAACTTTTCATGCATTGAAAATCATGTGAAGCGACAAACTTAATATTAAGACAATAAAGTTCATTTTCACTTTCAGTACTCTTTTAATTCCTCATTTGTGACATTAGTTCAGATAGTAGGTGGGTGGTTGGGTAGATAGTTCTAGAGACTAAAAGTTGTTTATCCAATAGCATTAGAAGTTATGTTAATAACCATTGGGTTTCTCCTATGCTCTTTATTAGGGGAAGTCAAGAGTATATGAAACTCTAATTGCTTTTAATTATCTCATAATTGCACATTAAAATGTGCTATGTTTGTTATTCATAAATGATTAGATATGATACACTGATAGCTACATCTGATTTCAATTCTTGAAAATATAGTCTTTGCTTTTGTAGTAGTTTTGTCAAAAGATGTCAAAGGAAGCAAGTTGAGAGATGTCCTTGGCTATTTTTCTGTATGATGAAATGTTAAGTGTCGTTTTCCTTGAACTAGTATTCTTCTTCTCATCTCTGACCAATTTTGATTTTATTAATATCATTATTTTGTTACATGTAGCCGGTGCTGAAGAGAAGCTTGCTGAAATATTTGGTAACTATGGTTAGGTGAGTTTCTTGAATTTTGTCTATATGAAACAAGCTAGTATAGAGATCAATTGTTGTATCATATCCATACACATATCTCTCTATGATTGTCTTATATGATTTTGTCTTGTTTTCCATTTGCTAGCGATAAAGCACATTTTGTTATGTCAACCACATTTCCTGAATAACTCATTCTGTTATTTGTTTGTTTATGTAGGAAAAGCAGCAAATGAAAGAAGCAAGATTGCCAATGAAAGAGGCTGATATCTTGATGATTTTGTAGTTTTTTTCATGACTTTATGGATTTCTATGGATTGTATGTGATCATTTATCTTGTATTATATTTGGATGTTATTTGAATCATATGGATATGATGGTATGTTGTGTTTGGATGTTTTATATCTGTATGGATATTTGGATGGTTTATATTTGTATGGATATGATGATATGTATTGATTTGTACTATTTTATATCTGTATAGATATATCGAACGTAGTTAAATTGATAATATTCATTATATTCGAAGAAATTTGAACAATTTGGGAAGCGTCCTCAACATGATCTCTCAGTTTTTGGGACGAATTTTTGGATTCGTCCCAAAAACAGGGACGAATTCATTGATTCGTCCTTGATTCTGGGACGAATTCAAATATTCGTCCCTGAATCTGGGACGAATTCAAAGATTCGTCCCTGAATCTGGGACGAATCAGTGAATTTGTCCCAAAATCAGGGATGAATTTATTGATTCGTCCCTGAATCTAACACGAATTATTGGATTTGTAACTAAATTACATTTGGGACGAATCTATATTCGTCCCAGAATCTGGGACGAATCATCAAATTCGTCCCAGAATCTGGGACGAAACTTCAAATTCGTCCCAGAATCTGGGACGAATCATCAAATTCGTCCCAGATTCTGGGACGAATATATTTTTTCGTCCTAGATTCTGGGACGAATATATTTTTTCGTCCCAGATTCTGCTACGAAACAGGTTCGTTGCAAAGTTTAGATTTGTGGGTACCGAATTTTGGGACGAATTTGTTTTCGTTGCAATTTGGCAACGATTTTTGGGACGAATTTTGGGATAGAGTTTGGGACGAATTTTATTTTCGTTGCAATTTAGCAACAAATTTAGGGACGAAAAAATAATTTCGTCGCCAAATTCAGGGACAAATCTAGATTTTTGTCCCAGAATTTGGCGACGGCAAATCTGCAACGATTTTTTTTTTGTCGCCAAATTCGTCCCTAAATTTTTTGGGACGAATTTTTTTTTAAAATTCGTCCCAAAATTCGTCCCAGAATAGCTGTTTTTTTGTAGTGAAGAATTTTGTTGTAAATTTAAAAACCAATTCAAATTTAATTGTCAATTAATTGTCCATAAATTTGTCTAGACTTTCTTGTTAGAAAGTGCCCAAAATTGCGAGATTTCATAATAGGTTTTCAGAATAATTGTAAGTTTCTGGTACAAAGAAAACTTACATATTTCTAAAATTGGAAAATTTCTAAAAATAGAAAAATTTACAAAATTGGAAAGTTTCCAAAGATTGGAAGTTTTCACAATTATTATAAAATTTCAGAAACTAGAAAATTTCAAAAGTTTGCGAAATTTCATGAGGATTTCCAAACTTTGAAATTCCTAAATCTAAAATTTATTATAATTGGAAAGTTTCCATAATTGAAAAATTTTCCAAAATTGAGATCATGACAAAGTTTTCCACATAACAATTATATGATTATGTCGAACACTAACCGGCTCTGATACCACTGTTGGGACCGGGTGCATGTTGACAAGGATACGGGGTTCGTAAATTTTAAAATATTTACGTGTAGCGGAAGAATTAGCATAAATAATTTCTCAAATTATTTTTAACCACGTATCTAGCATGCGACCTTATGATGTGTTGACATGATCATAAATTAAAATTTTGTGAAAAAATAAACTAATTTACTTAGTACCTCGCGTAACTCGAAGTAAGGGACGAGATCCAACCGTAGCGTCCCTTGGAAGCTCCGCCTCTATTCGCGTCCACGCCGAGTTCTCTTCGGGATGACTTCGCAAAGTCACGAGTTTTGTGCCGACGAGAACTACTAGATTCTCTAAAGGCACAACTAGAATATCAAGAGAGAAGAAAGGAAACTAACCACTAAGTAACGGAATCAAAATTCCGGGAAAGGAAAGAAGGAGTCGCGATCCGTTTCTTCTTCTTTGGCACCTTCTTGGCGGATGAAGCTCTCGGCCACCCTTGGGATGTGCGCTGGCCCTAGGGGAGGAGAGAGAGCCGGCCCTAGAGAGAGAGAGGGGCGTCGGCCCTAGAGAGAGAGAGTTAGAGAGAGAGAGAGGGAGCTACTAATCTCTTGATAACTCAATTGAGGAATTCAAGCCTAGCCTTGGTTCTTTTATATAGTAGTCTCTCCCTTGCCATGTCTCCCCTTTAATGGAATTAACGGAATAAATTTTCATAAGAAATTTATCTTATAAATTTTCTTATTAATTATTCCGTTATGCCAAGTTTTATTATAACTAATTTTATAATAAAACAAATACATCTCTCTTTTTAATAATGGAATAAATTTTCATAAAATTTATTATATAAATTTACTCATCATGGAAAAATCAATTCATAATTGATTTTATAAAAATAAAAATAAACCATTCAAAGTTTATTTTAATCTCTATAAAAAGAATAAATTTATTATATAAATTTTTCTTTATCATGGAAAAATCAATTCATAATTGATTTTATAAAATAAAATAAATCAATCCATGGTTCATTTTAATTTTCATAAAAAGAATAAATTTATTATATAAATTTTTCTTATCATGGAAAAATCAATTCATAATTGATTTTATAAAATAAAAATAAACCATTTAAAGTTTATTTTAATTTCCATGAAAATAAATTTATTTATCCATAATTTTTATAAAACAAATCGCGCTTGATTTATTTTATAATTTAAACCAAATTAATTGATTTTCTCTCCTTGTGGTGGCCGGCCAAACCAAAGAGGGCGGGCACCCTCTTTGGCCGGCCACACCAAGCCAAAGCCCTCGCGAATTAAACTCATTTAATTCGCCCAATAAGCCTTCAAAAGACTTAGCCATTTTAAGCTTCCGTTGCGCCTCTGATTAATTCAGATTCGACTTATTTCTCTTGATTGGAAAATCCAATTTTCAACTCGTTTTAAATCCCTCGGATTACTCGTAGTGCGTGTGACTAAATAGGCTTTCGATTTATGTTGGCCGTCTATAATAAACCAATTATAGAACGATCATGAGTGGCACCTAGTAGTACATCATGACCCCCAATTAATCGAAAGATCAACGGTTGACCTCAGAAGTAATTCTGAAACCCTTCAGCAGCTCTAATGAATCGTGCCTCATTCCCTTCACCATCTTATACCCACTTGGTTCAGGACATGGTCTGTTTGTGTCAGTCCCCACTAGACTGACTACGTCACACCTAGCCTAAGTAGTGTCTTTCTCGTCCTTTGGATTTCTAATTACTCTCATGTATTTAAGAGACTCATACTCCAAACATGATATGCTCTGGCCAGAGGCTTTGAGTAACAATCCGACGATAGGCCTGGGTATACATCTCCTCGCAAGGAGTGGTGAATCCTTTGTAGGCTGTTCAAACATCTTCGGGCACTTTGGCTTATACCCAATCATCCTGGGTCCACACCTCCTTGGAGATGCTTGCTTAAGATGTTAAAGTATAAGTCTTCATGACCAAGATGACTTGAACACCGCAAGTCAAAGGAACATCGCACTTTTGTTGTAGTAAGAACTTCATTGACATATCTATATAGATTACCATATGAAGTTTTACAGCTAGTTACTCCAATGAACTAGTTCCCTTAACTAGCATCCATGTTTATCTCCGGACATCCCAATGTCACCAGCCAGTGAGAATCAGCTGATTAGAGAATAACCCATGCTAGTCTCAACAGAATTGATAGTGTCCATTTTTATCAATTCATCGACTAGGGATATTTTCAATACTTCACAATCACACATGTAGAGATAATCACTAGTTGTGATCCCATCACAAATTCTCTTATGCTGTGAATTGTATTGCGGACATTCAGTAGATGAGTTTAAGATCCCAATCAAATACACGAACATGTATACTCAAATAGTGAATTATCATTTATTAAAATAAATGATTACAATCATAAGGCGATTGCCTTAGGACACTTCTCTCATATTACTAACAGGTCGGAGCTCGGCAGACTGAGTCGGGAGCTCGCCACTCGGGAGACTTGGTCGGGAGACCGAGTCGGAAGCCCGAGAGGCCCGGTCGGAGTTGCATGGAGGAAAGAGAAAGGTCTCTTTTCATTGGATGAAAAGATTCTTTTCTTGCATGGGAAAAGATGAAGAGCCACACGAAAAGATGTGCTCTTTATTGAGAAGCCAAAGAGACACAAACCTCTTCATATTCATGGGATGATTATAAAAGAGGGTCTTGTGACTTTGGATGGGGTCTTCTTCTTCTTGCCTTAGCTTTTCCCCTTCCCTTCCTCTCTTCTTCCTCTCCTCCACTCTTGGCCGAAACCTTATTGTAAGGTTCTTGGTGTTTTCGAGCTACCTCAAGTTGCTAGCACAACTAAGGTAGCTCTCCCGAAGTTGAGAGATTGTGTCCGTGTGGATACGAATAGAGGCACGGACGCTTGAACGTGCAAGAGATCCGACGCATCTTGGACGAGCGGGATAACCGAAGGGCACGCTTCAAAGGTATAAACAGTAGATAAATCTATTAGAAAGATAGCTTTGTACGAGTTTTCTTTCGCATGGATCGCTCGTGGGTTCTTGTTTCCGCTGCGTTTTTATTGTTATGTGCCGGGAGAACCCAACAGTGGTATCAGAGCCACTTGTGAATTATCCTACAAAGTTTTTGTGCTTTTATATGTGATATAGAAGTAGGACAAGATTTTTTATGAGTTGCATATAACTGTTTGTTGTAGCAGTCGGCCTCCCGACCTCCCACCCGGGAAGGCAGACCACTGTGGCCATACCGAGCCGAGGCTTCCCGAGGCCACTCGGGAAGACAGGCGCTCGGGTCATCCCAGGGAAGGAGACCCCGAGACTGTCTCGGGAACGGGAGACCGACTCGGATTCATGTTGATCGATCCAGAGCAGCGGCTCACTCGGGGAACTTACAAAGTAAAATTTGTAACGGGGTGCGGGGACCGCCGTGAGTTTCTGCTCAAGCGGCTAATTTGTTTTGTTGCACTCATAATAAAATCAATGTCCTAGATCTATTGTGTATGAGTATTGACATGGTGAATGGTTATGGCCTTAACCCCAATGTGATTGGATGTATGTGTGTGTGTGCATGTTGTAATTCATAATACGGCCTGCGTGTCGTATCTTGTCTATATTATTCATAATTGTAAAATTAGATTTAGACTCGAATGTAACTCGAGTTTCCTACATTGTAATGTACAAGAGGAGTAATGGAGTGTCCATTGAAGAATGAAGTTACAAGAAGGATGCCAACCACACATGATGGTCGGAGGATGCTCTTGGAGAAGAAGTTATCCTTAGGTTGACCATTGATCTTCTCATTGGCTTGAGAAGATCATAGTATACGGGCCATAACCATGTCACATTTCTTACTTATATGTTGATATATGCTATGTGTGTATGTGATGCATGATTAGATAAAATGTTTATCTTAATTAAGTCAACTCCATATGCCTATCAAAGTTTGGTACTCATAAACTACCTCGATCATTTGTTGTTGGGTTCTGCCAAAGCGAAGCAACGCATTTTATCTTGGTAGAGTGCGAGAGGACAATTGTGATGTCCCGCTATCGAACTTTGGGTGAGACTTAACTAAGTCACCTCAATTGGATTGAGAAACTTAGAGGCATATCCCAAAAGTTGGGAAAATTGGGTCAGAGAACAAATTATACTAAGTCTTGGGCGATTAGCCAAAGCTAACTCAAGATGATGTGTAATGACATGGATCTTGACCCTTTTCAAGAGTTACATACGATGTAATTGGTAAAATGTTACCTACCGAATTGTACCTAGTCTTGGGCGATTAGCCAAAGCTAACTCAAGATGAAGTATAATTTGGATCTTGTCCCACATAGATGTAGTCGCCATTTGGTTTGAAGCTAGTAGTGTGGACAAAATGAGTTTGCCTATATCCATGACTAGCTCCTACAAAAGGCTCTACGATTTAGTGGGAGCATCATTTAATTAAAGGCCTAATTAAATGATATAGATATGATACTTATCTCTGCATGTTGTATTGTTGTAGATCACCATGTCGTCTAATACGTCGAATACTCTCTCTCTGCGATCTGTCCTTGAGAAGGACAAGCTCAACGGAGCTAATTTCCTGGACTGGTACAGGAACTTGAGGATAGTCCTCAAACAAGAACGTAAACTGTACATTTTAGAGCACCCCCTTCCAGAAACACCCATTGCTACCGCCACCCGTGCTGAAAAGGATGCTTACAAGAAGCATCAGGATGATGCATTAGATGTATCATGCCTCATGCTTGCCACCATGAACTCTGAGCTTCAGAAGCAACACGAGAACATGAATGCACATGATATGGTTGAGCATTTGAAACACCTGTATCAAGGGCAAGCTAGGCATGAGCGGTTCGAGTTGTCCAAAGCCCTATTTGCATGCAAGATGCAAGAGGGAACTCCTGTAGGGACTCATGTACTCAAGATGATTGGATATGTGGAGAACCTTGAAAGATTAGGATTCCCACTGGGCCAAGAATTGGCAACAGACCTTATCCTGCAATCGTTGCCGGAAGGTTATAATCAATTTGTCATGAACTACAACATGAATGAAATTGATAAACCTTTGCCTGAGATGCTCAGCATGTTGAGAACTGCTGAGCCCAACCTCAAGAAGACCAAGACCAGTAATGTACTGATGGTTAACAAGGGCAAAGGTAAATGGAAGCCTAAAAGCAAGGGTAAGACCCAAGCCAAAGACAAGGCCAACTCCACTACATCCAAGGCCAAAGGAAAGGTGCCTAAGGAAGGGACCTGCTTCCATTGTGGTGAGACCGGACATTGGAAGAGGAATTGTAAACATTACCTAGAGGAAGCAAAGAAGAAAAGAAGTGAGACTTCTGCCTCAGGTATTTTTGTTATAGAAGTCAATCTATCTATCTCTTCTTCTTGAGTATTAGATACCGGATGTGCTTCTCACATTTGTACTAATGTGCAAGGCCTTCAAAGAGCTAGATCATTGACCAAGGGCGAAGTGGACCTACGAGTAGGCAACGGAGCAAGAGTTGCTGCTATTGCTGTAGGGGTATATTCTTTGTCTTTGCCCACTGGGCTTATCCTAGAACTAGAAGAGTGCTTTTATGTACCCGCGTTAACTAAGAACATTATTTCAGTATCTTGTTTGGACAAGAAAGGGTGGGTTTTTATTTACCATAAAGGAAAAATGTTGTTCTATCATGCTGAATGATATGTTCTATTGTAATGCACCATTGATGAATGGACTCTATGTTCTGGATCTAGAGAACCCAATCTATAATATAAATACCAAACGGTTCAAACCACATGATTTGAACCAAACATATCTCTGGCATTGTCGCTTAGGACATATAAATGAGAGTCGCATATCCAAGCTCTATAAGGATGGATTACTGACTCATTTGATTTTGAATCATATGAGACATGTGAATCTTGTCTTCTAGGCAAGATGACCAAGACTCCATTTAGTGGACACGACGAAAGAGCGACAGAGTTGCTAGGACTCATACATACTGATGTATGTGGCCCTTTCAATGTCGCATCTAGAGGAGGCTATCAGTACTTCATCACTTTCACTGATGATATCAGTAGGTATGACTATGTGTATCTTATGAGACACAAGTCAGAATCCTTTGAAAAGTTCAAAGAATTC
This sequence comes from Boesenbergia rotunda, assembly GCA_024364735.1. Classification (NCBI taxonomy): domain Eukaryota; kingdom Viridiplantae; phylum Streptophyta; class Magnoliopsida; order Zingiberales; family Zingiberaceae; genus Boesenbergia; species Boesenbergia rotunda. The sequence continues at coordinate 1,028,433 of JAGFNQ010005046.1, read as the reverse complement.
AAGAGTGAAGTATAAAATCAACTTGGCAAGAGTATTAAGATGCTTCGATCAGATCGAGGCGGTGAATACTTTAGCCAAGAGTTTCGTGACCATCTAGCAGAGTGTGGGATCGTATCCCAACTCACTCCACCTGGAACACCACAGTGGAATGGTGTGTCCGAGCGGAGAAATCGTACTTTATTAGATATAGTACGATCGATGATGAGTCAGACAGATCTTCCTACTTCCTTCTGGGGTTTCGCTCTAGAGACAGCTCTTTTCACACTTAACCGAGCTCCATCAAAGACTGTCACAAAGACACCATATACGATATGGACTGGGAAGAGTCCCACAATGTCTTTTATGAGGATTTGGGGTTGTGAGGCTTATGTTCGAAGTCAAGTCTCGGAAAAACTAGGACCCAAATCTGATAAGTGTTATTTTGTAGGATATCCCAAGGAAACAAAGGGATATTACTTTTACAATCCCACACTTGGCAAAGTGTTTGTCGCCAGAAATGGCGTCTTTCTAAAAAAGGAGTTTATTTCTAGAAGAGTTAGTGGGAGTAAAGTCCATCTTGAAGAAGTTCAAGATACAAATAACACAGGCCTTAATGGATATTGAACAGACACCACAAGATGTTGTGGATCATGAGGTTGTTGCACAAGAAGTTGTGGAACAACAAACTGTTCAAGTAGACCAACCTCCTCGCAGATCTGATAGGATACGTCGTCAGCCTGAGAGATACTCTTTTCTCTTGTCTGACCATGATGACGTGACGCTCATTGAGTTGAATGAGCCTACATCCTATCAAGAAGCTGTGATGAGCCCAGATTCTGAGAAATGGCTAGAAGCCATGAGGTCCGAAATGGAATCCATGTACACTAACTAAGTATGGACTTTGGTTGATCCACCTGAGGGTGTTAAACCCATTGGGTGTAAGTGGGTCTTTAGAAGAAAGACTGACACGGATGGACTCATGCATACCTATAAAGGGCGATTGGTAGCTAAAGGTTTCAAGCAGATTCATGGTATCGACTATGATGAAACTTTTTCACCAGTTGCGATGCTTAAGTCTATTCGGATCATGCTTGCTATAGCAGCTTACCATGATTACGAGATCTAGTAGATGGATGCCAAAACCGCATTCCTGAATGGGAATCTACTCGAGGATGTGTACATGACACAACCTGAGGGTTTTGTAGATCCAGAGCATGCTGGAAAGGTATGTAAGTTGCAAAGGTCCATTTGTGGGCTAAAGCAAGCATCTCGAAGCTGGAATCTTCGATTCGATGATGCAATCAAAGCGTTTGGTTTCATCAAGAATGAAGATGAACCCTGTGTCTACAAGAGGGTTAGTGGGAGCACAGTTATCTTCCTGATCTTATATGTAGATGACATACTTCTCATTGGGAATGATATCCCTTCACTACAGTCTGTAAAGACGTGGCTCGGGAATTGCTTCTCAATGAAAGACTTAGGTGAAGCAGCCTATATTCTAGGCATCAAGATCTATAGAGATAGATCTAAGAGAGTGCTTGGCTTAAGTCAGAGTACATATGTTGACAAGGTGCTTAATCGTTTTGCCATGCAAAATTCTAAGAAGGGATTTCTGCCAATGTCACATGGTGTGAGTCTTTCGAAGACTCAATGTCCCTCTTCTATGGAGGAGAGAGACCGTATGGATCAGATCCCTTATGCATCCGCTATAGGGTCTATTATGTACGCCATGCTTTGTACTTGTCCAGATGTCTCGTATGCTTTGAGCATGACGAGCAGGTACCAGTCAGATCCAGGTGAATGTCACTGGAGCTGTCAAGAATATTCATAAGTACTTGAGAAGGACGAAAGAATATTTCTTGATATTTGGAGGCGATGAGGAGCTAGCTGTAAAGGGTTACAGTGACGCAAGCTTCCAAACAGATAAGGATGATTTTAGATCGCAGTCAGGGTATGTATTTTGTCTGAATGGTGGCGCTGTGAGCTGGAAGAGTTCGAAGCAGGACACAGTCGCAGATTCTACAACAGAGGCCGAGTATATTGCCGCGTCTGAGGCGGCAAAAGAGGCTGTTTGGATCCGAAAGTTCATCACAGAGCTTGGTGTGGTTCCTAGCATAGCAGACCCAATAGACCTCTATTGTGACAACAATGGGGCTATTGCGCAGGCTAAGGAACCTTGTTCACATCAGCAGACCAAACACATACTACGGCGCTTCCATCTCATTCGAGAGATCATCGATAGAGGAGATGTAAGGATATACAGAGTACACACCGATTCTAACATCGCATATCCTTTGACCAAGGCTTTGGCACAAAAGAAGCATGATGGTCATACCAGGTCATTGGATATTAGATAATGCAGTGATTGGCATTAGTGCTAGTGGGAGATTGTTAGTAGGAGCCCTAGAGCCAATTATGTGATGATTGACTAGAGGCATTTTTGTATCATATTCTATTATCAATAAAGGCATGTTTGGTTATTATACTTATTTTGTATTCTGTGCCGAATAACTAAGTATAATAATGTCCTTATGTAGTAGGTTCATATCTACATTATATCGATTGGTTGAATCGATAGTGAGATAATGTAGAGAACACTACACTAAATTATTCCTAGTCAAGCATCAATTATTCATGGACAATATTGATGCATGGAGACTAGCATGTAGGTCAACTGATGACTTGAGCTCACAAGTCATGGATATGTGATATCAAGTTGACACATGGGTATACATTGGAGAATGTGTACTGAATAACCCGCCATGAGAAAGTTTCATAGATTGTCATATGAGTGTTATAGACTTTCTCATGTGACTATTAGTATGAATAGTCCTTAGACCTGAAGTCACTACGGTTCCCTACATAAGGAGTTATGTACTTTGGTATCGTCAAACGTCACCCGTAACAGGGTGGACTATAAAGGCGATCACTGGGTATGTAATGAATTATGCGGAGGGATGTGAGTGATGTAGATGGGATCTATCCCTCCCATATGACGAGAGTGATATCCGTGGGCCCTTGATCGAGTAGGACTACTGAAACGCATGGCTATGCTCAAATGAGTCAATATGAGATATTGAGCTCATTTGTTTGAGTGAGTCTACTCAGGGATCAAGAAACACAAGATTGATTGAGGATGACACGGTCTATGCCTCATTAGTCAATTTAGATATCAAGGATAGAAGGACAAGGTCATACACTATTATAGTCACGGAGGTTTAGTCGGATCTTGACTTTTCTTGTTACTTGGGTAGCAATGATGCATTGCTAGATGCCGCTCATTGTTTATGTGTCTAAAGTGTTTAGGCGCATTGCCAACGTCACGAGAACCTATTGGGTCACACACAAATGGCACAATGCTTCGGGAAAGTTGATCGACAGATCTGAGCCCGAGTTGGGAACTCGGGAGGTCAGTTCGGGGGGCTCGAGTTGGGAACTCGAGAGAGGCCGAGTCGGAGCTCGGTGGGCCGAGTCGGAGCTTGGCGGACCGGGTCGGGGCTCGGCAGACCGGGTCGAAACTCGGCGGACCGGGTCGGGAGCTCGCCACTCGGGAGACTTGGTTGGGAGACCGAGTCGGAAGCCCGAGAGGCCCGGTCGGAGTTGCATGGAGGAAAGAGAAAGGTCTCTTTTCATTGGATGAAAAGATTCTTTTCTTGCATGGGAAAAGATGAAGAGCCACATAAAAAGATGTGCTCTTTATTGGGAAGCCAAAGAGACACAAACCTCTTCATATTCATGGGATGATTATAAAAGAGGGTCTTGTGATTTTGGATGGGGTCTTCTTCTTCTTGCCTTAGCTTTTCCCCTTCCCTTCCTCTCTTCTTCCTCTCCTCCACTCTTGGCCGAAACCTTATTGTAAGGTTCTTGGTGTTTTCGAGCTACCTCAAGTTGCTAGCACAACTAAGGTAGCTCTCCCGAAGTTGAGAGATTGTGTCCGTGTGGATACGAATAGAGGCACGGACGCTTGAACGTGCAAGAGATCCGGCGCATCTTGGACGAGCGGGATAACCGAAGGGCACGCTTCAAAGGTATAAACAGTAGATAAATCTATTAGATAGATAGCTTTGTACAAGTTTTCTTTCACATGGATCGCTCGTGGGTTCTTGTTTCCGCTGCGTTTTTATTGTTTTGTGCCGGGAGAACCCAACACTCTTCACCCAAGACTTATTCTTTATTTAGACTGTTAGCACCGACATAGTCATTGGTAATGACCAGAAGGATTATGTTTTTTTTGAAAACGTATAGTTGATTACTACAACAAGCATCGATCCACTGAAACTATGACAAGGACCTATCAATGGCTAAAATGACATTAATGTAAGTTTGCGCTGAGGATAAATACATTTTCTGCAACTTACAATAATTTTTATACTCTTCTTCAAAGTGGTTGGAGTGATGAAAATATGTTGGAGAATACATAGAATATGTGGAAAGCAAATAATAATAACAAGGACTTTTGTTGGGTCAATCTGTTGTCTGAAGTGACCTTATATTTTGATGTTTGAGCAAAGGATTTAAGTTAGGCTTACTCTTGTTATTTGATATGTGTGATTGAGTTTACAGGACTTGAGGAATCACACATGGAGGACATATCCGAGGGATGAGAGTCGAGGGAGGAGGACTCCAAGGGCAAGCCGGGAAGTGGACTTCAAGGGCACACATGAAGGGTGACATGGAGGCAAGCCAACGGAAGGCTTGTGTGCACATCCAAGGGACGATAGACGGAGGAAGAAGACTTCAAGGGGCAAGCCAAGGGAGTATACCTAAAGGCACACGTGAAGGAGAGTGTTTGGAGTGAGAGTGAGTGATTGTAGAGGCTGAGCAGTCGACTGGTAGAAAGACAGTCGACTGCCAAAACTCACAGAAGGTTTCGGACCTAAGACCAGTCGACTGCTCTAGGAGCAGTCGACTAGTAACCCCGAAAACTAGTCGTTGGCTAGCAATTAAGGCTAGACCAGTCGACTACCCTGGGAGAAATCGACTGGTGGCGAGGGTTTCAGCCTTAAGCTCTATTTAAAGAGGCTCGGGTTTGGCTGGAAACTCTTGATGAATTTGGCTTTGGGTAAGAGCCAAATAGTAGTCTATGAGCTCAGATATTGTCGAGGTGTTGTGGCGAGGTTTCTCCACCCACAAGGAGAGACAAGGGCTAGCCGGAGGGTATCCGGGGAGTGATCCACCGAAGGATTCTTGGATTAGTCACCTCTCGGAGGTGGATACCAAGTAAACGAAGGTGTTAGCATTGGATTTATTGTTTTTCATTATATTGTTTGTATTGTGCTAACCTTCTTGTAAAGAAAGTATTCGAAAGTTGTTTTTCACCTCCCCTCTAGCATACGTCAACCATCTAACAAGTGGTATCAGAGTGGGGTCGCTCGTCTACGGACTAATCGCCGGGAGAGCAAAAGGTGCTAGAGAAAAATGGAGTTGGAAGGTCTATTAGGATGGGATATCCGGATTCCACCTCCGTACAATCTAGATGATTTCAAATATTGGAGGAAGAGGTTGGAGACATGGTTCCAAATGGATTGGGATCATTGGATGGAACTAGAAGTTCCATTTGAAGCTCCAGCGGACAAGAAGGGGAAACATCTCCGACCTCGGTATTAGACCAAAAGTCAAACGGAAGAAGCGGAGGCGGATAAGGAGGTAACTAGAGTTATACTAAATGTGTTGCCTTCATATATTGTGTCAAATGTAGGAGATTACAAAAATGCATATGAGCTATGGAAAAGAGTAATAGCTCTACATGAGAATCCGACACAAGGACAAGAAGAAGAGGAGAAAAAGGACCAATCGGAGAGTGAATCAAGTTCGACATCCAGAGAGGAGGAGAAGGAAGAATTGTCCACGTCCTTAAGTGAGGGAGAAAGTGAAGAAGTCTCCACTCCAAGGATTGAGGGGGAGGAAGAACCACCCTCAATACCGGAGCAAGAAGAAGCTCCCACCTCCACCAAGGCAAAGGTAAAATACCATATCATTTGCTTTGGATGCAACAAGAAGGGACACTACAAGGACAAGTGTCCATTGGGTAAGAAAAAGAAGGTAAACCCTAAACTCATTTCAAGTCCTTCTAAATTTAACATGGGTTGTAGCCCAAGAGAGAAGGAAGAAAATTAGGTGCTACACGTGTGGAGAGCTAGGACATTATCACACCAAGTGTCCAAGAAAGGGAGAGTTCAAGAAAATGGAGCACTTGAGAAAATGGAAAAAGAATGAGAAGAAAAGAAGCTCACACCAAGGGGAAACTTCCAAGATAAAAAGAAAGGTAATTTCTTGTTTAAAATTAAATCCAATTTCAAAGTCTTACATGCTTGATAGGAATAATCATGGATTTAAGTATAACGATGGGAATAGGATTAACAAGGTTGATCAAAACCCTAGGAAGATCATGCATTATAAAAAATCCAAGACTACTAGACCTAAGGATCAAGGCAAAAATCCCAAGAAAGGGAGACAAATGCCTAGAAAGGAGGGGAGGTCTAGAAATGTCCAAAGTGAACATGTGGACTCTAGGTTTAGAAGCCTAGAAAGGGAAAATCAAGCTTTAAGGGAAAAGCTTGATAGGTTAGAGAAAACCCTAGATAGATTCACGGTTGGATCTAAGGGTTTGGATATGATGTTGGGTGGTCTAAAACCCAACAATGGTAGATCGGGGTTGGGATACCGATCTAAGGTCTCCAATGCCAAGGGAAAGAAATATGCTAGGGTAGCATATGATTATGGCAAGAAGAAGAAGTCCAAAAATGGCAAGGGGATGTCATTTAAAGGTAAAAAGAATGATTTAACCAAGGACAAGGTGTCGAAGGTTAAGAAGGTTAGGATTGAGGACCAAGAGTCACCGGGGGTACACCGGTGTGGTCTAGTGTTGGTTGAGTCACCTAGGGAGGTGGCTAGGGCTAAGAGTTCAAGGGGGAGCTCTAAGAGCCTTTGGGATATATGGTGAATAGATCTTGGGAGGGTTGCTCCTAAAGGTTTAGATGGACAATGGGATGTGCCAAAAGGATTGGAGACGAACTTGAGTCTCAATTCTTAGGGTTTGGCACAATGATTTTGTGTTTCATGCATGGAAATATGGCATTGGGGTCATAAAACATGAGAATTGGTTTTTGATGCATAAATGTCATATAAATCAATGCTAGGGATGCATTGTGGGTAGATATGGGCATTGACATCAAGGGGAAACCAAAACTAGGATTTTCGAACCCCTTTCTTCCTACACAGTTAGTTGCACAGCGGAATATACAATAAACAATAAAACAAATACTAACCAATGCTAACACGGAAGATTTACTTGGTATCCACCCCGGACGGGTGACTGATCCAAGAATCCGTTCGTGGATCAATCCCCGGATAACCTCCGGCTAGTCCTCGTCGCTCCTTGTGGGTGGAGAAACCTCGCCACAAACTCAAACAAATCACTGAGCACAAAGACTACTATCTTGCCTTTAACCAAGACAAGATTCATTAAGAATCTCAGCCACCACGAAGTCCTCTTTAAATAGGACTCGGACTAAAACCCTCGCTACCAGTCGACTGCCCCCAGGGCAGTCGACTGGTGCCACTGAAATTCGACCGTTGCACCCCAACGTTCGAATTCTCAGCCAACTCACCAGCCACCTACAAGTCGACTGCCCCAAGGGCAGTCGACTGGTGCCACTGAAATTCGACCGTTGCACCCCAACGTTCGAATTCTCAGCCAACTCACCAGCCACCTACAAGTCGACTGCCCCCAGGGCAGTCGACTGGTCCCAGGCCAGAACCCTTCTGTAAGTTTCATCAGTCGACTGCCCCAAGGGCAGTCGACTGCCCTGCTCACTCACCTAGGGTTTCCCTTCCCGAGTACATTCCACTCCGCACTCAAACCCTCACGACTCGACTGACTCCTCCACAACAGCCTCGACTGTTGCCTTCACGCTCTCTTCATCTTCGGCTCCCGTCCCTCGGATGCACACAAGCATTCAGCTTGCCTTCATGCCATCCTTCACGCATGCCTCGAAGTCCGTGCCCCTCAGCTCATCGTCCCTGCTCTCCAAGGTCCCTTGGGTACACACAAGCCTCCAGCTTGTCTCTATGCCACCCTTCACCGTACCGAGACTGTCCAGTCAAGTCCATATGTGTAACCTGTACAACCTGCACACTCAATATACACATATAAGATCACAAGGGTAAACCTAACTTAAACCCTTTGCCCAAACATCAAAACACTTGGTCACTCCGGACCACAGATTGCCTCAACAAATTGTTGGGTCAATCTGTGGTCCGGAGTGACCGTATGTTTTGATGTTTAGGTAAAGGTTTAAGTTAGGCTTACTCGTGTTATTTGATATGTGTGATTGAGTTTGCAGAATTTGGGGAATCACACATGGAGGGCATATCCGAGGGACGAGAGCCGAGGGAGGAGGACTCCAAGGGCAAGCCGGGAAGTGGACTTCAAGGGCACACGTGAAGGGTGGCATGGAGGCAAGCCAAGGGAAGGCTTGTGTGCGCATCCGAGGGACGATAGCCGGAGGAAGAAGACTTCAAGGGGCAAGCCAAGGGAGTATACCTGAAGGCACATGTGAAGGAGAGTGTTCGGAGTGGGAGTGAATGATTGTAGAGGCCGTGCAGTCGACTGGTAGAAAGGCAGTCGACTGCCAAAACTCACAGAAGGTTTCGGACCTGAGACCAGTCGACTGCTCCAGGAGCAGTCGACTGGTAATCCCGAAAACTAGCCGTTGGGTTAGCCATTGGCTAGCAATTAAGGCTAGACCAGTCGACTGCCCTAGGAGCAGTCGACTGGTGGCGAGGGTTTCAGCCTTGAGCTCTATTTAAAGAGGCTCGGGGTTGGCTGGAAACTCTTGACGAATTTGGCTTTGGTAAAGCCAAATAATAGTCTAAGAGCTCAGATAATGTCGAGATGTTGTGGCGAGGTTTCTCCACCCACAAGGAGCGACAAGGGCTAGCCGGAGGGTATCCGGGGAGTGATCCACCAAAGGATTCTTAGATTAGTCACCTCTCGGAGATGGATACCAAGTAAACGAAGGTGTTAGCATCGGATTTGTTGTTTTTCATTATATTGTTTGTATTGTGCTAACCTTCTTGTAGAGAAAGAATTCGAAAGTTGCTATTCACTTCCCCTCTAGCATACGTCAACGATCTAACAACTTTAAGTATATGGATGTGTGGAGGGTTCTCAGAAAATATGAAAAATATGCTACATAATAAATTGATCATTACTCTAGGTGGCAAAAGGCGAATCGCTCGCCAAATTGATCATTACTCTAGCAAGAAGGCAAGGACATTCGAATTAGAGGAAATAGTACAACATCAAATCCAGGTACAAGTGTTGATGTGGATGACTCTAAAGTCCATATTCGTTCGATAAGGAAAAGCCAATGAAGAAGAAGAGCAATACAAAGTTAGAAAGGACAATATAATAGAACAAAGCATCGACAAAGATTGGCAAGATATTAAAGAATATCAAATGAAAAAATGATTTTGCGGGAAGTCGAGATCTTTCATAAGGATTATGATATTCTTATTAAAGATACCGGTGAGATGATATCAGGACAACTTCATAAACATTGAAAATGATTGAAAAAAATTACACAAAGACATGGTCGGGTGTAAATGTGTTTAAGTTTATTTTTATATGTTATTATAATTTAATTTTCTATTTGATCGGGTGTAAGTGTGTTTAAGTTTAATTTTATATATTATTATAATTTATGTTTTTTTATTTGATTAATTGTAATATCTATGTATTTTTTTTATTATTCATGTTATTCTATGTTAGTCATTTATGGATTTAAATTTCATAAAAATTTAATTATATATAATGTAAAATATAAAAGAGAGATGAAAAATATAAAATGAAAAAATGTGGGACCTATACTTCTGGTACAGAAACTCTGACCTCGCCTCTCTCTCTCCACTGCTACACATGATCTTTTGGCTCCCCATTGCATTGCCTGCTGTGCTTGGCCTACTCCTTGTAGATGTCGTAGATCTACCACATGCTCTGCCTACAAGCAACCTTGTATGCAATCGTGCTCCGCCAGTGCCTTCTTGTCGTGACCTTTAACCATCGCCCACAGTCGGTATCGCCACTCCTGAAGACGACATCTTTGGCAGCCCTTGTTCCTCCTCTCTTCATCTGTGCAACGTCATTACCCTAAATAGTGCAAGTTTTATTCAGTCAATTTGATTGTTTGCTAATTGTCTTTTTCAAAGGTAAATCATAGGGCTTCAGCTAGCACAACACCCCTTTGTACCAACGAGGCATTGCACACACATTGGGGATCATCCCGTGACCTATTACAATAACATCACATGCATGTACCAACTGTACCAGCTCGTAGGGGATAATAGATCTAAACTCATTGAAGTAAAAGGTGATAATACTTATCCTAAGCGGCCCAATATCGTCAACCTCCCGATTAGATATAGATAGGTAAATCACTAGGATATTTTATCCTAGCATAGCGGTTCTTTACATGGAGAGGTCAGACACTCAACGAGAAATTTTGTACATGTTGAAAATTATTCTCAAAATCTATTAGAGTAAATACTCATGTAAGTACTAACTATGTCAATCCATGGGGGTCTAATAAATCTAATCTCATGACAATAATAATGATTCTTACGTTTACCTCAGACATCCCTAATAAATCTAATCTCATAACAATAGATAGGTCGTCAATTGAACTATATGTAGGTCGTCTATTGAACAACTATATGTTGGGAAAAGAGTTAATCAATTGAGGTAGACTTTTACCTTCATTTCGTCACAGTGGGTAGTCTAATCAACGATGGGCAATGTAAGTAGTGATTGTTGATCTTCGCCTGCTTAATCATGAGGGTAGACGACATTCTCAAGCAGATGACTTGCAAGATATTTATCCAATTTAGAATTTGATTTTCTTATTGTTTCTTTGAGTAATTTACCACTACACTACATCCGTGGAGATGTATGATTTTACTCTTATTTAAGGAGTTGGATGTGACACAGGTAGCTGAAACAAAGTTAAATACTATTGTATATGTTCATTGATTGAATTTGGTGTTTGCTTGTATAGGTGAGGTTGATGGCATAATCATGGATAGTTTGTTTTGGTGACAATCAATTGAAGTGACGATGCCACAGCCAGATGAAGATTAATTGGGTTGTATACTACGACAAAGGAAAGAATTTCCACTGAAAGGAAACAAGAAAGTACATGTTCTTGAGCAACAGGCAGAATGAAAGCACAAAGCTACAAACTTTAAAAATGAATGTTTAGCAGTATGTACGTGGCATGAATGATTAGCAGTATCTTTCAATTGCAAACTTCTGTTTACTCCGGAGAAAGGAAATGGGAGAGTAAGAGAAAGCAAGGTGTAGACATAGAAATTTGTCAAACAACCCTCTTCCCTTTCCCATACATCCTGAGCTCCGCCGACTGTTCTGACCTTATTATCGCGCCGGGTGCACCACCATCCTCCGCCCTCAGAAGTTGCCAAGGCAAGAAGGTATTTGTTTCCAAGCTTCCTGTATGCTAGTTCGATTTTTGCAGGCGGCATTTCGGACATGCAAGTTAACCAGAGCCTGCTTCTACATGAGGCATTGTAGCCAAGTCTCAGATAAGCATCTGCTTGGTAAACAACAGAAGACGAGTGTCATCCCATTCCAGTCATTTTATACTTAGCTGAGATACCTTGAACAAGCTCTAAAACAGGATGGGAATGGTGAGAAATAATCCCGTGAAACAATCGAGATATAACATCTTGGATGCATTTAAAAAGAGAATCTTACCAAACCATAGTAAGCATGGTCCTCTCAATGTATCACCACCTAAATGCATTGCTATCATGCACTGCGGAACTTCATTGTAGCTCAACGACAGCCACCTTCTTTCTCAAATACGTAAATGATCTTTCGGCCCACATCTAGAGAAATTTTGCCTCTTGAAAAGCCTGATCTCATGACTTCCACTCTTAACTTCATCTAACTGCTTTCTTCAATTTTTTGACCTACGCTCCTCGTGGCCCTACACATTCAGTGCATGTCTCTTAATCTAGCTTCCCTCTCTTCGAACATCTTTGGCACACCTCAAAGACGATTATGGCCAGGTAGTTCATTTGGCCTCATAATGTTTGTTATGCAGAATATTTTGAAAAAGGATGGATTCTGGACGAGTGCTCATCACTCCTTTGATAATCTTGTTGTCAATGTTCAAACAGTAAATGATTTTTCTTATCCTCTTCCTCAATTTCAATTTCCCTTTCAGAGTTGAAGTATACCTGGGAGAATGTCAATCTTTCTTGGTATATTTATGTTGGTAAGGTTCAGATGTTAAGTGATCACTTTTTCTTTTCCTTTCTGCACCGTCAGTAGCATCCCCTGTATCTGAATGAAATTTTGATGACCATTTGTTACAGTTTGACTTTCCTTCATTCTTCATGGATGTGTGAATATCTCTCTCATCCTGGTTAGAATGATGTCTCCACGATTGCTTCTCAGACTTATTGTGGTGCTTTTTCTTTCCTCATTTCTCCTCATCTTGTTTCCTGTTTTTCTCAGCTTCTGCCTGTGACGATTTCTCTACGAGGAGAATGTCACAACCTTAAGGAAAAAAACATCAAATCTAATATAAGAAAAATGAATTTACAATGGTAAGCAACTCTATAGACAAGAATTCTACGACTAGAAAGGAAAAGTTAGCCAATATCCCAATGCATAAGGGATTTAATACTGTAACTTCATAAAACGAAAATTAACAAATCAGTGAGCATGGAGAAAAAAAAGTTACAGAAAGATCCTTTGGAAAATTGTTGTTAGGCAACAATCAAAAGGAAGCTAATTATCAGAATTGAAATAAGGGCATCCCTTTTTCAAAAAAGAAAAAAAAAATCAAAAGAACACCTCACTATATTTCTTGTAACAAAAATAATTTTATTCGAAGCCTGTTGTAATAGTCACGGAGTAGCTGCTATGACATACAACAAAAATGCTAAAAAAAAAAAATCAAACCAATCGAAATATCTGTACATAAAACAAGTTTATACCATAAAAAAACTCGTCTAGAAAAGGAAGAAAAGATCTAACTTTTCTTGAGAAAATAAAACAGTGCAGTGCAGTATACAGTGGCAAGCTTTTGGGTTGGTCCCATACGCTGACTCAGCGGCTAGACTTGAAAGGACATGGCTATATTCTGAGGGAAGATTGTCTAAATGCATTCAGAGCCTGAAAATTTTGATTTTGAAGATTATGAAATGAATTTGATGTTGACAATTTTGTTACCCGGCCATTTATTTTAAAAGCCAATGAGAGTTTCGTATGTACATCTTTTAGCAAAGGCAGCAAGCCTATTGCTGTCAGTGACTTATGGAAGAAGTTTAATGAGATATGAAAGAGATGAATACATGCTTGCAAGATTGATAAACGCATGTCTTTATCTCACTGCCTGCATCTTAATTTTTTTTTTAACTTTAGATCATAAAATAAGTTCAACAAGATCCTAAATTTTTTCTCGAAAGAAACCTAATCAAAATTTAGTTAGAGATATTTACCTCAACAGACATCACACCCTTTAGTTACCTCATGCCAAACATCCCCTTCAACTTTCCTTGATATGTGAACATATCAAAGTTTTTGAGTATTATTCGTTTTTAAATCTGAAAGAAACAATAATAATAAGATCAGGCTCAATTCAATCTTAGACAAAGAAAAATGTCAAACTAGAAAGAGTAACCAATTTCTATTTGCAAATTGAATTTGCTATTTATATTTGTTAAGGTCAACTCCAATTAAATTAAAAGATCAAAAAGATACAGTCGTAGAACTCATGAACTGTGCTTTCTTACAGTATTAAAAACAGTCGAGTTAAAAGCCATTAGTTCTAGAGCTTAATCTGTTAAATGAAGGTAATTAAGATATAAATCTTGCCCCAATAGAAATCGATTACAAGGACTCTGCAAGGAAAAGAATGGCTGTCGCAAAGTTCTCAGTTTCCAGCCATACAATCTATGGTCATCTTCTTGGATGAGTGGTGGCCAATCATCATCACTGTCGCTGGCTGGGGACCTGCCACTAATCTACTCAGAACAGTACACTGCATAAGATTTGCTTCCTGTGCAATCTAAACCATCTAAGTGGCCCAGGTTAACAGTAACAGGAGGAATCACAGACCAAGGTTACACTTTAAAGTCTGCATCCATCACTGTGGTGGCAACCGGCACGCTAACCTGTGCTGCTGTGCAGGTGGATGAAAACAAGCACAAGGGTAGGGATGAAATATATTTAACAACAAAACCTTTCCCTTCGTTTGAAGTCTGTCCTCATACTGTCCCTCTATTATGGTCGCAGGAGGAAGAAAGAACCCAATAAAGGGAAATGAGATGTTGATCTTAGTAAATGGGAGGTCAGAAGGTTCACATGCTTCCTTCTTCCTTGATTTGGGGCCCCATTAGATTCTGTACAAGGACCTAGAACTCTCTTGCCCCACAGCAGAGTAAGATCTATCCTCTTTCCCTTTTCATTGAAAAGATTGTTTGGTTCTTGTCTCCCTTCTTGCACATACATATTTTTTACCGTGGGCCTCTTCCATCTTCATCTTCTCATTGTTTTGAGGAGATAGAGAGATGCTTTTGTGCTATGCTCGTTATCTTGCATCCTACCCAGTTGCTGATTGCCTCTCCTTTCCTGTTCAATATCTTTCTCATATACCTTTCACCTTTCTCTCTGATACTCTCCTTTGGTCTCCTTAACTTATAGCATATTAGTTTTTGCTGTTCTTCACCTGATATATAAGCCTGATCATAATCTTCTCACTAGACACGCAAACTAAGCTTTTCTACTGCAAAATCACTCCTTTTGCAGTTGGAACAGTGGCTAAGAAGAGGCAGAGCAATGAGTCTTTTGCTTTCTAAAGAATGCCATGCAATCCATTAGATTCCACTCCAATTGAGGTCCCAAGTTTTCATAATCAGCTTGAGCTAGTTGTTCTCTATGGAGTTTACTTTCATCTTTACTAAGATCAATATTCTCATCATCATATTGGCATTCTGTTCTCCATGCAACTTCATCCAGAGTCCAATGGACTTTGGTTCCTCAAGCCTTCTCCAAACCAACAACAAATCATCCATAGACTTTGGAAGATTTATATCCAGTCCTCCCTCTGCAGTTCTGAGGCCTCGATCCACAGACGACATCTCACTTCTCCTCACCTTCCTCTCTGCTTTGAAGCTTTTTTTTTTTTAATTTCAAATTGATTGTTGCTCGGATTTAACCATCTGGAAGCAATTTCAACTACAAAGTGTATATACACAATTATATGTATACTGAGGGCTCAGCTAACGTTCAAATGTTTCTTCTTGGTACTGAATAGAACAGTACCATAAAGCATGTTTTCCCTTTGCTTTTAGGAAGCTGGACCAAATTTAAGAAATAAATCCCAAATGTGTAAGTAAATTAACTACCTTGGCATGCCCACACAATGTCCCGAAGAGCTGGCCTTATGCCATCCTCCAGCAACTTCTGATACTCTACAGTGTCACCATTTGTCTTCTTTAGCTCCACCAAATGAAGTGCAGGCGTCATCTCAAATATCTCAGCGTCAATGGATAAAACACCCTTCTTGCCTTCATATAGCTGCTCCATTTTTAATATTCCATCCTCTTTCTTTGTTACTGTTAATCTCAAATGCTTTGCTAAATCCTTCAACTTCGATATTATACTTGGCGCCGTTGACTTGGACGTGAACCAGAATTCTTTCTTATGGTTTCCCTCTTGAAACAAACCTGAAATGTCAAATCCTGGTGAAAGAGCAATGATGTCAAATGCATTCAGGTTCTTGATTTCGCTCGAGTCTTCCTTTGCCTCAGAGCTGTTGCTGCTGGAGCTCAAGGCGGTTGAAACATCCATAACAGCATCTTCTTTTGCTGCTATGCCTTTCAGTTTCTTGTCGTCCAATGATTTCCGGAACCATCTACTTTCCATGACTTTGGCAATTGAAATTCTGGTAATTGGATCTGGATCTAACATTTTTGAAATCAATCTTCTGACCTCGAGAGAAAACCAACTAGGGAACCTGAATTCGCCTTTTCTAATCTTTCTGTACATTTCCATAAGATTAGAATCGTGAAGGGGAGATACCCAGCCAAAATCACAAATAGAATTACTCCACAGGACCAAGTATCAGATTTTGCACCATCGTATCCAAACATATTTATTACCTCAGGAGCAACATAAGCTGGTGTCCCACAAATTGTGTGTAGCAAGCCATCTTGTCTCTTACAATCAGCAACTGCGCTCAAACCAAAATCTGATACTTTTAAGTTTCCATTCTCATCTAATAGTAGGTTTTCAGGCTTCAGATCCCGGTGATAAATACCTCAGCTATGGCAGTAATCAACAGCAATGACAAGTTGCTGAAAGTATTTTCGTGCAACATCCTCATCTAGTTTACCTTTGGCAATCTTATCAAATAACTCACCGCCTTTTACATGCTCCATGACAAAATAAACCTTTCTCTTGCTAGCCATGACCTCAAACAGGTGCACAACATTTGGGTGCCGCACTAATCTCATCACTGATATCTCACGCTTGGTCCGTTCAATAAGACCCACTCTCATTAATTTCTCTTTGTCAAATACCTTAATCGCAACACCCTGCCCAGTTTTGAGATTCCTGGCATAATAAACCTTTGCAAAGTTTCCCTGTCCAAGCAATCTCCCTAATTCGAACCTTTTCATCACTATTTTCCCAGCATGTTCCATAACAACTCGATACTAAAAGTATTTACTGCTGTAGTATAGCAAGGTAGCTAATGTCATAGAGCTGCTTTAACCCTGTGTTTCGAGTAGTCCATCTGATTAACTTTCCCAAATGCATACCACTAAATGACATACTCCCAATTTACAGCCAGAATAAGGGAGAACAGCAACCACAATCAGTCAGAAGTGTTATTGAAGCATATTTTCAGCATTGACAGGTATGCTCCTTTATTTTCTTTGGATCGACTAAAACAACGTCACGCGTGGACGATCTTGCCCCATCACATAGAAATCAATCCCAGCCGTGGCCTCCTTTTCATCCTTCAGCAAAGTAACAGTTGCGGCAAGAGTAGCTGGGCTCTCTATCCATGCGCAATCTCAAGCCCTTGATGGAATTGCCAAAGCATTGAAAAGGAACAAGAGCATCAGACAGTCCACTGTTAGCTGCTCTTTTTGCCCACTTGGCATGCTGGAATCATCCTGCTGTACCCCTCCACGTCACACCAATATCCTCAAGAATCTATCCATATGGCAATGAACCACCACCCAAATCAAAAGAAAGAAAAGGTTTTAGCTCTTTTGGCACGCTCAGAAAATTATTGGTACACCAAAAACAAAAATCTGGCACTTGGACAACAAATTACAGACAGCAGATTTTTCCTCAGCTAAAAAGTCATGTTCTGTCCAAATCAAAGCATATCAATCACATCTCAGCAGAATCCCATCTGTCAGTATCCGAAACTCGTGAGCTAGCCAAATCACAGCATATCAACCTGAACATAATATTATAAGAGCTGCAATAACAATTTGAAAACACAGCTTCAACAAGATCATTTGTATAATTGTTCTGCAAGGCAGATCTTTGATACAAGCTGTCAGGATTGATGTAAAAGGAAACTGAACAGCTGTATATTGATAGAACTGATCTTTGGTACCACCAATTCATTTATACTTCAGCTGAGTATTGAACGAGCATTTAATAGAAACATAGATCATTTATCCCCATAGCCCAGAAACTTTCTGTACAAACCTCGAGCAAAACAACAGGCACCAAGAACCCAGTAACTACTTGATAGTCCATAAAGCACAAGAAAATAGCAGCCCATTGACAGTAGCTCTTTCCATTATCAGTACCAAAAAACCCTTTTCCTATCAAAATGCTTATGTGAACTGATCTCTTAACCAGATCCATGATCATTATCATTCTTTGTACTAGTACAGTAGCAGTACAAACTCAGCAGTTTTTAACTAACTCTGCTCAGCTCTTAGTTTGTTTCTTAGAATATCTAATATAAGGCAAATTGATTCTGTCAAGTTTGCAAATACCAAACAAAGTTTTATCTACCTCTGTACCAGTCAGTACTCTGTTCATGGGACTGCTAAAAGCTTGATTTGCAAGGTGATCTGCTGTTGCATTGGCCTCTCTGTATACATGCGTAAAGTGAATTTGATACTTACGCATTATGTTTTGGATTTTAATGATCTGGTTGCGCAACTCCCATGGAAAGGAAGGGGATCTCAGCATCTTCAATGCTACTAATGAGTCAGACTCAAGCCAAAGAGGAAAGCAGTGATTATCCACACACAACTTCGCTTTCAATTCTGCTTTGACATTTGTTCCCGTGCCAATCCTTCCAAATTTTGCTAGAAGAATCTGACCAACATGGTTTCGAATAATAACACCATACGAGGAGGGTCCCGGATTCCCTTTGGAACAACCATTGGTGTTTAGTTTATAAATCCCGTTGCTCGATTTTCTCCAATATACCGGTAGTTCTATTTTCTGCATGAAACCCCAAAGTTTGAGCTACACTGCTGCACCCTTTCCAATGGTTCTTTTTAATCAGGCCTGCAGCCATTCCAAGTTGTATATAACTTTTTACATTCCAAATGATCTTACCCGCTGTTGGTTTTATTCCTCGCACTCCATAGGAACCATATAATCAAGAAAGGTATGGTCTCCTTGATGTGTCCCTCCTGTGACCAAGATAAAGCCATCCTCCAACTTTCAAATATTAGAAACCGATCAACTCCAAATAATTGTGCAAAAAAACCCCAAACCTCCTTAGCAACAGAGCCATTAAAAAACAAGTGATTCTAAGATTCCATTGATTCACAGCAATGACATTTAGAAGCTAGATGTACTCCCCTTCTTTGTAAGATATCATCCACTGGTATACGTTTTCGCAAGAAACGCCATATGAAGACAGATATATTTGGGTAGAGCAATTTGCTCCAGCAAGCACCCCAAATCTTGACCGATTGCTGCACATTTCTGACACAATTCCAAGCAGATTTTAATGAAAAATTATCATTCCACGCTGGCTTCCAAAAAATATTGTCCAGGGTGTTTGATTGGCCCTACATATGAGTTGTGTCCTCCTCCAAAGTAGGCACCACAACTTCTAAAATTTCCTCCACAATTCTAGCTGGCACAACCTCCTACAACTTGTTAACATTCCATCCCTGATTGCTTAAAAAATCTGCAACCTTGCAATCAGGATTCCCAACCACTATGCAAGACTGATATAATGGGCTAATATCCAACCAAGTGTCATACCAGAATCCTAGCTCTCCTTGTCCAATAATCCATCCAATATTTTTCTCTGCTAAGCTGCGTATTTTGATCAGTCTGCGCCAACAGGGAGAACACTTCCAATTTGCCAGGACTACACTTGGCGAGTTCGTTCCACAGTACATTTTCATCAAAAACATTGCCCATGGAGTCTTTTGTTCTCTGAATCTAAACCAGAGCTTCATGGCAGTAGCTGTAGCAAGGTATTATAGTCTCCTCACACCCAAACCTCCCTCTAACTTTGGCTTACAAATCTCTGCCCATGTCACCCAATGAGTCTTCTTTTTCGATTGTGTTGCTCCCCAAAAAAAAATTTGCAAAAATCATTTCCAATTGATGTAACACTGCCAATGGTGGCAAGAGGACTTAGAGGATATAAAAAGGAATCGAGGATAGCACGCTCTGTAAAAGTGTCAAGCGTCCACCATGTGTTTGCCTCTTAATATTCTAATCAAGCAGTTTTTTCCTGGCTTTCTCAATTAGGGGTTGGAAGTAACTTGATTTTCGATTGCCAGCAGCAATAGGAACCCCTAAATATATGATAGGAGAGCTACCCTCCATAAATCCGGTAATTGCTACAATTTGATTCTTCCGGGTGCTAGTAATGCTTTTAGTAGGGAAAAAAAGACTTTTACCAGCATTAATAGATTGTCCTGAACAAGTTTCATATTCATCCAAAAATTTTTTGATTCTTTTAATATTGTTGATAGCCCCATTCATCACGATCATTATGTCATCCGCATATGCTAGGTGTGATATTTTGGCATCACATCCCGAAATAAAATATAGCTGTGGGAATTTGCTAAATAATTCATCCAAACCTCTAGATAAGAATTCAGCGGCAATTACAAATAAAAGAGGGGATATAGGGTCACCATGTCGCAGTCCTCGCTTTGAATAAAAAAAACCAGCCAAATGCCCATTGACTTTGATAGAAAACCAACACTCAGCAATGCAGCATCTGATCAGGCCTATAAATGGCCCAGAAAAGCCGAAAGCCTCCATAATTTTGAAAAGAAAGCTCCATTGAACTCTATCAAAAGCTTTGGTCATATCCAGCTTCAAGATCAAATTGCCACCTCTAACATAATAGTTCATCTTATGATTAAGTTCCTGGGCCAACAAAATATTATCCGAAATTAATCTACCTGCCACAAACCCGCTTTGTGAGGGAGACACCATTTTTCCCATAATCTTTCGCAACCTTGTAGAGATTATTTTAGAGATGATCTTGTTGGAAACATTACACAAACTAATAGGTTTAAAATCTCTCCATTGTTGCGCATTATCTATTTCGGGAATCAGAACTATAGTAGTAGCCGCCATCCCCTTTGGCATCGAACTTCCATGAAAGAAGTCTAAAACAGCCTCATGTATATCTACCTTTATTATTTCCCAACATGCCACATAAAATTCTGCTGAAAAACCATCTGGACCAGCAGCACTATCCTTCCTCATTTCCCAAATAGCTTGCTTTATCTCCTCCAAATCTGGCAGTCCTGTAAGTGCAACATTGTCTTCAGAAGTAATGAGTGATGGAATGCGATCAAAACACACAGAATCGCAGTTATACTCCTCTCCAGTCAGCAACTTCTCAAAATAATCTGCCGCTAAGGCAAAAATCTGCTCTGGCTTGTCTAAACAGACCCCTCCTCCCATATTCGAAAAATTCTGTTGATCATTCTTCTTTTTTGTGTCAATCCATGGAAAAACTTTGTGTTTCTTTCTCCTTCAACCATCTATTTGGCTGCAACCCTTTGCTTCCAAAAGGTCTCCTCCATATTTAGAGTTTGGAAGAGTAGAGCTTGTTGTTTAGCCCTGCTTAATCTGTTTTCTTCTGAAGCTTCCGAATCAAAAGTTCTCTTCGCAGCCGCAAAAAGCTCCTCTGCCTTCTTGATATTTTCGTGTATATTTCCAAAAACTTCCCAATTCCACCACTTCAGATGCGCTTTGAGTCTCTTTAACTTGTGTTGCAATTTAATAATCCCATACTCAGCAGTCGGTAGCATCCAGCTTAGTTTCACAGTTTGTAAAAAGTTGTGATGTTTGATCCACATGTTTTGGAATCTAAAAGAAGCAGCCGACTTTGAAAACCCAGGGAAAGTAATCAGCAAGGGACAATGATCAGAAGCCGCCCTGCTCAAGTGTTCTATCCGCACCGAGAAGTCATGATCATGCCAAGAAGGTGAAATTAGGACTCTATCCAACCGTTTCCAAATTTTGTTGTTCGTCCATGTGAATTTATCACCAACATATCCACCATCCAGCAATCCAGATAGCATAAGGAATTCATTAAAATCATGCACTAGCCCCATCTGAGAAAGAATACCTTTAGAATGTTCACTTGGATTAGAAACCACATTCAAAATCTCCTCCTACTAGCCAGAAAACCTCACTGTTGGGTCTGTTCTCCAAAAGTTTCTCCCAAAGGACAGATCGCCCCAACTGTGTACATTTAACATACACCACAATGACTACCATACTAATAGGGAACAACTGCGAACATAATTCCAGGTGGAGGAACTGATCATGGTCTAATAAAATCCTGCATTCAATATTAGAATCAAACAGAAACCAGATTTTCCCAGAACAGTTAGAAATGGCTACTTCAAAACCCAAACGTCTAGTGATAAAAGCTTCATCCAACTCAATAAAAGGTTCCAGAATTCCTAGAAAATTAAGATGGTGAATTTTCCTTAGAAAATGTACTCTCCGCAAGGATGCATTGTTACCCATCCCTCTTACATTCCATATGATACCCGACATTAAAAATGTGAGGAGCAGGCAACCCTTTGTGCTTGGGATACTTCTATTCTCTCTTCGATCTCCAGCTGGCACATTAGTAGGGATAAGGGGCTTTTCCCATTTCTTTTTGTTTATTATCTCTGCTAAGGTTCCTTCACCTTGTATTGAGTCCTAGGCTTCCGAATTATCTGATTCAGCAAAAGGTTTTAAAAGTTCAGCCACATTAGTGTTCCTATTCTCTTGCGCAGCCGAGTTACTCCTAGTGGTTCTTTGATTCATCACTGGTACATTGGCTATTCCATGCCTTTTCCTCTTGCTTGGTCTAACTATCAATGGAGAGGAATTACTTCTTTGTAGCTGCACTGTTTCTGGACCATCCGATTCTCCTTCCTCCTCAAAAGACTTGGAAAAATCAGCCCCATTTGACTCCTGTTCTTCCCAAGAGCTTGCATCTTCCTCCTGATCAGAATTCTCCGACAACTGACTTAATCTGCATAAAGCAGATTGAGCTACTAAATCTGGATGGTTCTTCAAATATTTTACTGAATCTTTCCCTTGTGGGGTCACTGCTCTAGCTTCATGTGGAATAGAGGCAGATCCAATCTATATGATAAATCAGTTGTCAATCTGTCTTCTACAGCAGCTGCGTATTTTGACACAAATAATTCCTCCTCTGGTTGCAAATGTCGCTGAAGTTCCACTGCCGCATTGTATTGCTCATCACCTGAAGGTCTGTCCCCAACCTTCCCTGCACCAGTCTGACGGTCTTTGGCACGCTCTGTCTATCAACCATCACTGACTGAGTTGTATTTGGCACATTCCTTTCTGTTGCTTGCTTAGTCTGTATTGAAGCAAAAACTTCTACAGATTTACCTTTGACACTTCCTGTTCGGCTCAAAGGTCTTGATTCATGTTGGCCATCGTTTGCTTGTTTTGTTTCTCTGCATGTGTTCACAGAATCTTGATCATTCCCTTCCTGTTCTACAAGCCCTGCAGTATTTCTTTGTTCATCTTCCTCTAAATTAACCAATAGCTGAAACTGATTACCAGTACCTCCAATCTCCTTATTAACAGTGTCCTGTCCTCCTAGCTGTACGTTCTTTTGAACCCATTTCTGTTTCTCTGGATGTGCCGAAACCATCTCTTCAGCTTGCATGTTAGGTAAAGTTGATGACACTTCTGTACCACTTCTTCTATTTAATTGCACTCTTAGATCTTCAACAACCATATTGGGTTTATTTCTGGACTATTTCCATTCTGGTTTTGGCATGTTTCCATTGACGTAACAATCCTCTACAGTGTGTCCCAAATGCTTGCAATCCACACAGTATTTCGGTTGTCGTTCATAGACAACCTTTTGTAAACGCTTTTCTTCTCCAATGCCAATCCAGAAATCTTCCACTTTGGGTTTCAACAGGTCAATTTCAACACATATTCGAGCAACTGAGAGTCTCGATCCATCAGCTGTACCTTCATCAATTTTTATAGGCTTCCCAACAATACGTGCCATCGAGAAAAGACTATGCTTGTTAAACATATGAATTGACAAGTCTGGCAGCTATATTTATATCGGAACCACTGAAAATTCTGCTTCATATGTAAAATGAGGTGACCACTTGAAAATTCTCAATGGCACACCTCCTATAAACCATACCCCACGACCCCAAACACGAGCCATGTCTTCATTTGACGTTAAATAAATAAAAATGTATCCAGCACGCAGAAATCTAATATTGTAAAAACTAGATAGACCTAGATTACCAAAATCTTGCAAGATCGTTGCTTGGCTAGGGCGCCACCCAGAGAATTTTGCAATCAAAGAAAATTGATAAGGTTCGGCCATATCTAATATTTCCTCCTTTGAATAGAAAATCTCGGGCTTGTTGTTGTAGATCGTGATCGGTTTGAAGGAGTTTCCCACGTCATCAAAGCTTTTCCTTGATGTGCGAGGCGGCACAGGTTTCACAGCCGCAACATATGAAGTAATTGCAGAAGACGGCGCCGCAAACTGAGGAGGATTTGTGGTAGATGGTGCCACCGCGCCAGAGGTGTTTGCGGGAGTTGGCGCCGCCGTCTGAGAGGGATTCACGGGTGGAGGCGCTACCTCTATCCTTGCTGCCGTGGTTCTGATGTTGAAAATTGGTTGAGGAGTGCTACGCGAGATAGGCAGAGGAGGGAAAGAGGAGTTGACGTCGAGGGGGGGAGGCTGTGGTGAATCCATCGCCGGAGCCCTAGGGCTGCCGGTGGCTTGCGCCGACATCAGAAGGCGCGCGCGCCCAGAACCGTGTGAGTTGTCGCCTTTGAAATCACCCGCTCTCGCCCATAACCCAGTGTTTCAATTGCAAACTTCTGTTTACTCCGGAGAAAAGAAATGGGAGAGTAAGAGAAAGCAAGGTGTAGACATAGAAATTTGTCAAACAACCCTCTTCCCTTTCCCATACATCCTGAGCTCCGCCGACTGTTCTGACCTTATTATTGCGCCGGGTGCACCACCATCCTCCGCCCTCAGAAGCTGCCAAGGCAAGAAGGTATTTGTTTCCAAGCTTCCTGTATGCTAGTTCGATTTTTGCAGGCGGCATTTCGGACATGCAAGTTAACCAGAGCCTGCTTCTACATGAGGCATTGTAGCCAAGTCTCAGATAAGCATCTGCTTGGTAAACAACAGAAGACAAGTGTCATCCCATTCCAGTCATTTTATACTAAGCTGAGAAACCTTGAACGAGCTCTATAACTGGATGGGAATGGTGAGAAATAATCCCGTGAAACAATCGAGATACAACATCTTGGATGCATTTAAAAAGAGAATCTTACCAAACCATAGTAAGCATAGTCCTCTCAATGTATCACCACCTAAATGCATTGCTATCATGCACTGCGGAACTTCATTGTAGCTCAACGACAGCCACCTTCTTTCTCAAATACGTAAATGATCTTTCGGGCAACATCCAGAGAAGTTTTGCCTCTTGAAAAGACTGATCTCATGACTTCCACTCTTAACTTCATCTAACTGCTTTCTTCAATCTTTTTGACCTACGCTCCTCGTGGCCCTACACATTCAGTGCATGTCTCTTAATCTAGCTTCCCTCTCTTCGAACATCTTTGGCACACCTCAAAGACGATTATGGCCAGGCAATTCATTTGGCCTCATAATGTTTGTTATGCAGAATATTTTGAAAAAGGATGGATTCTGGACGAGTGCTCATCACTCCTTTGATAATCTTGTTGTCAATGTTCAAACAGTGAATGATTTTTCTTATCCTCTTCCTCACTTACAATTTCCCTTTAAGAGTTGAAGTATACCTGGGAGAATGTCAATCTTTCTTGGTATATTTATGTTGGTAAGGTTCAGATGTTAAGTGATCACTTTTTCTTTTCCTTTTTGCACCGTCAGTAGCATCCTCATTATCTGAATGAAATTTTGATGGCCATTTGCTACAGTTAGACTTTCCTTCATTCTTCATGGATGTGTGATAACCTCTCTCATCCTGGTTAGAATGATGTCTCCACGATTGCTTCTCAGACTTATTGTGGTGCTTTTTCTTTCCTCATTTCTCCTTATCTTGTTTCCTATTTTTCTCAGCTTCTGCATGTGACGATTTCTCTACGAGGAGAATGTCACATCCTTAAGGCAAAAAACATCAAATCTAATATAAGAAAAATGAATTTACAATGGTAAGCAACTCTATAGACAAGAATTCTACGACTAGAAAGGAAAAGTTAGCCAATATCCCAATGCATAAGGGATTTAATACTGTAACTTCATAAAACGAAAATTAACAAATCAGTGAGCATGGAGAAAAAAAAGTTACAGAAAGATCCTTTGGAAAATTGTTGTTAGGCAACAATCAAAAGGAAGCTAATTATCAGAATTGAAATAAGGGCATCGCTTTTTCAAAAAAGAAAAAAAAAAATCAAAAGAACACCTCACTATATTTCTTGTAACAAAAATAATTTTATTCGAAGCCTGTTGTAATAGTCACGGAGTAGCTACTATGACATGCAACAAAAATGCTAAAAAAAAAAAAATCAAACCAATCGAAATATCTGTACATAAAACAAGTTTATACCATAAAACAACTCTTAATCAACTTGGCCAAAATAGTTTAAACTTAATCAAAATCAGGTCAAAATTATAATAATATTCCTTTAACAACTATTAAATGGCTGCTAGAATTCTAATAGACACTTAATTGGCTGTTATTAATTAGCTGTTATATTGTTTTGAATCAATAACAAAAACTAACAAATATCACCTTAATGTATTACAATTTAAAAAATAATTAAGATACCAATGCATATCTTAGTTATAAGAGAATAAAAATATGAAATCTAATTAAATAAGTAAATATTTTTATTGATTAAAAAGTTCAGAAAAATATTATGTAATTATTAAGTTAAATTTATTAGAAAAAATATTGTTAAACTCAAAGCGCTTCATGATTAAGACCTTGACAAGGTGCTCCTTCAAATACTTCGACTACAAACCACAACAGATAAATTGATCATAAGATGAATGCTTAGAACTACAGAATTATTGCCAAATAACTTCTTAAGTGAATGAAAAATACGAATGGGATACGTATAACTAAGGTTTGAGTACAGAATGATGCATTATTGCAGGTATGTGGAGTGATTGATAGAAAAATGATCATGAAGATGACCTACTATTTTGACAAAATATAGTTCAGTTTACAAATGTTGCCGTAACTCTAAGCCTGTCCCAGCAGAAGGCTTGAAACAAGCATGGGAGAACTGCAGTCTTGTTTTTGCCAACGATCATCCAAAGTTCACCGTCTAAATATGGTGACTTCGACCTGCAAGTTGGCTCTAAAAAAAATAGTCCAGAAACAATTTAAAATAAAACAGAAATGAACCTTGTAAAGACACAAAATAGAAGGAAAAATGTTTTTCCAAATGTAAATGTAAGAATCAAGAACTCTGATCGTCTGGGTCTTGATGCAGCAATTGAAGTTAAAGAATGAGAAGAATTGCCGAAGCCATTGGGCGCGAGTACCAAGATCGTGACGACGTGAACCTTCTCCATCTGTAATCGCCAGATAGTGATAGAGAGATGAGAGATGGGTGCCGGCGACATGATCTCCATAACATGTCAGAGCTACGAAAACGCATCAAAGATGATGATGTGTTTTTTTTCATCTCTGATGCATCAAAGAGGCAGACATGATGCGAATCGAGACGTTGGCTCACATAGGAGGAGTTGCCGATGAGCTGGCGGAGGAAGATCTCCTTGTTGAAGTAGACAGTGTTGGTGATGAGGCTGATGAGCCAATCGATCTCCGCTTGGAATGCGAGGGTTTCCATCTCGGCCGCCGACGATGAAGTTTTGATGTCTAGGGCTCGGGGATAAGATGTAAAAGAGTGAGAATTACTTGCGGTACTCCACGTGGAGAGATCAACGGCAGACAACACACAAAATGTGGGGGCAAATATCAACTGCAGATTACTGAACCTAGTTAAATTGATTAACTGGACAATATAAAATCAACCAATTCCACCTTCATAAATAAGAATTAAATTACGAATATCTGAGATGACAATTAATTATTTTTTTCTATATCATAATCTTGAAAGTCTAGTTCCAATTAAATTCGTATGAGAAGAGTGAAAATAATAAAATAAAAATGAAAAAAATATATAATTAAGTATATTTTTTATAAATCTGAAAATAATATACTTTCTGATCCATTTAAAAAGATTTTTTTTGATCAATTTAAAAATCTAGGCATCCATTTTAATAAAAAGTCATTTTATTTATGTTAAAAAAAAGAAAGGAGACATGATTGAATTATCATTACGTAGGACAAAGATGCAACGTATCTATCTATCTATCTATTAATATCTATAAAATACAGTTTTGCATGCAGACATGGCATTCACAGGGAGCTTAGGATTCCCGCCTAAATCGAATATAAATTTTCTAAATAAAAAATTTATAATTAAAAATACAAATTCAAAAGAAAATATATAATTACAAATCCTAAAAAGAAAAATTCAGATCTTAATCCAAAATTAAAATTTTAAAAATAATTTATCAAATTCAAAAAAGATAATTCAAAAAATAATTTTGATGTAAGAAAAATGATAGTCCCACATCTGAAGTTTCCAAGACGAATTATACACAGAGCAATTATAAAAATGGACAAAGAACGGTAAAACAACTCATATCTTTCTCGGCCTTTTGGCTAAGATCAAGTGTAGTATCTGTTCTTATCAGTTTAATATCTGATATGTGGGTCATTAGTCCACTTTGATATTAAATTAATTTTTATATGGGGAATGACCCATCACAGTAGCTTGATACTACAGTTTTCATGTATCGCCTGTGTGTTGCACTATAGCACAGGCCTGGCACACCCCTATCAAAGCAAAGTAAACTTAGATCGCATCCACATCCACCACCCTTATAAACCTTATGATCACCATTAATATCTTATATTATACAAAATAATACTATGATCACCATTAATATCTTATATTATAAAAAATAATAATATATCTTATATTGACATGAATCCATAATGAAATAAAATTACTTTTAATTTTAATTTTTCTTTTAATAATAAAAAATGACATATATATATTATCACTAAACATGTTATTAAATTGTGTAAGATTCCGTGCATCGCACGGGTATTATACTAGTAGTAGATACTAGTAGTAGAGAAAAGCAAGGATATATCCACCTTTTATTATTTAATTTTTTGAAAAAGGAAAAAAAATCTTGTACTACCAATTAATGTTTTGTTAGTTATTGCATTAACTTTTATGGATAAGTTAATGGTAAACTCCACTGGAAGGTAGGAGAGCTAATCGACAAGAGAAATAGTGGCCGGGAAATCTTTTCTTTTGAATGTAATGTCAATTGATCCTGTCGCGAAGTGAGTCGGGCGCCCTTACAGCTGAGTGAGCCTCCGGGAAGGGCGAGGTCGCTGAGGTGGCCTGACGAGCTGGGTCGTTTCCAACCTGCAAGGCAAAGACCGTTAGGACCCGCGGGGAAAAATCCCCGGCCAGGCACTCCGACGGTCAAGTCAGTACACGATGGTGGCGATGGAAGGCAATAGAACAATATGAAAATTGCACTATCGCGCGTACCTGGAAATGCGGAGTGAGAGGTATATGTAGCCGGGGAAGCTGATAGGTTCTGCCCCGCCTGCCACCTGTTGTCATATAGCGAGGACAGGGTAATGCATGTCCAGCGATGGCAGGGTAAAGTGGCACATGCTGTATTAAGGAAAGGGGCACTGTCAACTTAAGGCGTCGTTGCTCGGCCTGACACCAGGGCATGTGGTCGAGGTACGGGGGACAAGATGTGGCAGGCAGATCAATACCTCGGCGAGATATCCGCCACTGGGGACCAGGATGACCAAGGTCCTGCGCCGACCCCGTACAGCTTCTGGTAGTCCAATGTCAGGGAGTGGTTGTGTCGGCTGAGGGCCTAGGAGGGTGCCGACTGGGGCACTGAGGAACATCTCCTTTGGCTCGGGCTTATTCCCGGAGCGTGGGCCGCCACGCGTCGGCGGGGAGCCGAGCCTAGGTTGTTGGTGCAATCTTGGTTAGGTCAGGGTTGACCTAGGTTGACTAGGCTCGGGTGAGCCGATGTCTGATAAGCTTGGTGAGCTTATGTTTGGATGTTTCGATGTTTGATAATTATGTTTGAATGTCGTATGATGTCAAGTGGGTCAAGGTTGACTGGAGACTTGACTAGGTGAAGTCCAGGTGGATCGGGGAGATCGCACGCTGGCATGGGAAAAGACCTAGTGGGACTAGGCACACCTAGTGGGACTAGGTGAAGTCCAGGTGGATCGGGGAGATCGCACGCTGGCATCGGAAAAGACCTAGTGGGACTAGGTGAAGTCCAGGTGGATCGGGGAGATCGTACGCTGGCATGGGAAAAGACCTAGTAGGACTAGGCACACCTAGTGGGACTAGGTGAAGTCCAGATGGATCGGGGAGATCGCATGCTGGCAAGGTGGAAGTCTACCGAGAGACTAGACCTAACTCGAGGGTTAGGCGAATCTGGTTGGGAACCAGGTTAAGTCCGAGCTGGGAGCTAGGCAGTAGAAGTTCAGGTGGGTCAAAGGGTTGACTGGACACTTGGTAGGGGATCCTAGACTTGTGAAAACAAGTTAGGTTGGACTCAATCGATTGGGTAATCGATTGGGTGAATCGATCAGTTGATCGATTAGGGCAGTTTGCGCGAGAGAACAGAAGGGTCCTGAATCGATTGGGTAATCGATTCAGGGTATCGGTAATCGATTGGCTAATCGATTAGGGCAGTTTGCGCGAGAGAACAGAAGGGTTCTGAATCGATTGGGTAATCGATTCAGGACACTCGTAATCGATTGGCTAATCGATTACGGTTCGAAAACTAGCCGTTGAACGGCTAGATCTGACGTGGTAATCGATTGGGTAATCGATCCAGAAACCCTAAGCGTCGGGTATAAGGGTTTTCACGCAGGTTTTGAGCCAGTATACTCCTCCCCTTCTTCTCCTTCATCAGTGTCATCTCAAGGGAAGCCTTGGAGGATATTGCTGCTGCATTTCCAAGGTTCTAGAGGCAATCACAAGCTTGAAGATAGCAAGGAAAGCAAATAGAGCTTATTCATTGTAAATCTTGTAAGATTTCATTTGTGTTTTTGCGTTGTAATCTTGTTGTATCTTCTTGTAAGCTTGTAAGAGGTTTCTCCACCTCAAGAAGGAGATCTTTCATAGTGTATGAGAGAGTGAGGAGAGTGGATCCTTGGATTAGTCACCCGGCCGGGGTGGATACCAAGTAAATCCTTAGTGTTAGCATTGCTTGAAGTCTTCCGCCGCGACAAATCATCTACAAGCAAATCGGAGCTAATCACCCCCCCCCTCTAGCTCGTCTACCGGTCCCATCAAGTGGTTTCAGAGCGAGGTTGCTCTTCTTTGGACTCATCGCCAAGAGGGCAAGAGCTAGAGGAAGAAGAAGTTGGAAGAAACCCTAATTTCAAGAAGTCATCATCAAGAGGGTTCAACTTCAAAAATGGAGTTCGGCTACGACACCCGGGCACCTCCACCATTCGACAAGGCAAATTTCGATCTTTGGAAGTCAAAGATTGAAAATTACTTCATGATGGAGATAGAGCAATGGTTTGCTCTAATGGAGGGTTTTGAAGCTCCAACAAGCACCAAAGGAAAGCTCCTCAAGAAAAGCAAATGGAATGAGGAGCAAATCAAGAGATGCGAGGCCAATGACAAAGTGACCAAGTTATTGGTCAATCTATTGCCAAGCACCATCTTGGACAAACTTGGGGAATTTCAAGATGCCAAAGAGCTTTGGAGCAAATTGGGAAGACTTCATGAAGATCCCTCCACTGTACAAATTCAAGACAAATCCGAAGAGGGAGATTCATCGGAGGAAGAAGATTCGGAAGTTGAGAGGTGCTCAACATCCGAAGATGAAGCTCAAGAAGCCTCCACTTCAAGGGTTGAAGAGGAGCAAAATTTGACATTGACGCCGGAACAAGAAGAGGTTTCAACATCATTTTTCAATGTCAATGAAGAGGGAGAAAGTGTCACCCCTACAAGCAAAGGTATAAACATTTCAATTTGTAAAAATAAAGATCATATCATTTGCTTGGAGTGTAGGGAAAAAGGACACTATAAGAGTAAGTGTCCCAAATTGGTCAAGAAGAAGGTGCAAGTGGCACCCAAGGCCAAGGAGAAGCCAAAGGAAGTCGGCCCCAAAGTAAAGAAGGATAAGAAGCACATTGTGTGCTTCTCATGCAAGCAAAAGGGACATTATCGGAATCAATGCCCAAAGGGGAAGGATCCGACCAAGGCAAAAAGGAGGAGCTCAAATCAAGGGGAGCCTCCAAGAACAAGACTAAGGTACCATTAGGTGATGATACTTACTTAAATCATGATAATATGCATGCTAGAAATAATTTTTATCATTTTAATGCAATTTATCATGAACATAGGAGGCATGAAAAACCTAAGGAAAACTATAGAGATTTCCATGCTAGGACTACCACATCTAAGGATAGGGAACAAATTAGAAATTTCCAAGGTAGACCTACCCAAAACAAGGCCAAAAGGAAAAATCACCAAGGCAATCTTAGAAAACCAAGCCTTGATGAAGTAATGATTGAAAATCAAGTTTTGAGGTCAAAACTTGATAAATTGGAAAAATCCCTTAAGAAAATAGAAAATCTATTTAAGGGATCAAAAATTCAAAACCTAGAGTTAGGAAGTCATGGACCTTCTAGAAGCAAGAAGGGTTTGGGATACAAACCTAAAACCAAGGATGATGGTCCATCCTATCATAGAGTTCCATATAGGTATGGAACTCAATCTAGGTCGAGGAGTCAAGACAAGACCACAAGGGAAGCCATCCCTAGGATTGATCAAGACAAGACCAAGATGACTAAGGCTTCGGAGAAGTCTAAAAGGGTCATTAGGAAGGTATCAAGGGAAGTTATCCTAGTGAATACCTAGAACACCCAAGGAGCACCAATAGGTTTTGGGTTCCTAAGAGTGTGTTTGCCACACCCTAGATAGGTCTAGGGAGTGTCAACTCTAATTGGAAGGGTAGTTAACCTAACCTTGATGAAGTTGGCACTTTGGGACATTTTCAAGGAGTTACTGCCCTTGAAAATGAAGGAATCAATTGCTTACTCTAGGAGGAGTAAATTTTTGTGTCAAACTATAGTTTTGAAAGAGTGAACTCAATAAAGTTGACACAACTAGGTTAGAATCCAAAGATAGGCCAAGTTGGGAGTTTTGGCATTATCTTGGACATTAGGGGCAAAGCTAGGATTATCAATGGCTTAGCGATGAGTTATTGATACGTAGATAGGAAATCTAGGTATTTTTCTTTTGAGTTACTATGTCATGTTTTGTATGCCTTATAACATGCCATGACATCATGATTCATCATTCATATTTTATTATGAAATATTACATGTCATGTCATACATGCATCATCTAGTTATAATATCATGTAAATTCTCATATGATGCATGTCAGAGTCATTATCATGCATTAACCAAATTCTTATTGAAATTAAGGGCATTTGCATTAATTGACATTCTAGGTGAATGATCAAAGTTTATAATGCCTAGATAGAAATGCAAGAACCCTTAGTTTAGGGAGAACATGACTTCCACATCTCACCAAGACCATAAGTTGACTTGTGTATGTTTTTGAGACACCATAGAAACAAGTGAGATGTTAGGATGATGATCAAAACTCAAGGTGTTGATAAAGTGCATTTAATTGAGTTTTAGGTTCATCAAAACATGAATATAAATGAACTCCAATCATTGGGAAAGCTAATGTACAAGTCATGTGCATTTAGCCAAAGAACATGGTTGGATATTATGTTTTTAAAACATTTCAAAACTATCTTGGAAAACCTTGGTGAAGACTATCTTTTGATAGCACTCATCATTGATGCAATGGATACAAAATATGTGAAACATTGAATTATTTCAATGGTTTCAAATTTTGTGTCAATCTTTGAAAATGAAGGTTATTTTCATATAAAATTATTTTTCCTTGATAGTATATATTATAAATAATGTTACACAAAATTTTAAGATTTTTCGAATTGTGTAGAATTATTTAGGAGTTTCTGAAATTCAATCTGAAATTGTTCCTGATCGATTGGGACAGTAGCCAATCGATTGGTCAATCGATTGGTAGATCCTTTTTGCGAGCACAGAAGCTCGCGTAATCGATCCGTTGATCGATTACAGTCAGCAGTAATCGATCAGTTGATCGATTAAGGCATAGCCTAATCGATTGGTTCCCAACACCAATCGATTGAAGAGACTGAAACTGTCTGTTTTCAGTCCAATAACCCATTTTTGAGTAACCTAACAATCCCTAGACCCTTGAATTACTTTCATAAGTATATTTGGGTAAATTTCATTGTGAAATCAAAAGAGGGATAGTTTTGGTGAAAACTATAGGGTTAAGGAGAGGTTTTGGTTCAAGTTTTGAATCTCAAAATCTCATAACCTCGAGTTGAGATTTCCTAAAGTTTTAGGAACTCCCAAAATCATTGTTGATGCAATGTTAGAGGTTTAGAGCATGTTTTGAGGGGGAGGTCTTCCTTAAAAGCATGAGTTTGAATTTTTATTTTTGGATAAGTAAAAGAATGAAGATTGGAAATCTTCATTATGATGAATGCTCAAGGATGAGCATGGGTTCAAATGGAAGGTATGAGACTTTCATTGGGCATGCTTTGACCATATAGACTCTCGGGGAGAGTTTTTGATATGTGTCAAAGGGGGAGAAGATTGAAAGGCTAATAGGGATTAGCCTTTCTCAAACATATTGTCAAACATCAAAAGGGGGGAGATTGTTGGTGCAATCTTGGTTAGGTCAGGGTTGACCTAGGTTGACTAGGCTCGGGTGAGCCGATGTCTGATAAGCTTGGTGAGCTTATGTTTGGTTGTTTCGATGTTTGATAATTATGTTTGAATGTCGTATGATGTCAAGTGGGTCAAGGTTGACTGGAGACTTGACTAGGTGAAGTCCAGGTGATCGGGGAGATCGCACGCTGGCATGGGAAAAGACCTAGTGGGACTAGGTGAAGTCCAGGTGGATCGGGGAGATCGCACGCTGGCATCGGAAAAGACCTAGTGGACTAGGTGAAGTCAGGTGATCGGGGAGATCGCACGCTGGCATGGAAAAGACCTAGTGGGACTAGGTGAAGTCCAGGTGGATCGGGGAGATCGCACGCTGGCATCGGAAAAGACCTAGTGGACTAGGTGAAGTCAGGTGGATCGGGGAGATCGTACGCTGGCATGGAAAAGACCTAGTAGGACTAGGCACACCTAGTGGGACTAGGTGAAGTCCAGATGGATCGGGGAGATCGCATGCTGGCAAGGTGGAAGTCTACCGAGAGACTAGACCTAACTCGAGGGTTAGGCGAATCTGGTTGGGAACCAGGTTAAGTCCGAGCTGGGAGCTAGGCAGTAGAAGTTCAGGTGGGTCAAAGGGTTGACTGGACACTTGGTAGGGGATCCTAGACTTGTGAAAACAAGTTAGGTTGACTCAATCGATTGGGTAATCGATTGGGTGAATCGATCAGTTGATCGATTAGGGCAGTTTGCGCGAGAGAACAGAAGGGTCCTGAATCGATTGGGTAATCGATTCAGGGTATCGGTAATCGATTGGCTAATCGATTAGGGCAGTTTGCGCGAGAGAACAGAAGGTCTGAATCGATTGGGTAATCGATTCAGGACACTCGTAATCGATTGGCTAATCGATTACGGTTCGAAAACTAGCCGTTGAACGGCTAGATCTGACGTGGTAATCATTGGGTAATCGATCCAGAAACCCTAGCGTCAGGTATAAGGGTTTTCACGCAGGTTTTGAGCCAGTATACTCCTCCCCTTCTTCTCCTTCATCAGTGCCATCTCAAGGGAAGCCTTGGAGGATATTGCTGCTGCATTTCCAAGGTTCTAGAGATAATCACAAGCTTGAAGATAGCAAGGAAAGCAAATAGAGCTTATTCTTTGTAAATCTTGTAAGATTTCATTTGTGTTTTTACGTTGTAATCTTGTTGTATCTTCTTGTAAGCTTGTAAGAGGTTTCTCCACCTCAAGAAGGAGATCTTTCATAGTGTATGAGAGAGTGAGGAGAGTGGATCCTTGGATTAGTCACCCGGCCGGGGTGGATACCAAGTAAATCCTTAGTGTTAGCATTGCTTGAAGTCTTCCGCCGCGACAAATCATCTACAAGCAAATCGGAGATAACACCCCCCCCTCTAGCTCGTCTACCGGTCCCAACATAGGTGAGTCTTAAACGATTTGACTTAGGAGAGGACTATGTGGACTACGACGCGGAAGCCCAGGAGGCCTCAGCCCGCTGGCCCCCTATCTAACGGGATCGTTCAGCTCACTAGCCACCTCCCTTCTGGCTGAGCGCCAGGCTGCCGGGCCAGATCACACGTAAGCTGGCTCAGGATCATCAACCAAATTTTGTAATAGAATTTTTTTTAAAAATGAAATATGTAATCATAATGAAATATTAAAATTTTGAACTATCCATCATGGACGCTTTCTGATTTACTCTAACAGTCGATGAAAACTTTTTATGAGAATGAATGGGTCGTCTCAAATTCGACCTTACCTAATCTAATTAATTATGGTTAATCATTTATAAAGACTTTTGCAATGGTTAAAATCCTGCTTGAGTCGGTCTGATTTCTTGTAATAGTCATGGAGTAGCTGCTACGACATGCAAAAAAAAATGCTAAAAAAAAAAAAATCAAACCGATCGAAATAACTATACATAAAACAAGTTTATACCATAAAAAAACTCGTCTCAGTGACTTATAGCCAATGAGAGTTGCTACCTGACCATTTAAAAGCCAATGAGAGTTTCGTATGAGCATATTTTAGCAAAGGCTGCAAGCCTATTGCTCTCAGTGACTTATAGAAGAAGTTTAATGAGATATGAAAGAGAAGAATACATGCTTGCAAGATTGATAAACGCATGTCTTTATCTCACTGCCTGCATCGTAATTTTTTTTAACTTTAGATCATAAAATAAGTTAAACAAGATCCTAAATTTTTTCTCGAAAGGAAACTAATCAAAATTTAGTTAGAGATATTTACCTCAACAGACATCACACCCTTTAGTTACCTCATGCCAAACATCCCCTTCAACTTTCCTTGATACCGTTTTTAAATCTGAAAGAAACAATAATAATAAGACCAGGCTCAATTCAATCTTAGACAAAGAAAAATGTCAAACTAGAAAGAGTAACCAATTTCTATTTGCAAATTGAATTTGCTATTTATATTTGTTAAGGTCAACTCCAATTAAATTAAAAGATCAAAAAGATACAGTCGTAGAACTCATGAACTGTGCTTTCTTACAGTATTAAAAAAATCGAGTTAAAAGCCATTAGTTCTAGAGCTTAATTTGTTAAATGAAGGTAATAAAGATATAAATCTTACCCCAATAGAAATCGATTACAAGGACTCTTCAAGGAAAAGAATGGCTGTCGCAAAGTTCCCAGTTTCCAGCCATACAATCTATGGACATCTTGGATGAGTAGTGGCCAATCATCATCACTGTCGCTGGCTGGGGACCTGCCACTAATCTACTCAGAACAGTACACTGCATAAGATTTGCTTCCTGTGCAATCTAAACCATCTAAGTGGCCCAGGTCAACAGTAACAGGAGGAATCACAGACCAAGGTTTCACTTTAAAGTCTGCATCCATCACTGTGGTGGCAACCGGCACGCTAACCTGTGCTGCTGTGCAGGTGGATGAAAACAAGCACAAGGGTAGGGATGAAATATATTTAACAACAAAACCTTTCCCTTCGTTTGAAGCCTGTCCTCATACTCCCTCTATTATGGTTGCAGAAGGAAGAAAGAACCCAATAAAGGGAAATGAGATGTTGATCTTAGTAAATGGGAGGTCAGAAGGTTCAAATGCTTCCTTCTTCCTTGATTTGGGGCCCCATTAGATTCTGTACAAGGACCTAGAACTCTCTTGCCCCACAGCAGAGTAAGATCTATCCTCTTTCCCTTTTCATTGAAAAGATTGTTTGGTTCTTGTCTCCCTTCTTGCACATACATATTTTTTTACTGTGGGCCTCTTCCATCTTCATCTTCTCATTGTTTTGAGGAGATAGAGAGATGCTTTTGTGCTATGCTCGTTATCTTGCATCCTACCCAGTTGCTGATTGCCTCTCCTTTCCTGTTCAATATCTTTCTCATATACCTTTCACCTTCCTCTCTGATACTCTCCTTTGGTCTCTTTAACTTATAGCATATTAGTTTTTGCTGTTCTTCACCTGATATATAAGCCTGATCATAATCTTCTCACTAGACACGCAAACTAAGCTTTTCTACTGCAAAATCACTCCTTTTGCAGTTGGAACAGTGGCTAAGAAGAAGCAGAGCAATGAGTCTTTTGCTTTCTAAAGAATGCCATGCAATCCATTAGATTCCACTCCAATTGAGGTCCCAAGTTTTCATAATCAGCTTGAGCTAGTTGTTCTCTATGGAGTTTGCTTTGATCTTTACTAAGATCAATATTCTCATCATCATATTGGCATTCTGTTCTCCATGCAACTTCATCCAGAGTCCAATGGACTTTGGTTCCTCAAGCCTTCTCCAAACCAACAACAAATCATCCATAGACTTTGGAAGATTTATATCCAGTCCTCCCTCTGCAGTTCTGAGGCCTCGATCCACAGACGACATCTCACTTCTCCTCACCTTCCTCTCTGCTTCATTCTTCAGCAAAGTAACAGTTGCGGCAAGAGGAGCTGGGCTCTCTATCCATGCGCAATCTCGAGCCCTTGATGGAATTGCCAAAGCATTGAAAAGGACCAAGAGCATCAGACAGTCCACTGTTAGCTGCTCTTTTTGCCCACTTGGCATGCTGGAATCATCCTGCTGTACCCCTCCACGCCACACCAATATCCTCAAGAATCTATCCATATAGCAATGAACCACCACCCAAATCAAAAGAAAGAAAAGGTTTTAGTTCTTTTGGCACGCTCAGAAAATTATTGGTACACCAAAACAAAAATCTGGCACTTGGACAACAAATTACAGACAGCAGATTTTTCCTCAGCTAAAAAGTCATGTTCTGTCCAAATCACAGCATATCAATCACATCTCAGCAGAATCCCATCTGTCAGTATCCGAAACTCGTGAGCTAGCCAAATCACAGCATATCAACTTGAACATAATATTATAAAAGCTGCAATAACAATTTGAAAACACAGCTTCAACAAGATCATTTGTATAATTGTTCTGCAAGGCAGATCTTTGATACAAGCTGTCAGGATTGATGTAAAAGGAAATTGAACAGCTGTATATTGATAGAACTGATCTTTGGTACCACCAATTCATTTATACTTCGGCTGAGTATTGAACAAGCATTTAATAGAAACATAGATCATTTATCCCCATAGCCCAGAAACTTTCTGTACAAACCTCGAGCAAAACAACAGGCACCAAGAACCCAGTAACTACTTGATAGTCCATAAAGCAGAAGAAAATAGCAGCCGATTGACAGTAGCTCTTTCCATTATCAGTACCAAACCCTTTTCCTATCAAAATGCTTATGTGAACTGATCTCTTAACCAGATCCATGATCATTATCATTCTTTGTACTTGTACATTAGCAGTACAAACTCAGCAGTTTTTAACTAACTCTGCTCAGCTCTTAGTTTGTTTCTTAGAATATCTAATATAAGGCAAATTGATTCTGTCAAGTTTGCAAATACCAAACAAAGTTTTATCTACCTCTGTACCATTAAGTACTCTGTCCATGGGACTGCTAAAAGATTGATTTGCAAGGTGATCTGCTGCTGCATTGACCTCTCTGTATACATGCGTAAAGTGAATTTGATACTTACGCATTATGTCTTGGATTTTAATGATCAGGTTGCGCAACTCACATGGAAAGGAAGGGGATCTCAGCATCTTCAATGCTACTAATGAGTCAGACTCAAGCCAAAGAGGAAAGCAGTGATTATCCACACACAACTCCAAACCTATTAGGATCGCTTTCAATTCTGCTTTGACATTTGTTTCCGTGCCAATCATTCCAAATTTTGCTAGAAGAATCTGACCAACATGGTTTCGAATAATAACACCATACGAGGAGGGTCCCGGATACCCTTGGAAACAACCATCTGTGTTTAGTTTATAAAACCCGTTGCCCGATTTTCTCCAATATACCACTGAAATGGTGTTGGTAGTCCTATTTTCTGCATGAAACCCCAACGTTTGAGCTACACTGCTGCACCCTTTCCAATGGTTCTTTTTAATCAGGCATGCAGTCATTCCAAGCTATATATAACTTTTTACATTCCAAATGATCTTACCCGCGGTTGGTTTTATTCCTCTATGCTTAGCATCATTCCTCGCATTCCATAGGAACCATATAATCAAGAAAGGTATGGCCTCCTTGATGTGTCTCTCCCGTGACCAAGATAAAGCCATCCTCCAACTTTCAAATATTAGAAACCGATCAACTCCAAATAATTGTGCAAAAAAACCCCAAACCTCTTTAGCAACAGAGCTATTAAAAAACAAGTGATTCCAAGATTTCATTGATGCACATCAATGACATTTAGAAGCTAAATGTACTCCCTTTCTTTGTAAGATATCATCCACTGGTATACGTTTTCGCAAGAAACGCCATATAAAGACAGATATATTTGGGTAGAGCAATTTGCTCCAGCAAGCACCCCAAATCCTGGCCGGCTGTGCACATTTCTGATGCAATTCCAAGCCGATTTTAATGAAAAATTACCATTCCACGCTGGCTTCCAAAAAATATTGTCCAGGGTCTGATTGGCCCTCTATATGAGTTGTGTCCTCCTCCAAAATAGGCACCGCAACTTTTAAAATTTCTTCCACAATTCTGATTGGCACAACCTCCTACAACTTGTTAACATTCCATCCCTGATTGTTTAAAAAATCTGCAACCTTGCAATCAGGATTCCCAACCACCATGCAAGACTGATATAATGGGTCTATATCCAACCAAGTGTCATACCAGAATCTTAGCTCTCCTTGTCTAATAATCCATCCAATATTTTTCTCTGCTAAGCTGCGTATTTTAATCAGTCTGCGCTAACAGGGAGAACACTTCCAATTTGCCAGGACTACACTTGGCGAGTTCGTTCCTAGTACATTTTCGCTAAACCATAGCTTCATGGCAGTAGCTGTAGCAAGGTCTGATAGTCTTTTATCTTGCATTGTAAGAATTATTTCACAACTCAAATCTTGACCACGATAAGAATTTTATTATTGCACCAAGACAACCTTTTAAAACAACTACGACTTTATCAATAAAAATTACCAAATGTTATAGTTAAAAGTAGAAATCAAATAGTAAATGTTAAAATATAACTGATATTATTTTACCATTGTAGTATAACTCAATATTAGTTTTCAGTAAAGATAAGTATAGAATTAAATACTTTTATATAATCTCCAATTTTAAAAGGCTTTGTCAAATGCAAATAAATGCCACTGAGGAAATTGCTTAACAAGTCTTTACCAACAAAAGATGTAGCCGCACCTACAACAAAAAAGAATGTACAATAAAAAAGATAATTTTGACAACAATGGAAATATAAATACTAACAATAACTTGGTAACATAGAATAAATATTGAGATTTCATAAAAAAAAAAAGTATACCTCCAATGCCACCAACTGTTATAATAGATTGCAAGCGTAAACCATATAACTCGGCTAAGCCTATTGCTCCCAATACAATTAAGCTTAAAGATAATAATTTGTCAACTATCATCAGATCCTCCATCAAAAACCTTTTAAAGAAGAAATTAGTTTTGCATCGGGAAAGCAACCAAATGTTATAGAACACAAGTACCCCTCTCCAAGATTGTGAAATATATTTCGTAATAGTTGGCATAATCTGAGTTGGTATAATAAGATGAATATATCTGTATAGAAGCATGAAAAAGAGTTACTGAAATATCTTTATAGACAAATGCATGGATTAAAAAGACACAATAAAACTTTGCTAATTGATTAAAACAACAATAAAAAACCCTTTTGTCTACTTAACAGGATAAATCATACTAGCAACAATACTGAAATAGAATCCTTTTTCTTAGCACCAAGGCTCTTGAATTGTAAAGCATATGATGATAATCTGAACACATCTTTCTCATGCATTTTGTGCTATTAGTTATTCTCATTGACGTCTCGTAAGTTTATTAATCACCCAAAAAAGATTGAATTCTTAACAAATTATAGGTTATGTTGTGTACCTTGTTAAAAATAAAGCAGAAATGATTGCTTATCAAGTGAAACCATAAATCACTATAGACTTATGAGACATAGAGGTGGATAAGTGTAACGACTCGGCCCCCTCGGCCCCTTAGGCGGCCCAACTGGCGGCCCAACAACTTGGCGGCCAAATCAACATTTGGCGGCCCAACAACCTAGTGGCCAAATCAACATTTGGCGGCCCAACAACCTGGCCCCTTATGTCGTCGACCAACAACCGATGTCGACGACCATCGACCGAGCCGTTACTCACTAGGTCTTTCCACCCCTGGCCAGTGGATTTTTGTCTTCCTCGGGATTCGGACTCTAGACCTCCAGGCTAAGTACTAGAGTTTATGAATCCTGATAGCCAAGTGAACCGCGTTCACTTGGCTATCAGGATTCATAAACTCTAGTACTTAGCCTGGAAATCTAGAGTTCGAATCCCGAGGAAGGCAAAAATCCACTGGCCATGGGTGGAAAGACCTAGTGAGTAACGGCTCGGTCGATGGTCGTCGACATCGGTTGTTGGTCGACGACATAAGGGGCCAGGTTGTTGGGCCGCCAAATGTTGATTTGGCCACCAGGTTGTTGGGCCGCCAAATATTGATTTGGCCGCCAAGTTGTTGGGCCGCCCAAGGGGCCGAGGGGGCCGAGTCGTTACACTTATCCACCTCTATGTTTCATAAGTCTATAGTGATTTATGGTTTCACTTGGTAAGCAATCAATTCTGCTTTATTTTTAACAAGGTACACAACATAACTTATAATTTGTTAAGAATTCAATCTTTTTTGGGTGATTAATAAACTTACGAGACGTCAATGAGAATAACTAATAGCACAAAATGCATGAGAAAGATGTGTTCAGATTATCATAATATGCTTTACAATTCAAGAGCCTTGGTGCTAAGAAAAAGGATTCTATTTCAGTATTGTTGCTAGTATGATTTATCCTGTTAAGTAGACAAAAGGGTTTTTTATTGTTGTTTTAATCAATTAGCAAAGTTTTATTGTGTCTTTTTAATCCATGCATTTGCCTATAAAGATATTTCAGTAACTCTTTTTCATGCTTCTATACAGATATATTCATCTTATTGTGCCAACTCAGATTATGCCAACTATTACGAAATATATTTCACAATCTTGGAGAGGGATACCTGTGTTCTATAACATTTGGTTGTTTTCCCGATGCAAAACTAATTTCTTCTTTAAAAGGTCTTTGATGGAGGATCTGATGATAGTTGACAAATTATTATCTTTAAGCTTAATTGTATTAGGAGCAATAGGCTTAGCCGAGTTATATGGTTTACGCTTGCAATCTATTATAACAGTTGGTGGCATTGGAGGTATACTTTTTTTTTATGAAATCTCAATATTTATTCTAAGTTACCAAGTTATTGTTAGTATTCATATTTCCATTGTTGTCAAAATTATATTTTTTATTGTACATTCTTTTTTGCTGTAGGTGCGGCTACATCTTTTGTTGGTAAAGACTTGTTAAGCAATTTCCTCAGTGGCATTTATTTGCATTTGACAAAGCCTTTTAAAATTGGAGATTATATAAAAATATTTAATCCTATACATATCTTTACTGAAAACTAATATTGAGTTATACTACAATGGTAAAATAATATCAGTTATATTTTAACATTTACTATTTGATTTCTACTTTTAACTATAACATTTGGTAATTTTTATTGATAAAAGTCGTAGTTGTTTTAAAAGGGTTGTCTTGGTGCAATAATAAAATTCTTATCGTGGTTAGGGGTGAGTATTCGGTTAAAACCGAACCGAACCGAATAGACCGAAAACCGAATAAACCGAATTTTTTTCAAAAACCGAACCGACCGAATTTGTGACACAAAACCGAGAAAACCGAACCGAAAA
Source organism: Boesenbergia rotunda (assembly GCA_024364735.1). Lineage (NCBI taxonomy): Eukaryota > Viridiplantae > Streptophyta > Magnoliopsida > Zingiberales > Zingiberaceae > Boesenbergia > Boesenbergia rotunda. The sequence continues at coordinate 984,730 of JAGFNQ010005046.1, read as the reverse complement.
AAAATCGGTTAATATTTGCGGCCGAGCGGCGAGCGGGAAAGTTTAGGAATTGTAGGGTTTACTTTTTAGGCTTTTTAAATTTCAATTATATATTTTCATATTAATATATCATTTAATATATCAGCAGCAGGCCACAGCCAGCAGCAGTGCACTGAGCGGCAGCACGCAACTACGCAGTCCCATCTGCAGCCGCAGCAGCCCCAGCGCCAGCCCACCTGCAGTCCACCTCACGCCCACCCAACGAATTAATAATTTCGGTTATTCGTTAACCGAATAACAGCGTGAAAAAAACCGAACCGATATAACGAAATAACGAATTTAAAAACGAATTAACGAAATACCGAATTAACCGAACCGAAATTAAAAAATCGGTTGGTTCGGTCGGTTTATTCGGTTTACCCGAATTTTTGCTCACCCCTAATCGTGGTCAAGATTTGAGTTGTGAAAATAATTTCTTACAATGCAAGATAAAAGACTATCAGACCTTGCTACAGCTACTGCCATGAAGCTATGGTTTAGATTCAGAGAACAAAAGACTCCATGGGCAATGTTCTTGACGAAAATATACTGTGGAACGAACTCGCCAAGTGTAGTCCTGGCAAATTGGAAGTGTTCTCCCTGTTGGCGCAGACTGATCAAAATACGTAGCTTAGCAGAGAAAAATATTGGATGGATTATTGGACAAGGAGAGCTAAGATTCTGGTATGACACTTGGTTGGATATAGACTCATTATGTCAGTCTTGCATGGTGGTTGGGAATCCTGATTGCAAGGTTGCAGATTTTTTAAACAATCAGGGATGGAATGTTAACAAGTTGCAGGAGGTTGTGCCAGTCAGAATTGTGGAAGAAATTTTAAAAGTTGCGGTGCCTATTTTGGAGGAGGACACAGCTCATATAGAGGGTCAATCAGACACTGGACAATATTTTTTGGAAGCCAGCGTGGAATGGTAATTTTTCATTAAAATCGGCTTGGAATTGCATCAGAAATGTGCACAGACGGCTAGGATTTGAGGTGCTTTCTGGAGCAAATTGCTGTACCCAAATATATCTATCTTTATATGGCGTTTCTTGCGAAAACGTATATCAGTGGATGATATCTTACAAAGAAGGGGAGTACATTTAGCTTCTAAATGTCATTGCTGTGCATCAATGGAATCTTGGAATCACTTATTTTTTAATAGCTCTGTTGCTAAAGAGGTTTAGGGTTTTTTTGCACAATTATTTGGAGTTGATCGGTTTCTAATATTTGAAAGTTGGAGGATGGCTTTATCTTGGTCACGGGAGGGACACATCAAGGAGGCCATACCTTTCTTGATTATATGGTTCCTATGGAATGCGAGGAATGATGCTAAGCATAGAGGAATAAAACCAACAGCGGGTAAGATCATTTGGAATGTAAAAAGTTATATACAGCTTGGAATGACTGCATGCCTGATTAAAAAGAACCATTGGAAAGGGTGCAGCAGGGTAGCTCAAACGTTGGGGTTTCATGCAGAAAATAAAACTATCAACACCATTTCAGTGGTATATTGGAGAAAATCGAGCAACGGGTTTTATAAACTAAGTACAGATAGTTGTTTCAAAGGGTATCCGGGACCCTCCTCGTATGGTGTTATTATTCGAAACCATGTTGGTCAGATTCTTTTAGCAAAATTTGGAAGGATTAGCACGGGAACAAATGTCAAAGCACGGGAACTCTGATCGTCTGGTCTTGATGCAGCAATTGAAGTTAAATAATGAGAAGAATTGAACCTCCGAAGCCATTGGGTGCGAGTACCAAGATCGTTGACGACGTGAACCTTCTCCATCCGTAATCGCCAGATAGTGATAGAGAGAGGGGTGCCGGCGACATGATCTCCATAACATGCCAGAGCTACGAAAACGCATCAAAGATGATGATGCGTTTTTTTTTCATCTCTGATTCATCAAAGAGGCAGGCATGATGCGAATCGAGACGTTGGCTCACATAGGAGTTGCCGATGAGCTGGCGGAGGAAGATCTCCTTGTTGAAGTAGACAGTGTTGGTGATGAGGCTGATGAGCTAATCGATCTCCGCTTGGAATGCGAGGTTTTCCGTCTCGGCTGCCGGCGATGAAGTTTTGATGCCTAGGGCTCTGGGATAAGATATAAAAGAGTGAGAATTAATTGTGGTACTCTACGTGGAGAGATCAACGGCAGATAACACACAAAATATTTTGTGGGGGCAAATATCAACTGCAGATTACTCAACCTAGTTCCTTAGGAGAAAAAAAATTTGATTAGCTAAGTTGGACAATATGAAATCGACCTATTCGATCTTCGTAATTAAGAATCAAATGATGATTATTTAAGATGACAATTAATCTTTTTTTTGCTGAATCATAATTTTGGAAGCCTAGTTCCAATTAAATTAGTAAGAGCAGAGTGAAAACAATAAAAATAAAATGAAAAAAAATATATAATTAAGTATATTTTTTATAAATCTAAAAATAATATACTTTTTGATCAATTTAAAAAGTTTTTTTTGATCAATTTAAAAATCTAGGCAAGGATTTTTTTAATAAAAAGTCATTTTATTTATGTTAAAAAAAAGAAAGGAGAGATGATTGAATTATCATTACGTAGGACAAAGATGCAACGTATAGTAGAGAAAAGCAAGGATATCACCACCTTTTATTATTTTATTTTTTGAAAAAGGAAAAAAAATCTTGTACTACCAATTAATTTTTTGTTAGTTATTGCATTAATTTTTATGGATGAGTTAATAGTAAACTCCACCTGAAGGTAAGTGTAACACCCAATAATTTTCTGGGATTATTAGGGATTTTTCGGAATTTTATAGCATTTTTTCGGATTAAAAATAGAAAGAAAAAAATAAGGGGTCGGGTGGGATTTGATCCCGCGACCACAAGGCAAGCAAGGCCTTAAGGGCGTCCGAGTAACAAGCTGGGCTAGGGTATCAAGCACAGAAAAGGATCAAACGAAATAATATTATAGTTGATTTAGCCCGTTTCATGAAGAGGTATTTAAACTTCCACTTAAGTTGAGTTAAGACCCCATTAGGGCTTGGAGGAGGCGGCGCGAGCAAGGTGGGAGGCTGCGAAAAACAGGGTAGAAAAGGAGAGTTTTCTCCTCCTTCTTCTTCCTCTTGAAGTAGAAAACCTAGGGCTTCTTCCCTAGGGCCAAGGGTGAAGTTTTCTTGCAAAGGAAGAGGAAAAAAACCTTACACTAGGAATTTCGAGATACTTAGTGAGTTTCTTCAAGAAAAGGGTAAGTAGATCACTCACCTGCAATAGAAGTAGTTTCCGTTATGTCGTTTCCGATGTAGAACCTTGATTTTATGATCTAAGTGCATGTTTTAAGTTTATGCTAATTGCGTGTCTTAAGTTTATAAAGAGAACATGTTTATTTACTTAGAACTTGGTTTTGATTAAGTTTTGGTTGTGTGACCTAAGTATGATAAGACTAAATTCTTGAAAAGTCCCAAAAATGAGTTTTGGGTTAAGGGCACGCAAGGTGCTCGATGAAAGTTCCAAGTAAGAAAGGTAAAGTTTTGTATTGCAAAAAGTTATGCAAAAGGAAAGATAGTTTGATAATTATAAGCTTTATGAGTAAGAAAGTATTTTACTTTTGTAAAGTGACATGTACCGGGCAAAAGAGAGGCCCACAGAAAGTTAGAAAGAAGCTCTAATAGGGTGCGGTGGCTAGCTACCCCGAAACCTATTAGGGATGCGCGCATTGGTACATTGATACCATGGTATAGTGTCAAGGCCTGAGAAAGTTGATTATTATTTTGAAGTATATGAGTATATGTAAGTGTTTCAAATTCCTTAAGTGCATGTTTTTAGTTATGTATGTTGACATGGTTGTGTTATAAGCATGTTAAAGAGAAAGAGCAAAGAAGTTAGTGTTTTAAAGTATGGAAATGTATCATTAGTAAGTTTCAAAAGAAATCATGAGCATGTTAAGTTTGCAAGTGTTTTGATGCTAGTAAATGTTTTCAATCATGATTGAGCATGATAAGTGTAGGAAAGTTCTCATGTGCAAATATTTCCAAGTGCATGTATTTTGAAGCAAGCATTCTTTGAAAAGAGCATGTTTATCCCTTATCGTTTGGATTTGTGAGTTAGGATTTACTTACTAAGCAATTCGCTTATTAGTTGCATTTCCTTCTATTGCAGATAAAGGTAAAGAAAAAGCATAAGTTAAGGAGGCGAAGGGACTTGCATTGATGTTCAGTGGCGGCGGAACCGTGGAAGAGATCGTTGGGCTAAGTCTTGTAGAACATGTGTTTTGTGTTTTGAATTGGTAGAATGAATGATTTGGTTTAAACCTTGCATAGAGACAAAGTTGGGTACAAACTCTAGTCTAGAGTTCACACATATTTTGATAGCTTATTTACTTCCACAAAAGTCTTAATTGTAAGTTTATGAGGTTGTTTTGGGTTGCTAAAATGTTTAGAAAACTAGTGTAGAGTATAGAAATAGAGTTATGTCTTTGTATGTCTTGAAAGTATATATTTTGTGGATCGTTGGAGATGGATTTCAGGTCTGAAATGCAGATTTTCAGGCGTGTCAGTCGACTGGTTCAGAACCAGTCGACTGCCCTATCGAACAGAAAGTTTCTGTTCGATGCACCAGTTGACTGCCATGAGGCCAGTCGACTAGTGCCGGGCACAGAAAGTTTCTGTGGCCGATACCAGTCGACTGGCTATTTAGCAGTCTACTGGTACTATTAAAAAGAAGTGGTATAGAGCAGCTGGTTAGTGCTTCAGTTTTACAACTAAGAGGTCTAGGGGTCAAATCCTTGCAAAGTAAATAAAATGAAAGTTGTTTTGTTTTTTTTTTGAAAAAAAAAAAGAGAAGGAAGAAAAAAAAATTCATAGCAAGTTAAAGGAAGTCAAGTAGTTATAACCTAAGGCTAAGAATAAGGTAAAGTTAAGGTTAAGTAAATGTGGCGCCCGCCTTAAGGGAGAGAATATTAGAGAAGGCGGGTCGTCACAGAGTGGTATCAGAGCAAAAGGTTCCACCCTTGCGCCACACTGACATCAAGCATCAATCCTGCCGCCTGCCAAGTAAGATGTTCATATGTTGTAGTTTTGTATACTTTTCATTATTGACTGTTAGTATCAGTAAGTGAAAGATGATAAGGAAGTATGATAGTATTATTATATGCTATTATGTGCATGATCAGTATATGCTATATGAGTAAGATGACATGATATGACATATCATGATATGAGTATGATGATATGAGAATGATGATAGTGAAGTAATGTAATGTCCTTAGTGAAGTAATGTCATTATTCTCTTTATGAGATAATAGTAAGAGAATGACAAGTTGACGTCCTCGAAAGGCTCAAAACGAGGAGCGAGCTTCTAGAGGGCAAGAGGCAACAAAGTCAGTACCACCACCAAATCTTTTAGAGGTGGTGGCTTGGTTAAAAAGGTAAGTAGTAGAATAGCAGCGAGTTATTGCCACCATGATGACTAACCAGTAGGCCGCTCCCATTACCCCGCGGGTGGAGAATGTAGTGGCACTAGTTGTGACCGACGATCCATCGGTTACATCTATAGTCCCGGCAAGGGGGGGGGGTAAGGCAAGAAGAGTATCTCATTCAGTAGAAGAAACTGAAGCCAGGGAACTTCCCAGGCACAAGCAAACCATGGGATGCTTAAGCATGGTTCAAAACGTTGGAAAGAATAGTAGGGCTACTGGACTGGCATGAGGTAGAGAAGATAAAGTGTGCATCTTTCTGCCTTACGGGAGATGCTAGAATATAGTGGGAGAGAGTCAAGGCCAAGAGAAATGTCAGCCAGATGACATGGGCCGACTTCGAGACTGAGTTCTTTGAAGAATACTTTCACATGCAAGTAACCAACAAGCATTATAATGAATTCACGGAGTTCAGACAAGGAGAACTATCCGTGGATGAAGCAGTGAAGATGTTTAAGCGGTTAGCTCATCTGTGCCCAGAGCTAGTTAGCACTGAAAAAGAAAGAGTCAGGCTAATGTTGAAAATGTGAAGGCCTGAGATAGCGTTAAATGTGGCCAGCGGTGTTAAGAGGTCGCAACCCTTCGAAGAACTGATAAGTAGTGCTTTAATCATTGAGGACTACTTAAACAGTACAAAGGCCACCAGAAATGTTGAACGATGAAGTTCTTAACAACCTTACCGTCAGGGGAAGTAATGGCTTCTATTCAGAGGCTAAGGGCAGTACCAATCTGGATTTCCAACCGAGAGCTCTATAGTGACTTGGTAGTCCTTGAGATGATGGATTACAATGTCATTTTAGGGATGGACTTCTTGAGCAAGTATAGTGCTTCTATAGACTGCCGCAAGAGGAAAGTCAAGTTCACACCAGAAGCAGAACCTCCATTTGAGTTTATTGGAGACCCAAAGAGAAAGACAGAAAGGTTCTTATATACCTTACAAGCTCAGAGAATGTTAGAGAAGGGGTGCTCTGGTTTTCTAGCTCATATAGTGGATGCAAGTCAAGGAGAAGGATTGAAGAGAGAAGAAGTGAGGGTAGTCTGTGACTATCCTGAGGTGTTTCCTGAAGAGTTACCGGGACTCCCTCCCAATCGGGAAATTGAGTTTGAAATCGAGTTGGCCCCAGGAACCAACCCAATTTCAAAGGCACCTTATCGCATGGCGCCAGCAGAATTGAAAGAATTGCAAGAACAATTGCAAGAGCTGCTCGACAAGGGTTTCATCCGCCCTAGTCATTCACCTTGGGGAGCTCCTGTATTGTTCGTCAAGAAGAAAGATGGATTTATGCGAATGTGCATAGATTATCGAGCTTTGAATAAGGTAACCATCAAGAACAAATATCCTTTGCCAAGGATAGATGATTTATTTGATCAGATGAAGGGAGCCACAGTGTTCTCCAAGATAGATCTGCGATCAGGTTACCATCAGCTCAGAGTGAAGGAGAGTGATGTGCCAAGGACTGCTTTCAGTACAAGATATGTGCACTATGAGTTTGTGGTCATGCCCTTTGGAGTGACAAACGCCCCTGCGACGTTTATGGATCTAATGAATAGAGTGTTCAAGGAGTTTCTGGACAAGTTCGTCATTGTCTTTATTGATGATATCCTAGTGTATTCAAAGACTCAGGAAGAACATGGTGAACACCTGAAGATGGTATTGCAAACCTTACATCAGAAGGAGTTGTACGCCAAATTCTCAAAGTGTGAGTTTTGGCTTGACCAGGTGGCCTTCCTAGGCCACATCATTTCCAAGGAAGGTATTAGGGTAGACCCAGCCAAGATTGAAGCAGTCAGTAACTGGAGTCGACCAAAGGATGCCAGTGAGATCAGAAGTTTTCTAGGTTTAGCAGGGTACTACAGAAGGTTTGTAGAGGACTTTTCAAAGATAGTTTCTCCACTTACAGCCCTTACCAGAAAGAATAAGAAGTATGAGTGGACTGAAGACTATGAGCAGAGTTTTCTTGAGTTGAAGAAGAGACTGACAAACGCTCCTATTCTTACAGTACCCGAAGGTGATAAGAGCTTTGATATATACAGTGATGCATCAAAGCTAGGACTTGGAGCCGTACTTATGCAAGAAGGCAAAGTCATAGCTTATGCTTCCAGGCAACTCAAGGATTATGAAAAGAATTACCCCACTCATGATCTGGAGTTGACAGCTGTAGTCTTCGCTCTAAAAATATGGAGACATTATCTGTATGGAGTGCAGTGTAAGATTTATACAGATCACCAGAGTTGAAAATATTTCTTCACTCAGAAAGACCTCAATATGAGACAGCGAAGGTGGCTTGAGTTAGTGAAGGATTATGACTGTGAGATCCATTACCACCCTGGTAAGGCAAATAAAGTAGCAGATGCACTAAGTAGAAAGACTTGTGCCACCTTGATGTCCTTGTCAGCATTATCACCACCATTACAGAAGGAAATAGTAGATTATGGAGTTGAGATCATTTATGGGCAGTTAGCTCTATTGACACTAGAGTCAACCTTGCTTGAAGATATACAGAAAGAGCAAGCTGAGGATTCTGATATCCAAAGGATCAAGCAAGAGATACAAGAAGGAGAAAGTAAAGAGTTTAGAGTATCTGACAGTGGGATACTCTATTATGGTGACCGTTTATGTGTCCCTAATAGTGAAGAGCTGAGAAAGAAGATTCTTGAAAAAGACCATGGAACTCCCTACTCAATGCATCCTGGTTCCACTAAGATGTACCAGGATTTGAAAAGAAGATTTTGGTGGTCAGGGATGAAGAGAGACATAGCTAAGTATGTCAGCACCTGCCTGACATGTCAGAGAGTTAAAGCAGAACACCAAAGACCAAGAGGTGTCCTACAGCCCATTCAGATTCCAGAGTGGAAATGGGAAGACATAGCCATGGATTTCATAGTTGGTTTACCAAAGACAACTAATGGCTATGACGCTATTTGGATAATAGTAGACAGATTGACCAAGTCTGCCCACTTCTTAGCAATCAAAGTGTCTTACTCGATTGAAAGATTAGCCCAGCTATATGTACAGGAAGTGATCCGACTACACGGAGTCCCGAAGACCATTATCTCTGATAGAGATGGTCGTTTCACTTCACACTTTTGGGAGTGCGTACAGACAGCGCTAGGTACCAAACTGAAGTTTAGCACAGCTTTCCATCCCCAGACTGATGGACAGACGGAGAGAGTGAATCAAACTTTAGAAGATATGCTTAGAGCTTGCGCATTAGACTTCAAGGGCAGTTGGTGCAAGTATTTGTGTTTAGCTAAGTTTGCCTACAACAACGGTTACCAAGCCACTATTGGTATGGCACCCTATGCAGCTCTTTATGGTAGGAAGTGTAGATCTCCCCTCTGTTGGTATGAAGGTAGTGAGAAGAAGGAAATGGGGTCACAGACTGATCTTATAGATGATACCACAGAAGCTATAAAGAGCATCCGCCAGAGGATAGAGACTGCTCAGAGTAGGCAGAAGAGCTACGCCGATGTACGTCGTAGGCCGTTAGAGTTTGAAGTTGGGGATACAGTTTTCCTCAAAGTAGCTCCTATGAAGGGTGTGATGAGATTTGGCAAGAAAGGCAAGTTAAGTCCTCGATACGTAGGACCCTACCCAGTGACGAAAAGAGTTGGCAAAGTAGCTTATGAGTTGGAGCTACCCTCAGAGATGTCAGCAATACACAATGTGTTCCATGTCTCAATGCTAAAGAAACATATCCCAGATGCCAACCAAGTGATTGAGCCACAGATGGTACAAGTGCAAGAAGATCTTAGTTATGAAAGTCGACCTATTCAGATAATAGATCGGGCAGATAAGAAGCTGAGGAACAAAGTGGTACCATTAGTGAAAGTCTTATGGCTGAATCAGAAGTATGAAGAGGCAACTTGAGAATCAGAAGATAGCATGAGGCAAAGGTATCCAGAGTTGTTCTAAGTTCGAGGACGAAATTTTTATAAGGTAGGGAGGATTGTAACACCCAATAATTTTTTGGGATTATTAGGGATTTTTCGGAATTTTATAGCATTTTTTCGGATTAAAAATAGAAAGAAAAAAATAAGGGGTCGGGTGGGATTTGATCCCGCGACCACAAGGCAAGCAAGGCCTTAAGGGCGTCCGAGTAACAAGCTGGGCTAGGGTATCAAGCACAGAAAAGGATCAAACGAAATAATATTATAGTTGATTTAGCCCGTTTCATGAAGAGGTATTTAAACTTCCACTTAAGTTGAGTTAAGACCCCATTAGGGCTTGAAGGAGGCGGCGCGAGCAAGGTGGGAGGCTGCGAAAAACAGGGAAGAAAAGGAGAGTTTTCTCCTCCTTCTTCTTCCTCTTGAAGTAGAAAACCTAGGGCTTCTTACCTAGGGCCAAGGGTGAAGTTTTCTTGCAAAGGAAGAGAAAAAGAACCCTACACTAGGAATTTCGAGATACTTAGTGAGTTTCTTCAAGAAAAGAGTAAGTAGATCACTCACCTGCAATAGAAGTAGTTTCCGTTATGTCATTTCCGATGTAGAACCTTGATTTTATGATCTAAGTGCATGTTTTAAGTTTATGCTAATTGCGTGTCTTAAGTTTATAAAGAGAACATGTTTATTTACTTAGAACTTGGTTTTGATTAAGTTTTGGTTGTGTGACCTAAGTATGATAAGACTAAATTCTTGAAAAGTCCCAAAAATGAGTTTTGGGTTAAGGGCACGCAAGGTGCTCGATGAAAGTTCCAAGTAAGAAAGGTAAAGTTTTGTATTGCAAAAAGTTATGCAAAAGGAAAGATAGCTTGATAATTATAAGCTTTATGAGTAAGAAAGTATTTTACTTTTGTAAAGTGACATGTACCGGGCAAAAGAGAGGCCCACAGAAAGTTAGAAAGAAGCTCTAATAGGGTGCGGTGGCTAGCTACCCCGAAACCTATTAGGGATGCGCGCATTGGTACATTGATACCATGGTACAGTGTCAAGGCCTGAGAAAGTTGATTATTATTTTGAAGTATATGAGTATATGTAAGTGTTTCAATTTCCTTAAGTGCATGTTTTTGGTTATGTATGTTGACATGGTTGTGTTATAAGCATGTTAAAGAGAAAGAGCAAAGAAGTTAGTGTTTTAAAGTATGGAAATGTATCATTAGTAAGTTTCAAAAGAAATCATGAGCATGTTAAGTTTGCAAGTGTTTTGATGCTAGTAAATGTTTTCAATCATGATTGAGCATGATAAGTGTAGGAAAGTTCTCATGTGCAAATATTTCCAAGTGCATGTATTTTGAAGCAAGCATTCTTTGAAAAGAGCATGTTTATCCCTTATCGTTTGGATTTGTGAGTTAGGATTTACTTACTAAGCAATTCGCTTATTAGTTGCATTTCCTTCTATTGCAGATAAAGGTAAAGAAAAAGCATAAGTTAAGGAGGCGAAGGGACTTGCATTGATGTTCAGTGGCGGCGGAACCGTGGAAGAGATCATTGGGCTAAGTCTTGTAGAACATGTGTTTTGGTGTTTTGAATTGGTAGAATGAATGATTTGGTTTAAACCTTGCATAGAGACAAAGTTGGGTACAAACTCTAGTCTAGAGTTCACACATGTTTTGATAGCTTATTTACTTCCACAAAAGTCCTAATTGCAAGTTTATGAGGTTGTTTTGGGTTGCTAAAATGTTTAGAAAACTAGTGTAGAGTATAGAAATGGAGTTATGTCTTTGTATGTCTTGAAAGTATATGTTTTGTGGATCGTTGGAGATGGATTTCAGGTCTGAAATGCAGGTTTTCAGGCGTGCCAGTCGACTGGTTCAGAACCAGTCGACTGCCCTATCGAACAGAAAGTTTCTGTTCGATGCACCAGCTGACTGCCATGAGGCCAGTCGACTGGTGCCAGGCACAGAAAGTTTCTGTGGCCGATACCAGTCGACTGGCTATTTAGCAGTCTGCTGGTACTATTAAAAAGAAGTGGTATAGAGCAGCTGGTTAGTGCTTCAGTTTTACAACTAAGAGGTCTAGGGGTCAAATCCTTACAAAGCAAATAAAATGAAAGTTGTTTTGTTTTTTTGAAAAAAAAAGAGAGAAGGAAGAAAAAAAAATCATAGCAAGTTAAAGGAAGTCAAGTAGTTATAACCTAAGGCTAAGAATAAGATAAAGTTAAGGTTAAGTAAATGTGGCGCCCGCCTTAAGGGAGAGAATGTTAGAGAAGGCGGGTCGTCACAGTAAGAGAGCTAATTGACAAGAGAATTAGTGGCGGGGAAATCTTTTCTTTTGAATGTAATGTCAACCAAATTTGGTAATAGAAGATTTTTTTCAAATGAAATATGTAATCGTAAAATATTAAAATTTTGAACTATTAATCATAAACGCTTCCCAATTTACTCTAACAGTCGATGTAAAATTTTCGTGAGAATGAATCGGTCGTCTCAAATTCGACCTTACCTAATCTAAGTAATTATGATTAATCATTTATAAAGACTTTTGTAATGGTTAAAATCCTGCCTGAGTCTATCTGATTTCTTGTAATAGTCACGAAAAAGCTGCCAAAAAAATGCTAAAAAAAAATCAAACCGATGGAAATAACTATACATAAAATAAGTTTATACCATAAAAAAACTCGTCTCAGTGACTTACAGAAGAAGTTTCGAATGAACATCTTTTAGCAAAGGCAGCAAGCCTATTGCTGTCAGTGACTTGTAGAAGAAAAGTTTAATGAGATATGAAAGAGATGAATGTATGCTTGCAAGATTGATAAACGCATGTCTTTATCTCACTGCCTGCATCGTAGTTTTTTTTAACTTTAGATCATAAAATAAGTTCAACAAGGTCCTAAATTTTTTCTCGAAAGGATCCTAATCAAAATTTAGTTAGAGATATTTACCTCAACAGACATCACACCCTTTAGTTACCTCATGCCAAACATCCCCTTCAACTTTCCTTGATATCGTTTTTAAATCTGAAAGAAACAATAATAATAAGATCAGGCTCAATTCAATCTTAGACAAAGAAAAACGTCAAACTAGAAAGAGTAACCAATTTCTATTTGCAAATTGAATTTGCTATTTATATTTGTTAAGGTCAACTCCAATTAAATTAAAAGATCAAAAAGATGCAGTCGTAGAACTCATGAACTGTGCTTTCTTACAATATTAAAAAAAGTCGAGTTAAAAGCCATTAGCTCTAGAGATTAATCTGTTAAATGAAGGTAATTAAAATATAAATCTTGCCCCAATAGAAATCGATTACAAGGACTCTTCAAGGAAAAGAATGGCTGTCGCAAAGATCTCAGTTTCCAGCCATACAATCTATGGACATCTTGGATGAGTGGTGGCCAATCATCATCACTGTCGCTGGCTGGGGACCTACCACTAATCTACTCAGAACAGTACACTGCATAAGATTTGCTTCCTGTGCAATCTAAACCATCTAAGTGGCCCAGGTTAACAGTAACAGGAGGAATCACAGACCAAGGTTGCACTTTAAAGTCTGCATCCATCACTGTGGTGGCAACCGGCACGCTAACCTGTGCTGCTGTGCAGGTGGATGAAAACAAGCACAAGGGTAGGGATGAAATATATTTAACAACAAAACCTTTCCCTTCGTTTGAAGTCTGTCCTCATACCTGTCCCTCTATTATGTTTGCAGGAGGAAGAAAGAACCCAATAAAGGGAAATGAGATGTTGATCTTAGTAAATGGGAGGTCAGAAGGTTCACATGCTTCCTTCTTCCTTGATTTGGGGCCCCATTAGATTCTGTACAAGGACCTAGAACTCTCTTGCCCCACAGCAGAGTAAGATCTATCCTCTTTCCCTTTTCATTGAAAAGATTGTTTGGTTCTTGTCTCCCTTCTTGCACATACATATTTTTTAGGGTTTACGCCTCAAAGTGGAAGTCCGTATCAAAGAAGATCCTCCCGTCCAAAAGTCCAAAAGCAATCAGTATCCTGTATCAACGGACACAATTTAGCTATTATAACGATTATTAAGTAGCTAAACAAATCCCTAGACCGAATCAGGGTTAACCTAATCACCTTTTTCATTCAATTATACCTAATTAGATGATAGGTTCTTAATTATTCCATGTAATTAAGATTAGGTTTGGTCTAGGTTTATTTCCAAATTTACTCTAGAGGATCTCCTCTAGCAAAACCTAATCCCACAATAACTCACGGCATGTTCATCTCTAATTCATATGGATCAAACTAAACCACAAAAAACCTAACATGTTATCAACTGATTCAAATCAAGGTAACACCTTTCCACAACAGAATTGATCCCATGTAGAGCTACTGCCCGAACTACAATTGATCAAACCTACACACCCAAGATCAGATTAACAACCGAACAACCAAATTTAAATCCCAGAGAAAGATAAACAACAAACCCCATGATTCCCACATGTGAAGCTCTCGGCCAAGGAACATCATGCAAAGTACGTCCTAAACATCCCAACACAACAATCTCCTCCTACAAATTAGATTCAAAATAAAACAAGCAATTCCATTACTGAATTAAGCTTACCTCACTCACAGCCGCTCAATTTCCAATCTCAAATAGCCAGATCGTTGAAATAAGAAGCTGAGTAACCACCAATTAACCCCTAGCCAGATCAACTACCAGATTTGAGTTCAAAAACCAAGATCACAACCCTAAAGCCCATAACACAGCTTTGATTCAAAGATATTTCCACATCAAGATCAGAATCAACAACATCAAAACCCAATTCAAACACATTACCTCTAATCCAGCTCCAACTGCCGCTCCTCACAGCAAGCGGAAAGCAACTCCACCAAGCGGTCTCTCCTCCCAACTCCAAATGTATACCCTAGATCCGATGAGTAGACTGGGCGGAGTAGATGCACAGGGATGGAACCGCCGGCCTCGCGTGGAGGAGAGGGATTGTCGTCGGCCGCTCGCTGAGGGAAACGGGCGTCGGGCTGTGGAGTGGAGGTGAGGAGACGAAGGGAGTTGATCGGTGGCAAGGCAGGTAGTCACGCCGGCGGTGCGCAAGGGAGAGGCGTCGGCGTCGTCGAGCGAGAAGAAAGGGTCGGCGCGATGGTTTGCTAGGGCACGCGAAGGGAATGAAGGAGAACGGTTCGGGGGTGGCTGCGTGCGAATGAAGGGAAGAGGAAAGAGTGTTTAAGTGATATGTCATTTTACATTTTAGTCCTCCTCCATTAACTTTTCAAATCCACATCCTTCCATATAGGATTTAAACATTTCAGTCCTTCCTAATTTAGGTTTTTCACACTTAAGCCCTCAAAACTTATGTTTCAAGATAATTTAATCCTCTAATTTCAGTTTAGGGTCTTGAAAACCTTAAATCTTACCCTGAAAAATTCTCCGAGGGCAGGATAAAAAAAATGTTGGATTTAACAAACTCTCCTGAGAGGAGTAGGTGAGGACGCGTTCCCCGTATGAGGGAACACTAGCGTCGATTCGACTTAGGGTTCCATTTGGGGAGCCCAAAGTCAGAACTAAGATAGCTTAGGCTGTTAACTTGACTTAACATATATATTATTTGTGTTTTGGAACTAATCTTGGTTCCAGGAACAAAGGCTGAGTTTTCTGCTTCCCAGGCGCCTGAATGGAGTCAGGCGCTGTATGGTGACAGCGCCCCAGATGAAGGGTGTTCCAAGCAGTCTCGAAGCAAGCCTCCAAGTCAGCAAATGAGGCGCCTGTGTTGATACAAGTGCCCCAGTCAGCTTAGGCGCCCCAGTTGAAGGATAAGCGCTAACCAAGTCTGCGGATGAGGATTCGCGCAGAACATGCCACGTGTCAGGCGCCCCCTTCAACACAGGCGCCCAACAAAGATGTATAAATAGGGGTTCACCCCCTCGCTTCAAATACAATTGCTTCCAACGAATTCATTCAAGCGCTCTGCTTCAGACGCTCCGTGCTCAAGTCTCAAGCACCAACGACGACCCGCGGCTCCGATCTTCGAATCTTCTCCGGTCGTCGGTATAATTTGTTTTAAGTACTGTATTTAAATTCTGTATTCGAACTTCAACTTTGTAATAATTTTGCGAAATATAGAATTGTCCAACGTAAACGGTCAAGGATCGTGGGCCTTGGAGTAGGAGCCGATCTAGACTCTGAACCAAGCAAAAGAAAACCGAGTTAGCATTGTCTTGCAATTTTCCGCTGCGTATTACTCTTATTTTCCCGTGTGTATTATCTTATTTTCCCGAAAAAGATTTTATCGATATTCACCCCCCCTCTATCGATTCTAAACGATCTCACAAGTGGTATCAGAGCAGGTGACTCAAATCTGGTGCAACCACCGATTGAGCAATTTTTCAGATTTTTCATTTTTTTCAATATTTTTTCTTCATAATTTTATTCGTTCATCGAGGTTGGTGAAACAACACTCGATTTGTTTAATTATTATTTTTGCTACCGCACTACTAATCTAAGACTTAGTCTTGGGACAAGATTTTTTTTGTAATTTTTCAGTTTAAATTCCATGGCCATGCAAGAAGGTTATAGCACTACCAGACCACCACTCTTCTTAGAAGAAGACTTCTCCTATTGGAAGAGTAGGATGGAGGTCCACCTGAAAACTCAAATGGACATGTGGATTATCTTCCAGCCCGGACTGGAGATACCCAAAAACGCACAAGGTGAGGTGCAAGGCTACACAGAGTGGGACGGACCACTCAAGAAGAAGATCGAGGTCGACGCAAAGGCCACACAGACACTACAATGCAGCCTGACAAAGGAAGAGTTGAACCACGTCGGACCCTTCAGCAGCGAGAACGAACTTTGGAACAAACTCATCGAACTGCACAAAGGTACGTCTGATACGCGGATCAGCAAAAGAGATCTGTTACTCAACAGACTCTACACCATAAAGATGCACGAAGGCGAATCAGCAGCACAGCTCCACTCAAGAATCCAGGAGCTGATGAACGGGCTGCACACAATAGGTCACAAGGTCGAAAATCGTGACCTAATAAGGTACTCTCTAAAATTGTTCCCAAGGAACACACTGTGGGCATCTATGGTGGATGCCTACAAGGTTTCAAGGAACCTTTCTGAAATTAAATTAGATAAATTATTTTCTGAATTAAAATTACACGAGCAAACTAATGCTGCATTGGTCGAGAAGAGTATTGCTTTTGTTGCAGGAAAAAAACTAGGAAGATCTCAGAAGAAGAAGCTACAACCAGTACTCGAGTCCGACTCAGATTAGGGGTCTGACGACGATGAAGGAGATCGTCCAAAACTGGTATGGTTAGCTCGTTACTACTATAAGGAGCTCAAAAATCAAACGAACAAAAAGAAGACAAATCGGAAGAAGGAAGATCCATCTGAACCCTCGACGAGCCAGAAGAACAAAGGTAATGTAACATGCTACGAGTGCAACAATAATGGACATTTCATATCAGAGTGCCCCAACCTGAAGGAGAACAAAAAGGCTCGAAAGAAGAAGGCATTGCAAGCTATATGGGACGAATCGTCCTCGGAAGAAGAAGAAGAAGCTCCACACTCAAACCTCCTCGCTTTGACTGCCTCGGAAGACATCAACTCCTCAGAACCGGACGAAGACGTCGGCACCGGAAAGCTCTCGATCTCAGAGGACAAACGGACGGATTACGATAAGAGGTTATCCTGAATCTGAACTTTACGATTTAATTTCATACTTGTCACGCAAGTTGGCGAAAGCCAATATCTGGGTTGAAACCCTCCAATAGGAAGTAAAACTCCTGAAAGAGGAAATCAACTCGAGTTGCTTAACCAGCCAGTTCAAGAAGGAAACTCAACTCAAGTTCAAAAGCTTGAGGAAGAGAACTCCTCCTTGAAAACTCAAGTCAAGGAACTCAAAGTTGCATTAGAATGATTCACTTCGGGTTCCAAGAATCTTGACATGATTCTTGGAAAACAGAAGTTAGTTCTAAATCGATCCGGACTAGGCTATTGGACCAAATCGCGACAACGGTCTTACTATTCCGTATTGAACCAACCTAGAACCCGAATCCAAGCATGGGTCCCAAAGCTATGTTTAAATAAACGAGCTGGACCAAACAATATTGGATCCCAAGGACAAGATTTACATCTTGCCTAACCCTTATCGAGGCTTTAGTCCAGGGGCAGCTAATATAAAAACCATTTTTATTAGATGATTTTTTTTGCTTGAATAGTTGCTTGTTGTTTGTTTATTTCATTTATGCAATTTTATTATGCTTAGACTTAGGAATGGTTAGTTAAGGACAAAAGACTTACTTGAAACTTGAACAACATAGTATTAGGTGGAGGTGAGATGATAGTACATTTGGGAAACCCTTCTAAAAAGGTCAAGTGGGGTAAGGTGTACCCTACTTGGTCTGTTTAGTCTGGTGGAACTAGACGAAGCTACCGAACCAAATCCTAAACTAGTTAGACCAAAATTTCTCAAGAAGTAATTTGAAAATGAATTTTCGGTAAAAGGTTTTGTCAAAGAAATGGTTGTTGCTCCAATAAGGCTACGGCCAAAGAAGGCCTCTGTGCCTCGCCAAGACCTGGAAGCCAATTATCAGAACTCACTTTTAAATCACTATTTGATAAATTTGAATCTAACACAAGTTTTGATTAAATCTTAGACTTAACATTAATTCAAAGATAAAAATAATACATCTCATAAAATAAATAAGGAAACATATTTTATCACTTAGAATTGGGTGAGATGTTTAGAGCCTAATAATTTAGTTCAACCCAACTCTACAACATTTTTCAAAATTAATTTAACATTTTTTTAAAATAAATCTGATATTTTTTTTCAAAATTAATTCAACATTATTCAAAATTTAATTCAATATTTTTTCAAAATTAATTCAACTGATATTGAAAACCTGTCTCACAAGAACTCATAAGGTCAACATGCTTGATAACCCTAGATATGGGTGAGACAGACTAGGTAGTGAAATTCAATTCAATCTATCTCTACCTCTACTTAAATAGATCTAAATCAAAACATACTTTGTGTAGAAACATAACTTGGTGTTTTAATGGCTGAATTGCTACCAATTTTTGAAATGCTGCGAAAGAATGAATTTAAGTGGCAAAGAAAACTACAATGTGGTGTATAAATCTGTAATGCTTTGTGCCAAACTTCTTTTACAGCCATATAATCAGTGAAAAACTTAAGGTATTGATTTGAGAAAGTAGCAGGGATTGAAATGTTGAGTTCAAATGCTTGGCCAATTGTAGTTGGGGTTTGATGTGGTTACCAGCCAAGCTAATTGAAAAAGCTGGTCAGCTTAACAAAGTGAAGTACACGTGGCCAAAGACATGGAAGATAAGTATTGGGCTGATTTTGTTAGTGGATATACATGAATCTTCGTCATGGTGCTAACTCATCAGGTTTATCCTTCTAGCTCCCTAACCCTTGCATTGAGATCCTTCCTCTTCCACCATTTGGTTGTTTAGCTCAACTTCCTTTCTCAATTTATTTCAATTCTTAATAATTCCTTTTTGATTCATGCACGTTATGTACTTACAATGGCGGAGAAGTGGAAAAGAAGCAAGCTTATGGTAGTGAAATTTTTTACGAGTAGCCCTTGAGTGAAACTCCACCTTATACATGTTTTCTGAGAGCTAGAGATGAGAGGTTACCTTGTGAGGAACTATTCACACTTAATCTACTCAAGTAATTTAACATGTTCATGCTCATCTACTGATAGGAATGTTTGGATTTGTTAATGTTGTGATCTTCATGAAATTAATGGACTCCAACTAATTGTGCTACCACCAGTCTATCGGAAGGAAGTTGATGAGAAGTGTTACATGTTTTCCTTTTTAATATTTTGTTCCGGACATACAAAAGTAAGTGTGGGGGAACTTGTCACACCCCCAGAGGCTCATGCTTGCTTGAAAATCGAGTAACATCTCCCTTATACGACGAACAATCTAGAACAATTATACATAATATTTCACACAATATAGCACAGCTTCACACGACTGACATCACAATAGTGAAATAAGCTCTACAACCACGCAGTTAATATCGTTAAGAAAGATAAAAATAAAAGAGAGTCTATATCCAAAATAAAACTCAAATTTAAATCCAAACACCAACACAACAGACTATACATAAGTCTATTGAGAAAATAAACACTAGTCTGTGAAATAAATATGGAACTAACAAAAGTGGAAAAATAAAGTAACTGTATAGTTGTGCAGAAATAAATACGACCCATGCTTGCTCGAAAATCGGACATATCTCTTGTACGACGAATAATATAGAACAATTATACATAATATCTCATACAATATAGCACAGCTTCACACGACTGATATCACAATAGTGAAATAAGCTCCACAACCACGCAATTAATATCGTTAAGAAAGATAAAAATAAAAGAGAGTCCATATCCAAAATAAAACTTAAATTAAATCTAAACACCAACACAACAGACTATACATATGTAATGACCCTGCCCCTCGACCTCTTTGGCAGCCAAATCCCATTTGGCGGCCCCTTAGGCGACCCTCGGCCCCTTTGGCGGCTCCCATTTGACGGCCCCTTTGGCGACCCTTGACCGTGCCGTTACTCACTAGGACTTCCCACCCCTGGCCAGTGGATTTTTGTCTTCCCCAGGATTCGAATTCTAGACTTTCAAGCTTAAGTACTAGAGTTTATGAATCCTGGTAACGAATGGCTCAATTGGTTACCAGGATTCATAAACTCTAGCACTTAAGCTTGGAGGTCTAGAGTTCGATTCCTAGGGAAGGCAAAAACCACTGGCCAGGAGTAAGATGTCCTAGTGAGTAACGGCACGGCCGAGGGTCACCTAAGGGGCCGCCAAAGGGGCCGAGGGTCGCTAAAGGGGCCGCCAAATGGGATTTGGCCGCCAAAGGGACCGAGGGGCCGGGTTGTTACAACATAAGTCTATTGAGAAAATAAACACCAGTCTATGAAATAAATACGAAATTAACAAAAGTGCAGAAATAAAGCAACTGCAAAAGTAAAATAAATATTAAAAAACTCCAAAATGACTCGACACCATGGGGCTGATAACTAGATCTTCTCCTAGCTCCAGGTAATGCATCTATCTGAAAACAGATAAAACAAGCAGAAAAAATAACAGTATACAGTCATGTGTGAAACAGATAAAACCATGCATTTACGAGTATAAGAGTAGATAAATGCATTACAAAATAAAAGGTAAAACAAGCAGAAAAAAATAACAGTATATAGTCTCTGAAAATAGAATAATATCTAGGCATGTGTGAAACCAGGGTAGTCCATAGCGGCGCTATCGTGCGATATCGCGGCGTCGCGGCAGGACGCCGGTCCACGCTGCGCGTCGCGGTGCGGAATGGAATCGCGCCAATCGCGCACCTATCGCGCGCGTAGCATCGCGCGTCCAAATGCGCTCGTCGCGCCCCGGCGGTCCAACTTCTTTGACCTAGGGTTAAAAAAGCTTATATGGGATAAAAATAAACCCTGTTTTTAACCCATTACTACTGTTTTTCCCCCTGGTTTTGCTGCTGCCGACTTCTCCTGTTTCTTCCCGGCGGCGACGATTCCGGCGACGGCAACCTCCCGATTCCAGCAGCGAGCATGTAAGCAACTCTATTCTCCATTGCAGCTACTCTATTCTCCTCTATTCTCTTGATTCCAACGAGCATGTAAGCAATTTTTGTTGTTTTTTTCTTTCTCTGTTTCTCAGATTCTCTCCAATCTATTTTTCCTTTCTTTTTTTTTTGTTGACAGATTCTGTCCTCTGTTTTCTAGGACAAATTCTGTCTTTTTTTTGGACAGATTCTGTCCTTTGTTTTTTTTTCATTTTGGACAAATTCCCTTATTTTATTTTATATTTCTATTTGTTTCAGATTTCTAAGTTCTAGTCATGGAGGCGCCGACATCATCACAAGGAGCTACTCCATCTTCACATGGTTTAGTGAAACCCATTGGTGATAATATTGACATTGCATGGAAATGGAATAGTTTGAAAGATATTAATAATAGGAAGAGTGTTACTTATGATTTTTGTGAAAAAGTGACTACGGGTGGAATCACTAGAGCCAAAAGACACCAAATGTGTGTGAAGGGAGATGTTGATTATTGTAGAAAGGTTCCCCTAGATGTAAAACAACTTCTTAAAGAAGCTTTAGAGAAGAAAAATGCTTTGAAGGAAGCATATTTAGCAGAGATGCAAGAAGATGAAGATGAGCAAGAGGAAGTACGAGAAATTCATCAAATTAGAAGTGGGAAGAGACCTTCATGTACAGCTGAGTCTTTTTTTAGGCCACCTAAGAAAGGATATAATGTGAAAGGCGGCCCCATGGATTTGCTTCTTTTGAAAAACCGTGAAGCATAAATGAAACTTAGAAAGGCTCATAGGCAAACAAGCATCAATGATGCTTGTGATAAAGAGGCAAGGGAAAGAACCATCCATATATTGCTCGATTTTTTTTATAGGAATGGGATTGTATTCAACGTTGCAAGGTCAAAAAGTTTCAAGATGATGCTTGAAGTTGTTGGAAACTATGGTCCACATCTTAAGACTCCAAGTTATCATGAGTTGAGAGTTCCACTCCTTAAAAAGGAGTTGGAATTTACGAAAGACATGCTAAAGAGCCATAAGGATCAATGGGTGCAATTTGGATGCACAATTATGTCAGATGCTTGGACGGATAGGAAGAATAGGACCTTAATCAATTTCATGGTGAATTGTCCAGAAGGGACAATGTTTGTGAGAAGTGTTGATGCTTCTGCTTACATAAAGATGGGAGAAAAAGTATTTGAGTTGTTGGATACATTTGTGGAAGAGATTGGAGAACAAAATGTTGTTCAGGTGGTATCTGACAATGGAAGTAATTATGTCTTGGCTGGTAAGAATTGCTAACTTAGTCTAATTGCTTTTTTTACTTGCTTTGATTATTGACCAGTTAACTAGTTTCATTTAATGTGATTCTTCTTAGGCAAACTACTTGAAGCTAAGAGGAAGAATCTCTTTTGGACTCCATGTGCTGCACATTGTGTGGACTTGATATTGGAGGACATTGGAAAGCTTCCTCGAGTTAAGAAGACAATCTCAAGAGGAATAAATCTTGTGGGCTTCATCTACAACCACACATTGGCCTTGAACATTATGAGAAAGTTCACTAACAAGATGGAATTGGTCAGGCATGGAGTGACAAGGTTTGCTACGACCTTTCTTACCTTACAAAGGTTGTTCAAACAGAAGCACAATCTTAGGAGGATGTTCACTTCAGAGGAGTGGTTGAAGTCCAAATTAGCCAAAGAAGTAAAGGGAAAGAGGGCAAGTGATATTGTATTGGTAGCTTTATTTTGGAATGATGTACAATATTGTATTATGGTTATGGGGCCACTTTTCAATGTCCTTAGGCTTGTTGAATAATGGAGGAAAAAAAGCCTGTCATGGGATATATATCTATGAAGCAATGGATCGGGTCAAGGGAAACTATATTCAAAGCAAAGTTTTCAAAGAAAAAAGAAGTGTTGTACAAGGATGTTTTTGCCATTATTGATAGAAGATGGGAGTCACAACTTCATCATCCATTGTATGCAGCTGGCCATTTTCTAAACCCGGAGTTTTATTATAGCCACAAATTGATAGAGTTTGATGAAGAAGTGATGCAAGGACTCTATAAATGTATTGAGAGATTGGTTAGAGATGAAGAGGAAGCTGACAAGATTGTATTGGAGTTACCTTATTACAAGAGGGCTGATCGGGTGTTTGGATCAAAGTTTGCAATAAAACATAGGAACACACTTGCTCCCGGTAAGAGTTTAAGATATACAAGTATTCAGTATTTCATTATTGATTATCGATAAACATAGCAAATGTCAAATAGCAATGCTAATTAATTGACTTTCAATCATAGCGGAATGGTGGAGGAATTATGGATCATCCACTCCTGCATTACAGAAATTTGCTATCAAGGTCTTAAGTTTGACTTGTAGTTCATCGGGATATGAGCGAAATTGGAGCATCTTTGAGCATGTAAGTAAATATTATTAGTTATCACATTTCACATTATTCTCCTTTACAAAGTTTCATTTAGTGCCTAATTGAATTTTGAATTTGTGATGTAACAGATTCATTCTAAGGAAAGAAGCAAGCTTGAGCATCAAAAGTTGCAAGACTTGGTGTATGTCAAGTACAATCAAAATCTCAAAGAGCACTTTGATTGTAGAGATGTGATTGATCCAATTGTCCTTCGTGATGTTGATGAATGTAATGAATGGTTGGTTGGACAAATGGACAAAGAAGGTGTTGAGGATGAATTAGTGTTTGATGATCATGATGGTTTGACATGGGGTGATGTTTCTATTGCAGTAGGTGCTAGTGAGCCGCTCCAAAACACTAGGCTTGCTACAAAATCAAAGAGGCCTACTCTTACTATTGCTGCAAAGACTTCTAAGTTATCAAGAAAGAAAGGGAAAGAACCTATGCAAGATCAAGAAGAGGAATATGAAGAGGAGGAAATAGAGTCAGATGAGAATGTGGGTCAATATGAAGAGATTTTTAAGTCTAGTTCTAGTGGAGGGGAAAGTGACGAAAATAACTTGGTTGTGGGAGATTATTATAATGATGATGATGATTGATCATTGTCTGAGTGGAAGAATGTTTTTAGTTTTTATAGTCCAAGAAACTTAAGTAGTTTTGGTCTTTTGGGAATGAGAACTAGCTTTGACTATTATCTTTTATTATTTGCTTGGCCTTATGACTCTTATTTATACATTAACATGAATATATGATGATGATTTTAGAGTATGATATGAATATGATGTGCCTTTAAATTATTAGATAATTGAGTTTAATTGTGGATTTTTTGTATTTGAAGTTTGAACATTTATATGTGTTATGTACTTATGTAAATGTGATATTTAAATAGCGGTCATCCCGCTATTCGCTATACCGCTATAGCGTTTTTGGGGTCGGCCGCGACGCGCCGTGATCTGGGATTGACTACTCTGTGTGAAACAATATGATAGCAGAATAACAGAACATACATGCAGGTCAACTAAATACATCAATCATAGCTCATATAAATACAGTAAACATAAGAAAATGCAAAATGTAATAAATGCATATGATGCAATGACATGTGTCACCCATGACACAAGTTAAGCCGTCATCACATCACATCTGTGTGGTCGAGTGGGTAGTGTTGTGACAACTGTATGTACTCCAACAATTACTACTTGTAAAAGTGGTTGAGTGGACAGGATGCTGGGGAGCCAACTACTCCAAAACCCTAAGAAAATGGGGGAGCCACCAACAGCTCTGGTATTCCTCGAAAACAACAATGAGAGTGTCAACTGCTTGCCTACAACTCCAACATCCACTATTTATGAGTGGTCGAGTGTGGCATAATAACACAGTTGCTCATACTCTAGCAACTACCACGATGAGTGGTTGAGTGGGCAGAGCAACTAAATGACCGACGTCGGCTTAACCATATGGAAGCCAATATTCGTCAGCATGCAACTATGCAGATACGGTGCACGAGACTAAATGCACAATCAACCAAATAACAACAATGCAATGATACAATCAATAAATATCAAAATCGTCAAACATGCAACTATACTATTAGGTAGTGTATCTCTAATGTTAACCAACCCTAGTTGTGTTTAATAATCATTTCTAAGTACTTGGGTACAAGCGGTACTTTTACAAAATAGAAAATCAACGATGAGACTGTTTGGAGATAAAATTGATTAGCTCGAAGATTAAGCAAAGAAGGTATCAACGGATGATATCAAAAACAAAGAACAAGGTAAAGCAGTCATACTCAGAAACAAACAGTCATGCATTTAAGATCAATAATCTACAGATTACAAAGGAGAAGTACCCGCCTCGTAATGTAGTGTGTATCCGAAAGAATCCCCTCACGATCAACAATGCATATCCAATTCAGAGTCCTGTACCAAGTACATAGTTTAGCTAATTATAAAATTAATAAATTAGCTAAACAAAATACTAAATATGATTAGAACAAATCCTAATTACAACATCTATTTAATTACATTTATTTAAATAATTAACTCACGCTAATTTGGGATTACGTTCAAGTATAGGTTTAGTCACCAAAATTTATCCCATCTACTAATTAATCTCCATTAAGTCCAATACTAGCTTAGCTCTCAACTATTGTATCCATAAACAAATTCCTCACTAATCTTATTGATCACTACACCCCACGCCAAAGCTTCCTAGTGTCCTCCCATGGCACCAGTAGTCACACAATTATTCATTTTATAATCCTATGAAATATAAATTAGTATTATATACTGACTGCTAGTAGAGTAAAGGCAAACGTGAGATCATAAGATTTAACACCGAATCGACACTGCAATTCTTGGTAAAAAAAAATGGAATCAACTTATCTTCAATATCGAAATTCATCCTTATCATCAGAATTCCAACCCCCTAACCCACGACATCGACTCGAGAGAAAAATAACAGTAAATCCCAAATTTGTAGAATTTGAAATAGTGAAAACTCTAGGTCATGCCAAAAATCTACAAACCCAAACAACCACAAAACCTAATTGAAAAACTCGCTTACCTGCGTCAGCGCCTACGGTAGGTCTCGACAGCGCCTCCACCACACAAGGAGAAGAAGGGAAAGGTCTCTAACAATGTGGCTGCGATGGTTGGTCGGTGTCCAAGTTTGAGAAGAAAACTCCACTTGGTCGGCGTAAGGTCTCGACTGAGTCGTGTGCGACGGGGAAGAGGAAGGTTGGCACTGCCCACTTGGAAACAGAGAAACCAGCGTCGAGCGATGAGAAGGAGAGGAGAGCGATCGGACGAGGGAGAAGAAGAAGATCGCAAAGGAAAAAAAAAGAAGAAGAAGGAGGTTGTGGCGCCGCGATGGGGAACTGCTCGCGTGCGGCGATTTCAGCGTCGGGGGAAGAAAACAGGAGAAGTCCGGGAGAAATTTAGGGCAAATTTATGGGTTTTTTGGCATTTTGTAAAATGGTCCTTCTAGTTTGGCTAATTTTAATTACACTCTTAAATTTCGATTTTAAGCACTTTAACCCTCCAAATTTTCAGTGTCTAACATTGATGGTAACTAATTGGGTAGGCATTTTTTGGTGAGGAACCTTTGATTTTCATTCTTTCTTGTAACTAATTCACAAGTGATGATGTGTTTTTGTGAACAAGACTTGATTCACTGTCGGAAATGATTTCTTTCTATTATTGTAGGATTTCCACTTAACTTTTTCTTATTTCTTCATAGGGGATGGAGTTGGGAATGTGGAGTTACCTCGAGCTATGATCAATTAAAAAAATGTTAGATTAGGTGGCAGATGAAAGTCCTATCGGTCACCAGGGTAAATCGAGAAGTGCTCGTAGTGGCGGTCTAGAATCCCAGCATTCCAGGGTTCACACCCCATTTGGAGAAAAAATTCCTGCAAAATACGTCGTAGCTAGGGATCGAACCGTGGATGCCTTGGATAGCAACTAGTCACCATATTCAGGAGAATCGAGCCATATTCAGCCTTGGATTAGCAACCTGTCCGGTTGCAAACTAAGTATCCGGTTGCAAACTAAGTAAATCCGATTGCTTCTTTATTTATTGTTTGCTTTTATTTATTTATGTTATTTGTGATCTAACTAACATCTTTGTCAAGAAAAAATAAAAGATTGAGTTTTCTTTTTCAGAGGCAATTCATCCCCTCTTGCCAACCTTCGATCACCCTCAATTTACCTTTTTATTCTGTACTTAAACTTGCTTATTCTATAACATGTCTGCGATTTATAGAATTTTCCAACAATAATGGTTAAAGACCGTGAGCCTTGGAGTAGGAGCCGTCACAGACTCCGAACCAAGTAAAAACAAAGCTATTAGTATTGTTTTGACTTTACTTCTTTATTTCCGCTACATTTACTCGTTTGAATCCAAAAATTTACAAATTGATATTCACCCCCTATCGATCTCATCGATCCCACATAGTATTCTCTTTCCAGTTTTTCAATTTGAATAGGATTTTCAAGGTGTGTTTGGTTAACTGAGTTATTTGTAGTAATTTGTTCCTTAAGGTCTTGATTTTCCTTAAGGAGAAGATCTATTCTAGTTTCTGATGCAATTAATTTTTTGTCTAAACATGCAATAATTTTAAAAAACTTGGCATTTAAAAATTTTGTACCTCATTGAAATCTTCAGGTGTAGACTCATCTCTGAGTCTGAATCACTTTCTGACTCAGGTCTGATTGCTATTAGTGCCAAGTTGCTAGTGTGATTCATGATTTCTTCATTTGAGTCTTCTGAGGAGGAGTCATCCTAGGCTGCTTAGAGTGTCTTCTTTTCTTTTTTACTTTTGGATTGGCCCGTTCTTCGATTAAGGCATTCGTTCTTCAAATGCCCTTTCTTTTTGCATCCAAAGCAGGTGTCACTGTTCTTTAGATCACTAGAATTGTCTTGATTACCTTCTTCAAGCCCCTTTTTGTGAACTCCTTTTTTCTTTTGATGAGTACCTTCCTTATTAGCTTCACTAGTTGCTCTTCATTATCTGAGTCTGTGTCTGACTTGCTTTCAAACTCTTCTTAGGTTTTGCTCCTTGAGTTTTCTTCTTTTGTACAACTTGAAACCAAAGCTATACGGTTGTTTTGGCATTAGTCTGTTCAAGTAGCCCTAACTTAGAAAATAATTCGTCAAGTTTTAATTTTGAAAGATTCCATAAAATCTTGTAAGCATCTATAATAGATGCCTATAATGAATTTTGGGGGAAAACATTCAGAGCGTACCTGATTACTTCCCGGTTCTTTGGTTGATGTCTTATTAAATGTCTGTTCATGATGTCCTTGATCCATGCATGGAGTTGACTAGTCATTTCTCTATTTTGCATTTTAATATCAAATAATTTATTTAATAGAAGGTCACGTTTCGTTACCTTGGCATCGATGGTGCCTTCATGCAGCTCGATCAATTTATCCCAGAGTTCTTTGGCACTTTGAGATGAGCCAATCCGGTTCATCTCATCTTTTGATAGATCACATTGGAAGGTGTTCTAGGCCTTAAATTCGATTTGTGCCTTCTTTTTCATATCAGCATTCCACTTGTCCGACTTTAGTGGAGTGTTTCATCCTTCATCCATAGGTGGTGAGTACCCACTCAGGACTACAAACCATTGATCTATATCGGTCTTCAAGTAGATGTCCATTCTCTTTTTCCAATAGGGAAAATCCTCCCTATTGAACATAGGAGGGCGAGCTATGCTGTAGCCATCCCTTAAGCCATTAGATCTGTCATGCAAAAAGCAAAAGAGAAAAAGTACCAAGACTAGGTATTGGATTAGTAGTGCAGGAGGAGGTAAATAATAAAAGCGACTCGAGTGGTGTTAACTAAATCATCAATGTTAACTAAATCAATTGATCTTCAATTAAACTTAACAATGAATCTTATTAAATAAAAATCGACTTAAATAATTAAACTATCTCAACCAAATAATAATTAATAATTAACTATGGCATTCGAAATAAATCCTAAATTATTTAAATCTTAATTTAATCCAATCATAAACTAGTTAAATGCAATCAATCCAATCTATCATAACCTAATTAATTTTAACTTCACTTAGTAAACAAAAACTTAACCATATATAAATCGTAAACTTAAACAATCTATAATTTTAAACTAAATTCTAAATTATCTAATCAAATCAATCATTAAATGAAAAACTATAAATTTTAACTTGATCAAAGTTAAAAATCTTAAATTAATTCTACACTATTGAGTAAATTAATCAAATAACAAATTAATTATTGACAACTCAACCCAAGTTTAAATAAATCAACTAATTTAACCCAAAATTAACCTATAATTAATAAGATCTCACTTAAGTAATTAAATCCTAATTAATCTAAATATTAAAATCAAATTATAGGTTTCCCCTTGCTTAATCACTTAGAATGTGAAAATATTGAAAATAATTGTTGACCAATATTTATGAACTCTTAGAACCTTAGACACATAGGAATAATATTCTCGTAGTTAACAAAGAAAATATCAGATTAAGGGGAGCATTTTTGTTTTTTTTTTAAAATCTACTTAGACTTTAGGGCAATTTTTTAAAATAAAATATCAACCATGAGGGAGCAAATTTTAAACACAACTAATTTAAAAATTAAATTGTACTTTTAAAATATAAATTTTAAAATCTTAAACTTAAACAAATTTTAAAACTTTACAACTTAAAATAAAATTTTGAAACTTAAACACTTAAATTGTACAAACATAAACTAATTATTAAAATTCAAATCTTAAAATATTTTCTTAACAAGTTTTAAAATTTAAACTCACTTTTCAACCATCTTTAACTCATGTGTCTAACTAAATTTTAATATTAAATTTCAACCAAAATTTTAAATCTGTTAGTCGCGCAAACCTGCTTATAACTATTTAAGGATACTTTCTTCTACACACTAGTACATAACTTAACGTGTGGAATTTGTGACAAGAACGAACTATATAAAGTTATATTCTAGGATAGAGTTTGCATACCTATACACTATTGTCCAATTTACCAAAGTAAGAGTCTAAAAATGACTTTGCAAAACTTTAGTTGTGAAGTAAACTTAATTAACGTGCTATTAATTATGCTGTAAAGTAATAGTGCTCCTAAACTTAGCTACTAATTTGAAGGATGCAATGATTGTATATCTGTATTACGCTGTAAAGGAACAAACATTAAGTTAGTATAAAGTGCTCTGTTGTAAACTTTGACCGTAGGATGTTAATTATTTTCCCTACATTAAAACAATAGCATTGATAAAAGTTTTAGGGTAACTTTGACTAAACGTTAAGTTATTATTGAGTGCTTTGTAGCTAGTCAAATATAAACTTTGATTGTAGGACATTAATTATTTTCCCTACGTTAAAACAAATAGCTTTGGTAAAAGTTTTAGAGTAACTTTGACCACTAGCTACTGTACACCTAGTGTTAGGACTAATTATTTTGACAATTAGTCTGGCTATATAATTTTGGGACATAGTTAGGAATTAATTTTGACTACAGTTTGTACTTAATTAGTTAGCAAGGAGGTTTAGGGATGAATAATTATGCATATAAGTGTAATCAGCATGGACTCAAACTTATATATATAGTCCGAAAATGAGAAAGCTAAAGACAATAAAAAGGACACATAAAATTCTTAACAATACAAGATCCTGAGAATAGTTAAATTACACTGGATCTATCACACGTAGTTGTATCTAGCATTATAAGAAATTATTTTCACAACTCAAATCTTGACCACGATAATAATTTTATTATTGTACCAAGACAACCCTTTTAAAATAACTATGACTTTATCAATAAAATTACCAAATGTTATAGTTGAAAACAGAAATCAAATAGTAAATGTTAAAATATAACTGATATTATTTTACCATTGTAGTATATAACAATATTAGTTTTAAGTAAAGATATGTATAGGATTAAATACCATTATATAATCTCCAATTGTAAAAGGCTTTGTCAATTACAAATAAATGCCACTGAGGAAATTGCTTAACAAGTCTTTACCAACAAAAGATGTAGCCGCACCTACAACGAAAAAGAATGTACAATAAAAAAGATAATTTTGACAACAATGGAAATATGAATACTAACAATAACTTGGTAACTTAGAATAAATATTGAGATTGCATAAAAAAAAAGCATACCTCCCATGCTACCAACTGCTATAATAGATTACAGGCGTAAACCATATACCTCGACCAAGCCTATTGCTCCCAATACAATTAAGCTTAAAGATAATAATTTGTCAACTATCATCAGATCCTCCATCAAAGACCTTTTAAAGAAGAAATTGGTTTTGCATCGGGAAAGAAACCAAATGATATACATCACAGTTGCCCCTATCCAAGATTGTGAAATATATTTTGTAATAGTTGGCATAATCTCACTTGGTACAATAAAATGAATACATCTGTATAGTAGCATGAAATAGAGTTACTGAAATATCTTTATAGGCAAATGCATGGATTAAAAAGACACAATAAAACTTTGCTAATTGATTAAAACAACAATAAAAAAACCCTTTTGTCTACTTAACAGGATAAATCATACTAGCAACAATACTGAAATAGAACCCTTTTTCTTAGCACCAAGGCTCCTGAATTGTAAAGTATATTATGATAATCTGAACACATCTTTCTCATGCATTTTGTGTTATTGGTTATTCTCATTGATGTCTCTTAAGTTTATTATTAATGACACAAAAAAGATTGAATTCTTAACAAATTATAGTTTTTGTTGTGTTCCTTGTTAAAAATGAAGAATTGATTGCTTACCAAGTGAAACTATAAATCACTATAGACTTATGAGACATAGAGGTGGATAAGTGTCTTCGTAGATTAACACAGTTAGTATCTACATAGATATTTGCTCTAATAGAAGTTAGAGTAAATTCCCTGTAATGACCCGACCCATCGACCCGACCCCTCAACCCCTTGTGCGGTCAAATTCCATTTTTGGCGGCCCAACAACCTGGCCCCTTTGGTCGTCGACCGTCGACCGTGCCGTTACTCACTAGGTCTTCCCACCCCTGGCCAGTGGATCTTTGCCTTCCCTAGGATTCGAACTATATACCTCCAGGCTAAGTACTAGAGTTTATGAATCCTGGTAGCCAAGTGAGCGCGGCTCACTTGGCTACCAGGATTCATAAACTCTAGTACTTAGCCTGGAGGTCTATAGTTCAAATCCTAGAGAAGGCAAAGATCCACTGGCCAGGGGTGGGAAGACCTAGTGAGTAACGGCACGGTCGACGGTCGACGACCAAAGAGGCCAGGTTGTTGGGCTGCCAAAAATGGAATTTGGCCGCCCAAGGGGCTGAGGGGTCGGGTCGACATGCCGGGTCGTTACAATAAAAAGGTGTCTTTTTATTGTAACGACCTGGACCCTCAGCCCTTTTGGCGGCCAAATCAACATCTGGCGGCCTAACAACTCGGCCCCTTTGGCGGCCAAATCAATATTTGGCGGCCCAACTTTGATGACCCCTTAGGTCACGCCCCGAGGAGCCGCCCGTCCGATACTAACCGGACTGACACTCCCTCGACCAGCGGGCAATTTGAGAACCTAACCTCTAAGACTACCTCAGCCGCTTGTACCGCAGCCTATAGGGTTGGAACACACGTCTGCATACAAAGAAAACGAAACAACGTCAAAAACTGCGTACCGGTATGACTTACGACAATACAAAACGAAACAAAGCCTCCATGGCACACAAAAGTACAACTATACTACCATGTAAACAACCCAATGGAACACGAATACAACAGCGAAAACGAAAAGACAAAATGAACAGAAATTAGAGTACCAACATGTACCCCACAAAATACCAAGATAAACCCCGAGAATCGTCTCGAAAATACATGAGCTGGGATAGGCTGTCGGGCACTCCAGTCGATCATCCTGAAAAAAAACAAGGAGCTAACGGGATAAGTCATAGAACTCAGCGGATATCTCATCATATATGCAGGATAGTCTAAGCTAGCAACAGTGTAACAGACTATCGAAATAACACATGTACAAGCAGTGATAAGTACAACTGAAAGAGGGAATAGGAAATACCATACCAATGTGACAGAGTCGCCAAATCCAGCCATAAGGGTATCCTGTACGTGCATGCCAATCATATGCAGCATCCAAGTAAAGCAAGCACAAGCAAGTACAAAATATGCGTATGCACAAGGTGCAATGACATGGTCACTCCTGCCATCGGTCAGACATCGTCACCTATGTACGGGAGGAAGCTGAGTGGAGGCCACCCTCCGACGTAGGGTTGTGACTGTCGTCCATACTCTGCTATCACTACTCCTGAGTGATCGAGTAAACGGAATGCTGCCGGTGTAACACCCCTACTCCATGCCCTATCTGAGGGACATCTCTGTCTGCCCCAGGCCATCTCTGGAGGACATCTCTGTCTGAGTGTTACCCCTACCCCATGTATATAAATGGAGGAGAGACCTCTCCTTCTCATCTCCTGGTATATGGACTAGTCAAGGAGGGACCTCTGCCTGCTACCACGCTCCGATTCACTAACCCATGAGTGCATGAGTGGAGCAGCACAGAGCACACTACCCAATACTCCGTCAACCACTAACCCATGAGTGGTCGTATGGGTAGGTCAGTATGACTGTCGACCTGACTCACCCACAAAGGGGGCCCCTGATCGACAGTGATGCACAGTGCACGATGATGCATAACACTGGTCAAACAACATCCACTATTTAATCTACCTATATTAACATGATATGCAAGGATCGTAGATAATGCACCATAACCTAAGTCCTAAAGGTATAGGTATCACATGCCAGGTATAACATAAACAGTATCAGCAAGACAAATAGAAGAGTTATATCACAATCTATTATTCTATTGCTAAACAAAACATATCAAGCATATATCTATGACTAATCTAAAAAAAGAGTCAGAGATACCCGCCTCCGATGAAGAAGTCCAAAAGTGAAAAGAACCCCTGTCTGAGATAATATCCGCCGCAAGTGGAATCCAAATAGCCGAGTCAATGACCTGTATCACAACACATAATTTTAGCTATCATAACGAATATTAATTGGCTAATCTAACTAATCCACCATATTAGGATCAATCTCAATTACTCCATGTATAGGACTTAGGTTCAACCTAAGTTTAACCTAATCTTAATCACAACTCCAACACAAGATGTAATGAACCAAAACCCAACTAACTACTCACGATAGCCTCCACAACTCAAGAACCGAAATAGCAGATCCAAGAACAAACAGAACACCCACCATTCCAATCCAGATCAGAAATCCCAAACGGAATCATGAGTAAAAGCAAGAACTCGGAATCAAACATCCAAAACTTCACAAACCGATCACACCCACCAATTCAAATCCAAAAGCTACAACTTCTCAAACACAGCTAGCCTATCCCAATAACACACGCAGAATCAAAGAACTACATATTCATTCAGCATTTAGCTTCAACACCAGATACAAAATCAACAAGAACACCTATCCAAAACCAAGATCACAGGAAGCCAACTTGATAAATTCATCAACCTTACCTTAGATGATGCGCTCGAAATCTATGCTCAGGTAACGCAGAACGTGCCCCTCAGAGGAACATAACTACCATCTCTTCTTACCCGGAGCTTGGCTCAACTCCAAATCCTAATTCCAGATTAAAACAGAGGCAAAACCACAAATCACAAATCCAGAGACCTAGTCAAGCTTAACAACCACAAACCAATCCCAACGATCTGAACGGAAAGGAATTTTACAGAACATCAATCAACCTTCCAAAACCGGGCAATTCCCATCACAAAACTACTATCAAAATCTCATTCCGATTAGAGAAACAAACCCGATTAATAGCTACTAATCCAACATCAATCATGGTTCAAATCATGAAGAACTTGCGACCGATAGCAAATCAATCACAATAGGGATCCATCTACGCGAACCAAGAGATATCCTGATCGGAGACTTACCTTTACGAGAGTCGTCGTTGACACAGCCTTGCCGGCAACAAGGATCGCCGACAATTGGCACAAACCGTGCAACCCTCCTCCCGACTCCAATCATTTGCCCTAGATCTAGAGAGAGCAGCAGAGGAAAGAATGAAGATCGTCGGCCTCGGGTTCGTTAGCTTCGCATGGAGGAGGAGGATTGAGAGAAAGAGAGGTGGCTACGGCGATGTTGCGAAGAGGGAGAAGAGTCGAGTTGGCTTGGGGGATTAGGGCTCGCGATGGAGAGAAAATAAAGAAAGGAAAGGGAAAGTTTGCAAGGGCTTGGCTTGCGATCGACCACAGAGGAAACTTAAGGGCTGGCCATTTTGCAAATTGCCCCTACAATTTCGATCATTCGCATAACCACCCTTAATTTAGGTTAATTAGCCTTTAAGCCCTCTAAGTCTAAGGAACTTTATTTTATATTTTTTTAGCCACTTAATTTCCAGTATTTAACATTCCTAGTGGGTGTAAAATATCTTGTTGGGTGACTGACCTTTCCCCATGCAAAGGGTTGTTGTGCTAGGCCAAAATATCCACCGTGATTTAGCTGTCTATATCTAATAGGGGCCAATAATACTGAATCGTCAGGGTGAACGTTATTACTTTTTACTCTAAAAGAAGAGATGGATAAGTTAAAATGGCCTTGTTCACCAAGTAATTTGGTGACTTATGCGTGAAAATTAAAATGATGCTTTTAAGGTGATTTGATGGCTCCCCTATGAGGTGAAAAGATGATACCTTTATAAGGTAACAAGATGTCTAACCAATATAGGTTTTTTGAATAAGTTGATCAAATGTCATGTTATATAGGAAATCATATATCTCATCTCCATAAATAGTAGGGGATTTTACGTATAACTACTAATCAAGCTATAATGATAGATGTAGGTGCACAAGTGTCAATCCTCTAGTCGACCATGTGGCTGAGTTAGTTGAAGATTAAAATATCTCTTCACCCAAGACTTATTCTTTATTTAGACTGTCAGCACCGACATAGTCATTGGTAATGACCAGAAGGATTATGTTTTTTTGAAAATGTATAGTTGATTACTACAACAAGCATCGACCCACTGAAACTATGACGAGGACCTATCAATGACTAAAATGACATTAATATAAGTTTGCGCTGATGGTAAATACATTTTCTGCAACTTACAATAATTTTTATACTCTTCTTCAAAGTTGTTGGAGTGATGAAAATAGGTTGAGAATACATAGAATATGTGGAAAGCAAATAAGAATAACAAGGACTTTATGTATATGGATGTGTGGAGGGTTCTCAGAAAGTATGAAAAATATGCTACATAATAAACTGATCATTACTCTAGCAAGAAGGTATGGACATCCGAATTAGAGGAAATAGTACAACATCAAATCCAGATACAAGTGTTGATATGGATGACTCTAAAGTCCATATTCGTTCGATAAGGCAAAAGCCAGTGAAGAAGAAGAGCAATACAAAGTTAGAAATGACAATACAATAGAACAAAGCATCGACAAAGATTGACAAGATATTAAAGAATATCAAATGCAAAAAATGATTTTGCGGGAAGTCGAGATCTTTCATAAGGATTATAAAATTCTTATTAAAGATACCGGTGAGATGATATCAGGACAACTCATAAACAAAGAAAATGATTGAAAAAAATTACACAAAGACATGGCCGGGTGTAAATGTGTTTAAGTTTATTTTTATATATTATTATAATTTATGTTTTTTATTTGATTGGGTGTAAATGTGTTTAAGTTTAATTTTATATATTATTATAATTTATGTTTTTTATTTGATTTATTGTAATATCTATGTATTTTTTTTAATTATTCATGTTATTCTAAGTTAGCCATTTATGGATTTAAATTTCATAAAAATTTAATTATATATAATGAAATATAAAAGAGAGATGAAAAATATATAATGAAAAAATGTGGGACCTATACTTCTGGTAAAAAACTCTGACCTCGCCTCTCTCTCTCCACTGTTACACATGATCTTTCTGCTCCCCATTGCATTGCCTACTGTGCTTGGCCTACTCCTTGTAGATGTCGTAGATCTGCCACATTCTCTGCCTAGAGGCAGCCTTATATGCAATCGTGCTCCGCCAATGCCTTCTTGTTGTGACCTTCAACCATCGTCTACAGTCGACATCGCCACTCCTGAAGACCACATCTTTGGCAGCCCTTGTTCCTCCTCTCTTCATCTGTGCAACGACATAACCCTAGATAGTGTAAGTTTTATTCAGTCAATTTGAATGTTTGCTAATTGCCTTTTTGAAAGGTAAATCACAGGGCTTCAGCCAGCACAACACCCCTTTGTACCAACGAGGCATTGCACACACATTGGGGATCATCGCGTGACCTATTACAATAACATCACATGCATGTACCAGCTCGTAGGGGCTAATAGATCTAAACTCATTGAAGTAAAAGATTATAATACTTATCCTAAACGACCCAATATCGTCAGCCTCCCGATTAGATATAGATACGTAAATCACTAGGATATTTTATCCTAGCATAGCGGTTCTTTACATGGAGAGGTCAGACACTCAACGAAAAATTTTGTACATGTTGAAAATTATTCTCAAAATCTATTAGAGTAAATACTCATGTAAGTACTAACTATGTCAATCCATGGGGGTCTAATAAATCTAATCTCATGACAATAATAATGATTCTTACGTTTACCTCAGACATCCCTAATAAATCTAATCTCATAACAATAGATACGTCGTCAATTGAACTATATGTAGATCGTCTATAGAACAACTATATGTTAGTGATATGAGAGAAGTGTCCTAAGACAATCGCCTTATGATTATAATCATTTATTTTAATAAACGAATATTCACCATTTGAGTATACATGTTTGTGTATTTGATTGAGATCTTAAACTCATTTACTAAATGCCCGCAATACAATTCACAGTATGAGAGAATTTGTGATGAATTCACAACTAGTGATTATCTCTACATGTGCAATTGTGAAGTATTGAAATTGTCCCTAGTCGATGAATTGATAAATACGGACACTATCAATTCTGTTGAGACTAACATGGGTTATTCTCTAATCAGTTGATTCTCACTGGCTGGTGACATTGAGATGTCCGGAGATAAACATGAATGCTAGTTAAGGGAACTAGTTCATTGGAGTGACTGGCTGCAAAACTTCATATGGTAGTCTACATATAGATATGTCAGTGAAGTTCTTACTGCAGCTTAAGTGCGATGTTCCTTTGACTTGCGGTGTTCAAGTCATCTTGGTCATGGAGACTTATACTTTGACATCTTAAGCAAGCATCTCCAAGGAGGTGTGGACCCGGGATGATTGGGTATAAGCCGAAGTGCCCGAAGATGTTTGAACAGCCTACAAAGGATTCACCACTCCTTGCGAGGAGATGTATACCCGAGGCCTATCGTCGGATTGTTACTCGAAGCCTTTGGCCAGAGCATGACATGTTCAGAGTATGAATCTCTTAAATACATAAGAGTAATTAGAATCCGTAGGACGAGAAAACGTTACTTGGGCTAGGTGTGACGTAGTCAGCCTAGTGGTGACTGACACACATAGACCATGTCCTGAACCAAGTGGGTATAAGATGGTGAAGGGAATAGGGCACGATTCATTATAACTGCTGAAGAGTTTCAGAATTGTTTCTGAGGTCAACCGTTGATCTTTCGATTAATTGGGGATCATGATGTACTACTAGGTGTCACTCATGATCGTTCTATAATTAATTGATTAATTATAGACGGCCAACATAAATCGAAAGTCTATTTAGTCACACGCACTACGAGTAATCCGAGGGATTTAAAACGAGTTGAAAATTAGATTTTCCAATCAAGAGAGATTAAGTTTGGTTGAGCCAAACGATAAGTCGAATCTGAATTTTTCAGAGACGCATCGGAAGCGTAAAATGACTAAAGTCTTTTGAAGACTTAATAGATGAATTAAATAAGTTTAATTCATTGGGGCTTGGCTTGGATGGGCCGGCCAAAGAGGGCCTCCATCCTCTTTGCTTGGCTGGCCACAACAAAGGGAGAGAACCAAGTTTTTGGTTCAATTTATAAAATAAACCATGTGTGGTTTGTTTTATAAAATTATGGATGATATACATCTTTAAATAATAAACCAAGGTTTGGTTTATTTTTCATGGAAATTAAAATGAACCATGGATTAGTTTATTTTATAAAATCAATCATGGATTGATTTACCATGATAAGGAAATTTATTCCATAGGAGAGAAGAGACTTGATTGATTTTTTATCATGAATTAAAATATGATTTTAACCATGATATAAAATCAAACTTGGCATGATGGAATAAGTTATTCCATATTTGAGAGGCTTGATGGTTGAGAGACCACTATATAAAGGACTCAAGGCAAGGCTTAGGTGATAATCGTAGAGATGAAGGCATAGGCTCTCTCCCTCTCTTTCTCTCCTTCTCTTTTCCCCTTCTTGTCGTGCGCCAACCAGCCCCAAGAAGGAGGACCAGCCGGCCGCCCCTGCCCTTTCCCTGCTGACCACCACCTGCTGCCGGAGAAGGAAGCTCCGACCATCTCTTGGCCGGAAGAAGGTGCTGCCGGAATTAGAGTTTGCCGCAAGGATCCTTTTGCCGCAAGCCTCTTCTTTTGCTTCGCCGGAATTTTGATTCTGGCCATCCTTTTGTGGGTAGTCTTCCGACTTCTCTCTTGGTTTTTCTTGTCGCGTTCTCGGAGAATCTAGTAGTTCTCTAGAACACGAAACTCGTGGCTTTGCGAAGTCATCCCGAAGATACTCGGTGTGGACGCGAATAGAGGCGGTGCTTCTAAGGGACGCTTACGGTTGGATCTCGTCCCTTCCTTCGAGTTACGCGAGGTAATACGTAAATTAGTTTACGTTTCTGCAAAATTTTAAATATATGATCATGTCTACACAAGATAAAATTGCATGCTTAGATGTGTGGTTAAATAATTTGAGAAATTATTTATGCTAAACCTTCCGCTGCACGTAATTAATTTTTAAAATTACGAACCCACATCCATGTTAACATGCACCCGGTCCCAACACTATATGTTGGGAAAAGAGGTAATCAATTGAGGTAGACTTTTACCTTCATTTCGTCACAGTGGGTAGTCTAATCAACAATGGGCAATGTAAGTAGTGATTGTTGATCTTCGCCTGCTTAATCATAGGGGTAGACGACATTCTCTAGCAGATGACCTTCATGATATTTATCCGATTTAGAATTTGATTTTCTAATTGTTTCTTTGAGAAATTTACCACTACACTACATCTGTGGAGATGTATGATCTTACTCTTATTTAAGGAGTTGGATGTGACACAGGTAGCTGAAACAAAGTTAAATACTATTGTATATGTTCATTGATTGAATTTGGTGTTTGCTTGTATAGGTGAGGTTGATGGCATAATCATGGATAGTTTGTTTTGGTGACAATCAATTGAAGTCGACGATGCCACAGCCAGATGAAGATTAATAGGGTTGTATGCTACGACAAAGGAAAGAATTTCCACTTAAAGGAAACAATAAAGTCCATGTTCTCGAGCAACAAGCAGAATGAAAGCACAAAGCTACAAACTTTAAAAATGAATGTTTAGCAGTATGTACGTGGAATGAATGATTAGCAGTATGTTTCAATTGCAAACTTCTGTTTTCCCAACAAAAAGGAAATGGAAGAGTAAGAGAAAGCAAGGTGTAGACATAGAAATTTGTCAAACAACCCTCTTCCCTTTCCCATACATCCTGAGCTCCGCCGACTGTTCTGACCTTATTATCGCCCCGGGTGCACCACCATCCTCCGCCCTCAGAAGCTGCCAAGGCAAGAAGGTATTTGTTTCC
This sequence comes from Boesenbergia rotunda, assembly GCA_024364735.1. Classification (NCBI taxonomy): domain Eukaryota; kingdom Viridiplantae; phylum Streptophyta; class Magnoliopsida; order Zingiberales; family Zingiberaceae; genus Boesenbergia; species Boesenbergia rotunda. The sequence goes on along the minus strand of JAGFNQ010005046.1, from coordinate 944,007 downwards.
AAGCTTCCTGTATGCTAGTTCGATTTTTGCAGGCGGCATTTCGGACATGCAAGTTAACCAGAGCCTGCTTCTACATGAGGCATTGTAGCCAAGTCTCAGATAAGCATCTGCTTGGTAAACAACAGAAGACGAGTGTCATCCCATTCCAGTCATTTTATACTTAGCTGAGATACCTTGAACGAGCTCTAAAACAGGATGGGAATGGTGAGAAATAATCCCGTGAAACAATCGAGATACAACATCTAGGATGTATTTAAAAAGAGAATCTTACCAAACCATAGTAAGCATGGTCCTCTCAATGTATCACCACCTAAATGCATTGCTATCATGCACTGCGGAACGTCATTGTAGCTAAACGATAGCCACCTTCTTTCTCAAATACGTAAATGATCATTCGGGCCACATCCAGAAAAGTTTTGCCTCTTGAAAAGCCTGATCTCATGACTTCCACTCTTAACTTCATCTAACTGCTTTCTTCAATCTTTTTGACCTACGCTCCTCGTGGCCCTACACATTCAGTGCATGTCTCTTAATCTAGCTTCCCTCTCTTCGAACATCTTTGGCACACCTCAAAGACGATTATGGTCAGGCAGTTCATTTGGCCTCATAATGTTTGTTATGCAGAATATTTTGAAAAAGGATGGATTCTGGACGAGTGCTCATCACTCCTTTGATAATCTTGTTGTCAATGTTCAAACAGTGAATGATTTTTCTTATCCTCTTCCTCACTTTCAATTTCCCTTTAAGAGTTGAAGTATACCTGGGAGAATGTCAATCTTTCTTGGTATATTTATGTTGGTAAGGTTCAGATGTTAAGTGATCACTTTTTCTTTTCCTTTTTGCACCGTCAGTAGCATCCTCATTATCTGAATGAAATTTTGATGGCCATTTGCTACAGTTAGACTTTCCTTCATTCTTCATGGATGTGTGATAACCTCTCTCATCCTGGTTAGAATGATGTCTCCACGATTGCTTCTCAGACTTATTGTGGTGCTTTTTCTTTCCTCATTTCTCCTTATCTTGTTTCCTATTTTTCTCAGCTTCTGCCTGTGACGATTTCTCTACGAGGAGAATGTCACATCCTTAAGGCAAAAAACATCAAATCTAATATAAGAAAAATGAATTTACAATGGTAAGCAACTCTATAGGCAAGAATTCTACAACTAGAAAGGAAAAGTTAGCTAATATCCCAATGCATAAGGGATTTAATACTGTAACTTCATAAAACGAAAATTAACAAATCAGTGAGCATGGAGAAAAAAAGTTACAGAAAGATCCTTTGGAAAATTGTTGTTAGGCAAAAATCAAAAGGAAGCTAATTATCAGAATTGAAATAAGGGCATCCCTTTTTCAAAAAAGAAAAAAAAATCAAAAGAACACCTCACTATATTTCTTATAACAAAAATAATTTTATTCGAAGCTTGTTGTAATAGTCACGGAGTAGCTGCTACGACATGCAACAAAAATGCTAAAAAAACAAAAAAATCAAACCGATCGAAATATCTATACATAAAACAACTTTATACCATAAAAAAACTCTTAAACAACTTGGCCAAAATAGTTTAATCTTAATCAAAATCAGGTCAAAATTATCATAATATTCCTTTAACAACTATTAAATGGCTGCTAGAATTCTAATAGACACTTAATTGGCTGTTATTAATTAGCTGTTATATTGTTTTGAATCAATAACAAAAACTAACAAATACCACCTTAATGTATTACAATTTAAAAAATAATTAAGATACCAATGCATAACTTAGTTATAAGAGAATAAAAATATGAATTCTAATTAAATAAGTAAATATTTTTATTGATTAAAAGTTCAGAAAAATATTATGTAATTATTAAGTTAAATTTATTTGAAAAAATATTGTTAAACTCAAAGCGCTTCATGATTAAGTCCTCCACAAGGTGTTCCTTCAAATACTCCAACTACAAACCACAACAGATAAATTGATCATAAGATGAATGCTTAGAACTACAGAATTATTGCCAAATAACTTCTTAAGTGAATGAAAAATACGAATGGGATACGTATAACTAAGGTTTGAGTACAGAATGATGCATTATTGCAGGTATGTGGAGTGATTGATAGAAAAATGAACATGAAGATGACCTACTATTTTGACAAACTATAGTTCAGTTTACAAATGTTGCCGTAACTCTAAGCCTGTCCCAGCAGAAGGCTTGAAACAAGCATGGGAGAACTGCAGTCTTGTTTTTGCCAACGATCATCCAAAGTTCACCATGTAAATATGGTGACTTCGACCTGCAAGTTGGCTCTAAAAAAAAATAGTCCAGAAACAATTTAAAATAGAGCAGAAATGAACCTTGTAAAGACACAAAATAGAAGGAAAAATGTTTTTCCAAATGTAAATGTAAGAATCAAGAACTCTGATCGTCTGGGGCTTGATGCAGCAATTGAAGTTAAATAATGAGAAGAATTGAACCTCCGAAGCCATTGGGCGCGAGTACCAAGATCGTCGACGACGTGAACCTTCTCCATCCGTAATCGCCAGATAGTGATAGAGAGAGGGGTGCCGGCGACATGATCTCCATAACATTTCAGAGCTACGAAAACGGATCAAAGATGATGATGCGTTTTTTTTTCATCTCTGATGCATCAAAGAGGCAGACATGATGCTCACATGGGAGGAGTTGCCGATGAGCTGGCGGAGGAAGATCTCCTTGTTGAAGTAGACAGTGTTGGTGATGAGGCTGATGAGCTAATCGATCTCCGCTTGGAATGCGAGGGTTTCCGTCTCGGCCGCCGGCGATGAAGTTTTGATGTCTAGGGCTCTGGGATAAGATATAAAAGAGTGAGAATTATTTGCGGTACTCCACGTGGAGAGATCAACGGCAGATAACACACAAAATATTTTGTGGGGGCAAATATCAACTACAAATTACTGAACCTAGTTCCTTAGGAGAAAAAAAAATTTGATTAACTAAGTTGGACAATATAAAAGCGACCTATTCGATCTTTGTAATTAAGGATCAAATTAGGAATATAAAGAGCAATAATAGGGAGAGTGAAAATGGAAGAGTGAAAACCATAATAAATGATGTGGCATGACGTGGCATGACGTGACACTTTACATGTGCACGTCCAATTATCGTTTCGACACCATCGGCGTCCTTCGGCCGCCGCCCCGAATCAAACTATACCCTAGGGGCACAGTGAACCCGTCGAAGATCGTGCATGCAAGGTGTCATGTCATTCACTGGTTTTCACTCTCCCATTTTCACTCTCCCAATCATTATTCTATTTAAAATGACATAATGCCAGAAGCCTAGTTCCAATTAAATTCGTAAGAGAAGAGTGAAAACAATAAAATGAAAAAAAATATAATTAAGTATATTTTTTATAAATCTGAAAATAATATACTTTTTGATCAATTTAAAAAGTTTTTTTGATCAATTTAAAAATCTAGGCATCCATTTTAATAAAAAGCCATTTTATTTATGTTAAAAAAAGAAAGGAGAGATGATTTGAATTATCATTCCGTAGGACAAAGATGCAACCTATAGTAGAGAAAAGCATGGATATCTCCACCTTTTATTATTTTATTTTTTAAAAAAGGAAAAAAAATCTTGTACTTCCAATTAATTTTTTTGTTAGTTATTGCATTAATCTTTATGGATGAGTTAATGGTAAATTCCACCTGAAGGTAAGAGCTAATCGACAAGAGAAATAGTGGCGGGGAAATCTTTTCTTTTGAATGTAATGTCAATCAAATTTTGTAATAGATTTTTTTTCAAATGAAATATGTAATCATGAAATATTAAATTTTTAACTATCCATCATAAACGTTTTCCGATTTACTCTAACAGTCAATGAAAATTTTCGTAAGAATGAATCGATCATCCCAAATTCGACCTTACCTAATCTAATTAATTATGATTAATCATTTATAAAGACTTTTGCAATGGTTAAAATCCCGCCTGAGTCGGTCTGATTTCTTGTAATAGTCACGGACTAGCTGCTACGACATGTAAAAAAAATGCTAAAAAAAAATCAAACCGATCGAAATAACTATACATAAAACAAGTTTATACCATAAAAAAACTCGTCTCGGCGATTTATAGCCAATGAGAGTTGCTTTAAAAGCCAATGAGAGTTTCGTAAGAACATCTTTTAGCAAAGGCAGCAAGCCTATTGCTCTCAGTGACTTATAGAAGAAGTTTAATGAGACATGAAAGAGAAGAATACATGCTTGCAAGATTGATAAACGCATGTCTTTATCTCACTGCCTGCATCGTAATTTTTTTAAACTTTAGATCATAAAATAAGTTCAACAAGATCCTAAATTTTTTCTCGAAAGGAAACTAATCAAAATTTAGTTAGAGATATTTACCTCAACAGACATCACACCCTTTAGTTACCTCATGCCAAACATCCCCTTCAACTTTCCTTGATATCGTTTGTAAATCTGAAAGAAACAATAATAATAAGATCAGGCTCAATTCAATCTTAGACAAAGAAAAATGTCAAACTAGAAAGAGTAACCAATTTCTATTTGCAAATTGAATTTGCTATTTATATTTGTTAAGGTCAACTCCAATTAAATTAAAAGATCAAAATGATGCAGTCGTAGAACTCATGAACTGTTCTTTCTTACAGTATTAAAAAAAAGTAGAGTTAAAAGCCATTAGTTCTAGAGCTTAATCTGTTAAATGAAGGTAATTAAAATATAAATCTTGCCCCAATAGAAATCGATTACAAGACTCTTCAAGGAAAAGAATGGCTGTCGCAAAGTTCTCAGTTTCCAGCCATACAATCTATGGACATCTTCTTGGATGAGTGGTGGCCAATCATCATCAATGTCGCTGGCTGGGGACCTGCCACTAATCTACTCAGAACAGTACACTGCATAAGATTTGCTTCCTGTGCAATCTAAACCATCTAAGTGGCCCAGGTCAACAGTAACAGGAGGAATCACAGACCAAGGTTACACTTTAAAGTCTGCTTCCATCACTGTGGTGGCAACCGGCACGCTAACCTGTGCTGCTGTGCAGGTGGATGAAAACAAGCACAAGGGTAGGGATGAAATATATTTAACAACAAAACCTTTCCCTTCGTTTGAAGTCTGCCCTCATACTGTCCCTCTATTATGTTTGCAGGAGGAAGAAAGAACCCAATAAAGGGAAATGAGATGTTGATCTTAGTAAATGGGAGGTCAGAAGGTTCACATGCTTCCTTCTTCCTTGATTTGGGGCCCCATTAGATTCTGTACAAGGACCTAGAACTCTCTTGCCCCACAGCAGAATAAGATCTATCCTCTTTCCCTTTTCATTGAAAAGATTGTTTGGTTCTTGTTTCCCTTCTTGCACATACATATTTTTTACTGTGGGCCTCTTCCATCTTCATCTTCTCATTGTTTTGAGGAGATAGAGAGATGCTTTTGTGCTATGCTCGTTATCTTGCATCCTACCCAGTTGCTGATTGCCTCTCCTTTCCTGTTCAATATCTTTCTCATATACCTTTCACCTTTCTCTCTGATACTCTCCTTTGGTCTCTTTAACTTATAGCATATTAGTTTTTGCTGTTTTTCACCTGATATATAAGCCTGATCATAATCTTCTCACTAGACACGCAAACTAAGCTTTTCTACTGCAAAATCACTCCTTTTGCAGTTGAAACAGTGGCTAAGAAGAAGCAGAGCAATGAGTCTTTTGTTTTCTAAAGAATGCCATGCAATCCATTAGATTCCACTCCAATTGAGGTCCCAAGTTTTCATAATCAGCTTGAGCTAGTTGTTCTCTATGGAGTTTGCTTTCATCTTTACTAAGATCAATATTCTCATCATCATATTGGCTTTCTGTTCTCCATGCAACTTCATCAGAGTCCAATGGACTTTGGTTCCTCAAGCCTTCTCCAAACCAACAACACATCATCCATAGACTTTGGAAGATTTATATCCAGTCCTCCCTCTGCAGTTCTGAGGCCTCGATCCACAGACGACATCTCACTTCTCCTCACCTTCCTCTCTGCTTCATCCTTCAGCAAAGTAACAGTTGCGGCAAGAGGAGCTGGGCTCTCTATCCATCCGCAATCTCAAGCCCTTGATGGAATTGCCATAGAAATGGACTCTCTGGCCAAACCTTCAAATATGGACCTCAAATTAGAAATGTTCTTGAACTAGATGTGGTGACAGGTAACTTGAATCCACCCTTGAATTCCATGATTTGGAAGCAACTTAAGTGAAGGAATTGAATTCTCATGGAAATTAAAATCAACAAAACTAAGGAATTGAAATCATACCCAAATAGGTGTGATTTGGTATGGGAATTGAATTCCAACAAATAAAAATACTAAAATAACCTCACATAAATATAATGTTTGATTCCTAACTTATCAATGAAAGGTAAAATAGTAAAAACAATCAAATTCATTTAGTTTTAGACTCATTCCAAACAAATTTACCGACTCACTCCAAACATAAGAATTGAATCTTGATGGAATTCAATTCAATTCAATTCTTGATGGTAACGACTCTAGTTATGGAGATTTCGCCTTTATTTTTTTCATATGATTTTGCAAAAATAATGAATAAACGTATTTCACAATTCGTATTGCGTCCCGTGTTTTATTTTAGCAAAGTTTTCACATAATAAATTGAAAAAAAAATTCATAAATTTCATACTTAATTCTGATTGGGATATAGTAAATCATAAACTGTCAAGTAAATTAGCTACACAAATCATTTGGTATTTAGATTCAAGTTACAATTTTTTTTTCAAACTCAGCATCATTTTCTTGAATAATCTGTGCAACTTGTTAAGTAGTATTTCATTCTGCAACAACTAAGCCATTTTTTCCCCTAAAATAGACAAATTTGAATACGTCCTCAGTTCCATAAACAAAAAAAAATCTGTGCAGCTTGTTAATTTTTTTTTGAGAGGCTTACCATCATCTAGCTATTGCAGAACCTTGTTCAATAAACAAAAAATAATTTAATTTTTTTTTTGAGAGAGACTTACCATCATTCAGCTATTGCAGATCCATTTCCAACAGCCACCACCTATTTTCATGAAACATGGAAACTAAATCATCTCAATTAACCAAAATAAGCAATGCATTTATTTAACTATCAAACAAAATATTTTAACAAGTACAATTGTTTGTTAAATTTTACTCATGCATCTATATTTTAATAAATTTATTATTATTAATAAGTTTTCTTTGATGTGTTTTTTCCTTGTATAATCTATGTATTTGTCATATTTTTATATTGCTTAACTAAAGATTTCCTGATTGTTACAATATTAAGTAGATACTAAATAAAAGACTACAAAAATTATAATAAAATAACCTTTGCTTGTGCTTAATGTTCTAGCATAACAATAATTAATTTCTTACCTGATTAAAGAAGAGTACGTTTGGTACTATGGACATGCGCCCCTTAGAATTGACCAAGGTTGTATGAACGAAACCCATTTTTGTCACTATGCCTTCTGCTGACCCAATCTGTAATTTCAAAAGCATTAATCATTAATATTTTCACAGATACAACAATTGTGAAAATCAAAAGACAAATACAAAAAAAAGAAGATATTGAGTGCTCCGTAGCTAGTCAAATGTAAATTTTGACTGAAGACGTTAATTATTTTCCCTACATTAAAACAATAGCTTTGGTAAAAGTTTTAGAGTAACTTTGATCGCTAGCTACTGTACACCTAGAGTTAGGACTAATTATTTTGACATAATTAGTGTGACTATATAATTTTGGGACATAGTTAGGAATTAATTTTGACTATAGTTTGTACATAATTAGTTAGCAAGGTGGTCTAGGGATGAATAATTATGCATATACATGTGATCAGCATGGACTCAAACTATATATACAGTTTGAAAATGAGAAAGCTAAAGACAATAAAAAGGACACATAAAATTCTTAACAATACAAGATCCCAAGAATAAATTAAATCACACTGGGTCTATCACACGTAGTTTTATCTTGCTTTATAAGAAATTATTTTCACAACTCAAATCTTGACCACGATAAGAATTTTATTGCACCAAGACAACCATTTTAAAACAACTACGACTTTATCAATAAAAGTTACCAAATGTTATAGCTAAAAGCAAAAATCAAATAGTAAATGTTAAAATATAACTGATATTATTTTACCATTGTAGTATAACATAATAATAGTTTTCAATTAAAATATGTATAGGATTAAATACCTTTATATAATCTCCAATTGTAAAAGGCTTTATCCATTGCAAATAAAGGCCACTAAGGAAATTGTTGAACAAGTCTTCACCAACAATATATATAGCCGCACCTATAACAAAAAAGAATGTACAATAAAAAAGATAATTTTGACGACAATAGAAATATGAATACTAACAACAACTTGGTAACTTAGAATAAATATTGAGATTTCATTAAAAAAAAAAGTATTACCTCCCATACCACCAACTGTTATAATAGATTGCAGGCGTAAACCATATAACTCGGCTATGTCTATTGCTCCCAATACAATTAAGCTTAAAGATAATAATTTGTCAACTATCATCAGATCCTCCATCAAAGACCTTTTAAAGAAGAAATTGGTTTTGCATCGGGAAAGCAACCAAATGATATACTGTCACGCCCCGAGACCAACGGAGTCGATGATCTAATATAAAATCGGTCAACATCTCCCCAGTCCGACGGACAATATACACATATATACAACACACGCAGTTTATAATTTGACCTCAGGTCTCAAAACAGATATATCATATAGGGAAAATGACATAATAATACGAAATATCGTAAAATCTCACCTAGGCTGCCCCCAGGGCAAGCGTGCAGCAAAACGACAAACACATAGTCCATCAGAGGACTCAAAAATACAATACCGAGATAAATAAAGCGCGATACAAGTTCTACGACATAAAACGAATACAAACCATATAGTAAGATGGAAAAGAAACAGCACAACGCGGAAGCATCCATCGTTGGAGTCGTAGGGACCTGGATTGACAACTGGGGCTCCCCTGGAGACCAATCAACCTGGAAACAAAAATATGGGCAACGGTGGTGAGTCCAAATAAACTCAGCGGATACCGAAATAGATATGCATAGCAAGCTATAATAACAATAAGAATCACACTGATACAGTCTTGAGTATAGAGGATAAAGCATAATTGAAGACTAAGGATGAATACATATCAGAGTCCGTCTATTCTGCAGGTAGGTGTAATTAATCCCCTATATAACCTCAAGAATAATACACAATCCAAAAGTGTATGTCACCTGTAAGTGCATGTCAAACATATACAACACTCAAACACAACAAACACCAACAAAGGTGCAATGCATCCTATACACTCAATGCAATGATCTGTTCTGTACGCACCTCAGCCACCACCAGACCGACGGTCGGGTGAACAGGAATCAGACAAGCCAACCACTCATGGTTGCATAGAGAAACCAAATACTGGTGGCATACAATATATATGAAGCCCAACACTCGTGGCTATGCAAATATGATGCTCGGCACCTATGGCAATGCATGTATGTAGCCCAGCACCTGTGGCTATGTAAGTATGACGCCTAGCACCTGTGGCGGATGCAATATGTAGCCCAACACTTGTGGCTATTCAAGTATGACGCCTAACACCTGTGGCGGATGCAATATGTAGCCCAGCACCTGTGGCTATGCAAATATGATGTCCAACACCTGTGGCAATGCAATATGTAGCCCAGCACCTGTGACTATGCAAATATGACACCTAACACCTGTGGCGGATGCAATATGTAGCTTAGCACCTGTGGCTATGCAAATATGATGCCCAACACCTGTGGCAATGCAAATATGACGCCTAGCACCTGTGGCGGATGCAATATGTAGCCCAGCACCTGTGGCTATACAACCTCAAACATGACTGGGGACGGGCTTAGACTTCAGGGGAGTCGATGGTTGCCATCATGATAATAGCACAACACTAATAGCTCTATCAATAGAAGAAACCTGACTGCGCGACGGGCTCAGACCCTAGGGGAGCCGATGATCGCCAGTATACAATCGTACAGAGCCTACAACTCAGTATGTAACTTGAGGGTAGTGTATGCCAAAAACTCCCTCCTCACTAACCAGGTTCTCAACCACACATCGGTGGGAAAAGTAAGGTATAACACATGTATCCAGACCTAACAATTCTACTCTAGGTATCCATGCAAGGTATATCTAGAAATCAATCCAACTGCAGATGCAAAGTAACCTAGCACCATATCTAAGCACATATGAACGCATGACAAATATCGAGACTGTATAGAACTAAACAGGAGTCATCTAAGCAACAGATATCTGATCATAATACACAAAGGCAGGTACAACGTATAAACTTACTGTTATCTATAACAAACTATGCATAATAGTAAGACAGTATCTAAAAAGATAAGTCAGGGGTACCCGCCTCAAATGATGATGCTCGTATCAAGAGAACCTCCCGTCCAAAAATCAACAGCAAATCAGTGTCCTGTATCAAAGGACATAGTTTATTAGTTACCAAAATAATTGATAATTAGATAAACATGATACAAATCCAATCATCACCATCCTAAAGGTAATGGTCACTAATTAACCTTAATTAGTGATTAGTCCCTATTTTGGTTGAAACATGGCTCAAGTTAGGTTTTCTCCCGGCTTAACCCAAGTGATCACCAAGTCCAACACAATAAGGGAATCAACACAAGTAATCTCTACCCATGCCAATCCCTACACAAGGCATCTCACTGCATCCTCAACCCATCATCCTAAACCACTCAACATGCCCTCATGAACCAGATTAATGAACTCCAAATACTTCACGGCAACACACACTCAAATCAAACAAGCCACGACAACATCAAGAATCAAACAGAGCCAAACTCCATCTCCATTTAAATTTGTTAATCACATATCACACCGCAAAACCCACTGAAATATTATCAAAACCAAGTCCTCTATAAAGAAAGTTCATGGAGCCAAAGTACAAGGAATAACACTTACACTTAAATCCATAGAGCCAAGCAATCCAATTAGGGAACCTCACAACCGAAACTCAGACATAAACATCCGATCAAGACTTCAATCCGATCAAAGGAAAGAAATCTATTTTTTACAGCTACTACTTTCAAATATAATTGTATCATTCAAAGATCCCCACCAAAACCTGTATCAGGATTTAAGTACCAATCCAACAAACAACTTGATTCCTAAGATAAATAGATCTAAGCAAACTGTTGACAAGATCCGAAACTACTAAAATCGAAACCAACTCTTCTCTACCAAAATCCAGAAATAGATCAAAGCTTAGAAGCAACTAACATCAAATATGGAATCGAGTAATTCCAAGATCAGCAACTAATCGAAGGCAAGATTCATCTTCCCACAACCCAACCAAAACTAACAGATTTTACCTTGATGTGGATGGCGCAACACCCTGCTCGGATCTGGGAGGAGGAACATCTGGATCGTGCGCTCTAAGAAGAAGCAACAAGCGTCGGTGCTTGTGGGTAGGATGCGAGCTCATAAAACACCCTCCATCAACCGGTCACATCGGTTTCTCCCTCGCGCAGAGGAAGATGAATAAAGGAGATGGAGGTCTGGGTTCCCGGTGTCGACTCGCTCGAAAGAGGAGAAGGTGGTCTCCGCGCTCGGTGCGAGTGGGGAGGAAGCACTCGTCAGACGAGGAAGAGAAGGCTGGGGATGCTCTGCGGCTAGGGTTCGCGAGAAGAAAGGAAGAGGTCGGGCGTGGTTGCGGGCGAAGGGGATAGGGAACGAGGATAAGGGTTTTAAGTGAACCCTTTTTGCGAAAACCCCCGTATCATTTGGAAAATCATGCCCCTATCCTTAATACTAAGGTTTTTAGCAATTTAACTCTTCCAGATTTTGGTATTTTTGTAAATCAGCCCTTGACTTTAGGTTTTATGTATTTAACCCCTACAATCTCCAAAATTCCGATCCAAACCCCCCAAGTATAGGGTTTTTCTTTCATTCAAACCTCTGTTAATATGTCAGGACTTAGGTGCCCAGCCCACGGTCAGGACTTAGTGCCCAATTCTTAGAACCAGGACTTCGTGCCTAGTGTACCTAGGACTTTTCCTACACACTTGATTAAGATTGTCAGATCACAACAAAACCTTAACTTCTGAACCCTTTACCATTATCAAAACACAGGTTTGACTTTGATGCTTCCAACACCAACAAAATCATAAATCACTATAGACTTATGAGACATAGCCACATAGGTGTGGATAAGTGTCTTCGTAGATTAACATAGTTAGCATTTGCATAGATATTTGCTCTAATAGATCTTAGAGTAAATTCTCAATGAGTGTAAAATATCTCATTGGGTGTCTGACCTTTCCCCATGCAAAGGGCTGTTGTGCTAGGCCAAAAATATCCTCCGTGATTTAGGTGTCTATATCTAATGGGAGCCAATAATACTGAATCGTTGGGGTGAACGTTATTACTTTTTACTCCAAAATAAGAGATGGATAAGTTGAAATGACCTTCTTCACCAAGTAATTTGGTGACTTATGTGTGAAAATTAAAATGATGCTTTTAGCCCCCACGGCTGGATCAGATGGTAAGGCGCTTGGCGCTTGAATTAGAGGTCATGGGTTCAAGAGTCGACGGTATGCGCAGGGATAAAACCTTGGCTGCTGTTTACAAAAATCCCTCAAACCCCAGGCGCATTGCCATCCCAGCATTCACCGTGATTTACCCCCTCTGGACACTCGTGGGGCAGAGACCAGGGGGCCGTCGGGGTGGCGGTTCCACCTTTTTGAATAAAATGATGCTTTTAAGGTGATTTGATGGCTCCCCTATGAGGTGAAAAGATGATACCTTTATAAGGTAACAAGATGTCTAACTAATATAAGGTTTTTGAATAAGTTGATCAAATGTCATGTTAAATAGGAAATCATATATCTCGTCTCTAGTCGACCACGTGGCTAAGATAGTTGAGGATTAAACTCTCTTCACCCAAGACTTATTCTTTATTTAGACTATACCCAACAAATATTTATTGTTTGTAAGTTAGTGCTCTTATCGATTCTAATTCTTTTGTAAAATATATCAATAAGAGAAGAAAAATCTTGATTTTAATAAATTTTTTGTTCACTAGTATATCAAATATAATTACAATGACCAAATGTTTTGCGTGCTTTTTAAAAATCTAGACTAAAGTGTAAGATCTTCTCAAATGTTTTCTATTTCCTCAAGTGTAAGATATCATACGGAATTTTCTATTTCCTCCAATGGAATTGTAAGATCTCCTCAAATGTTTTTCTTCATTATTGATGTATGATTGGTGGTGTTGAACATGATGCTCTTGATCCAAAATAATTGTTTTCTTATGGTAATCAGGTTGCACGAAGGAACTTGAGGGATCTGGCATAAGTTACAAATGGGTAATTAATGTTGCTATTTTTTTATTAATGCGAGGTGTTTTTATGATGTTATTGTTGTTGTTGAATTGGAGAAAATTCATGTGATTTTTGTTTTCATAGGTAGGAAATGATATATTAGAAGATGTACAAGCGGAGAAATTTGATACAACATAATGCAAGACATTTACGAATTCATATGCATGGTTTTCTATCTGTTGTAGGTACATTTAGTTTTGTAAATTTGGCTCAAAAGTTTGTAGAATATGATTATATACTTTTTTTTGATTTAATTGTTAGTAGATTACGAGTCTATTGATAACACGTCCATTGTAATTCATGTATATAGGTTCTTGATCAATAATACTTTGATGTTGTATTGATTTTATATAAAGCTTGATTGATATACAGTTTGAAGTGTCACGCCCCCAGAGGCACATGCTTCCTCGAAAATCGGGCAGCAACTCCCCTGTACGACGGACAATATGGGGCAAATATACATAACACACTCATCATAAAAGATGGCTCAGCCATCATAACAGAAAATAAAACATCACCACGCAGTTTATATTAACATAAAAGATAACGGGTGGCTCAGCCACTTAAACAGAAAAGAACTACAATCCAAAAGAACACAAAAGTCTCTGATATCGATAAAACCCAATAATGAATAAAATGCAACTCCCAGTACTGAAACAAATAACTAAACCAAATACGGAAGATTAACTCAACTCGACACTGGGGACTGGCAATTGGATCCTCTCCTGGCTCCAAGAAATACGACTACCTGCTATCTGAAACAACAAAGAAGAAAGCAGGGGTGGTGAGTCCGGGCGGACTCTGCGGGTATATGAGTAGACAATAAGCATGTCACAATAAAGGACAACTAGTAGAGAATCAAAAGAGTACAGTCCATAATAAATATAGATTCACCTGAACATGCATAATATATAATAAAACGACATAGCATAAAATACGGATAAGCACTAAGCATGTATAAAACAATACAACAATAGTAAAACCAAGATATACATGCATGTCAATTAAGTGCAACAAACATAGCTCATATAAATGCAACAATCACAAACAAATGCATAAAAGAAATACGTATGCATATGATGCAATGACATGTGTCACCCCTGACGCCAGTTAAGCCGTCAACACATCACATCTGTGTGACCGAGTGGGTAGGGCTGTGACAACTGTACCACTCCAACAATAAATACCACATAAGACGTGGTTGAGTGGACAGGATGCTGGGAAGTCCACACTCCAGACCCCGGTACATCGGGGGAGCTATCAACAACTACAATATCCCTCGAAAAACAACGGTGAGGGTGAGCCACCAACAGCTCATCCCTCTAAAAATAACGGTGAGGGTGTCACTATTTGGCACAACAGGACAGATGCTCGCACTCTAATAACTACCACGACAACAAGTGGTTGAGTGACTCGAGCAATAATATGACTAACGACAGCTTAACCAAATGTAAGCCAACAGTCGTTAGTATGCAACGTGCAAGTATGGTGCATGCTATACGATGCACGAACAACCGGAGAAAACAACGATGCAATAAAATCCAACGAGTATACGATGCATCAATACAACCAACCGGAAATCGAAAACCAACGATTATGCACTTACACTACTAGGTAGGGTATTTCTAATGTCAAATAAACCTATCTGTGTTTAATGGACTTCTAAGTACTCGCGTACAAGCGGTACTTTATAGAACAGAAAACCAACCGAGGACTGTACAGATACGAATTTGGGAACACTCGAAGATTAACGAAGAATAAGTCTCAACGGCGATGTTTTAAATAACTACAAAGAACAAGGTCAAGCAACCTATCAGACATAATATAGTCATGCTTTTAAGGTAAAGAAAACTACTCGAGTACAAAGGAGAAATACCCGCCTTATAATTGTAGAAGTCTGTAAACGAGAACCGTCCACAATCAACCGAACGAGTCCAAAGTCAAAGTCCTGTATCAAAGGATACGATGTTTAGCTTAATTGTCGTAATCATTTAATTAAGCTAATGTAAATGATTAATTATAAATTGCCCTAATTTATTGAGGTTGGGTTTAGCTTAGATTTAGCCTAAACATAACTCAAACCAATTCACCATTACTAACCAAATTGACTGAATATTAGTGTTTGCTGAATATTACCAACAAACATTAGTGTTTGCTGAATATTACGACAATAATGATAACATGTGACACTTAAAATTTCTGCTGATGTAGATACATGTTTAGTAAGATACAATTACGTGGTAGCACTATGTGAAAAATTTTTAATCCCAAGTTCAATCTAAGAAAGATTATTATATGTTTGACCTAACATGGACAGAACTATATAGCTAGGAAACAGGTTCACGTTTCATGAAAAATGCTACAACCGTGGAGGTTTCCAAATTTTAATACACGAGAGTGGAACAACTCTTCTAGGCAAGTGATGATAGAAGAAAGAAAGAGATAATATAGAAAGACTTAATTGGCTCTTTTGGCTTACGGTAAACTCAACCAAAAAATCCCAAATTAGCAGAAACAGAACATATGAACTTCCTTAAGCAAAACCCATTCTTTCTTCCTAATTTTAACTACAAAAATAGAACAACTATTACCAACCGATGTGATAGAATCCCTCTGTGAATTTTGGCACTGTCTGGGGGGAAAAGAGATCGATCGGTCGGTTTCCACGCGAAGGAAGGCGACTGTCGGCACCGTCCGGGATGACCAGACGCTCGGCTCCTCTAGACGAAGAAGAAGAAGAACAAGGAGGAGAAGAGTTGGTCGTCGACTTGCTTGGGAACGGCTGCGGCGTCGGCTTCGGGGAGAAGCGACGGCGTCGCTGAGGCGGAACCGCTCGCGGGGGATGTGGCGGCGAGCGTTGGCTAGGGCAGAGGGGAAAACCGAAAGGGGCGGTTTCGGTTTCAAAACTCATCTCGGCGCAGAGGAGAGGAACTTAGGGCTTTTTAAGGTTTTTGGCGTTTTGCAAATAAGCCCAACAGATCTGGAAAATTGCAACTAGACCCCTAATTTTTGAAATTCATTTTTTTCAACTCCATAAAATTCGGTATTTAACATGAAGTGTCGCTAGTTCAATATTTTTTTAATTATTTAAATAATTTATCTATTAAATATAAGACAACAGTTTTGTTAATGTATTATTTAAATAAGACAACGACTTTAAAATTATGCAAAACACAATAAAAGATAATAGTTATAAACTGTTGTCAACTATTATTTTTCAACTAAAAACACAACGGTTTTAAACCATTGTTAAATTGTTGTTGATCGTGATAAAGCCAATGGTGAAAAAACGCTATCAAATCGTTGTTATTGACCCAAAGATAACAATTTTTAATTGTTATCGTTGTATATCTCATTTAATAACACGTCTTTTAATAATAATTTTTTTACCTATGATAGCGGTGAAAAATTGTTCTTAAAGAGATTTTTTTTATAGTGTGTCTATTTTTCCTTGGATTTATATTTCTTAAATGTCATGACTACCTTTTAATTTTTTGAATGACGTTTTATATTATATTCATAATCAATAAAAAATATTAAAAAATATTAATTAAAGAAAGGTAGTTGTAATTCTTTTTTAAAACATCGTGGACTTGGCTTTTTTTTCCCTTCTCTTGACCTTTTCTATAGTGAATTATAAGTCGTTCATTTTGTTCTATATTCTGTTCTATGGGAAATAGATTTGGATAGTAATTCATCTTATATATTTTTGTATATGCATATAAATATGATATACTTCAATTGTTCATCCTTTATATATATTTGTGGTGTACCTCATGTGGATGAATTACGGGCTGTTCATCTTTTGTATATATATATATATACTGAGTGGATTGTGAATAGTTAAACCTAAGTAAATATTTATATATGATTATGAAGAAATATATACTATATTGGGTGTCATTCATCTGTGCAAGTGATCGACATTCATATATAGTATATATTTGTGAATTGAATTGGGCAATTTACCAAAGGGCGTACCTAAGTATTGGTATTTACCAAAAGGCATACCATGGTTTCAATGTTACCAAATGGCGCACATATTTTAGTAAACTTCCTCTTATACCCATACCGACAAGTACTGCATGCAATTCTCTTTCCCTTTCTCTTTCTCATTGTCAGTAACGAATTTCGAGACGGACCATAAAAAGATATTCCTTTATATTTTGATAATAATATTATGGAACCTTTCTCAAAACAAAAAAAATATTGAAATTAATTAAAATATTTTTATTAAATTAAAACTAAAAGAACATTTCAGCCGCCCACGTTGGGCCTGAAATGGTTCCATTTCAGGCCCAACGTGGGGCTGAAATGTTTCCATTTCAGGCCCAACGTGCCCAATATTAAGGGACTTTTCTCGATTCTTTGTTATTACATTTTAACATCTCGGAGAAGTCTAAATAAATAATGGATAGCAAATTTGAACTCCTTGTAACCTCAGAAATCCACAAGAACTGAAATTTTTACAATCGGAGCTCTCTAGGTCAATCAGTGGCCTTTTAGGGTCATTGGGGCTGAAATGGAAACATTTCAGCCCCACGTAGGGCCTGAAATGATTCCATTTCAGGCCCACGTTGGGCCTGAAATGGAATCATTTCAGGCCCAACGTGGGCCTGAAATGTTTCAATTTCAGCCCCAACGTGCCCAATATTAAGAGTCTTTTTTCGATTCTTTGTTATTACATTTTAACACCTCGGAGAAGTCCAAATAAATAATGGATAGCAAATTTGAACTTCTTGTAACCTCAGAAATCCATAGGAACTGAAATTTTTACAATCGGAGTTCTCTAGGTCAATCAGTGACCTTTTTTTCCATTTCAGCCCCACGTTGGGCCTGAAATGATTCCATTTCAGGCCCAATGCGGGCCTAAAATGGAATCATTTCAGGCCCAACGTGGGGCTGAAATGTTTCCATTTCAGCCCCAATGACCCTAAAAGGTCACTGATTGACTTAGAGAGCTCCGATTGTAAAAATTTCAGTTTCTGTGGATTTCTGAGGTTACAAGGAGTTCAAATTTGCTATCCATTGTTTATTTGGACTTCTCCGAGGTGTTAAAATGTAATAATGAAGAACCGCGAAAAAATCACACATTAGGCCTTTTAGGGTCATTGGGCCTGAAATGCTTGGACACCTATTGCATTGGTGATATCTAATATATAGATGTTTGGACACCTAAAACATCATCTCCTTCCTCTGACCTCTCTATTCATATAGAATTTTCAGAAATCCAGATATGGGAGGTCCATCAGTGGGTTTTGGTCAAAACTCACTGATATTTCTAAACTACTCCTATTTGATTGGTGATATCTAATATATAGATGGTTGGACACCTAAAACATCATCTCCTACCTCTAACCTCTCTATTCATATGGAGTTTTCAGAAATCCAGATATGGGAGGTCCATCAGTGGGTTTTGAGCAAAACCCACTGATGGAACTAAACTAAACCTATAGCTTTGAAAAAAATAAAAATTTGAGGTTATGGACACCTAAAATACTTTCTCCAACCTCATCCCTAACTTTTTAGCTGGGGGTTTCAGAAATCCAGATATGGGAGGTCCATCAGTGGGTTTTGAGCAAAACCCACTGATGGAACTAAACTAGACCTATAGCTTTGGAAAAAATAAAAATTTTAGGTTATGGACACCTAAAATACTTTCTCCAACCTCATCCCTAACTTTTTAGCTGGGGGTTTCAGAAATCCAGATATGGGAGGTCCATCAGTGGGTTTTGAGAAAAACTCACTGATGGAACTAAACTAGACCTATAGCTTTGGAAAAAATAAAAATCTAAGGTTATGGACACCTAAAATACTTTCTCCAACCTCAACAATAACTTTTTAGCTGGGGGTTTCAGAAATCCAGATATAGGAGGTCCATCAGTGGGTTTTGAGCAAAACCCATTAATGGAACTAAACTAGACCTATAGCTTTGAAAAAAATAAAAATTTGAGGTTATGGACACCTAAAATACTTTCTCCAACCTCATCCCTAACTTTTTAGCTGGGGGTTTCAGAAATCCAGATATGGGAGGTCCATCAGTGGGTTTTGAGTAAAACCCACTGATGGAACTAAATTAGACCTATAGCTTTGAAAAAAATAAAAATTTGAGGTTATGGACACCTAAAAATTTCACACCTCGGAGAAAGTATTTTAGGTGTCCATAACCTCAAATTTTTATTTTTTTCAAAGCTATAGGTCTAATTTAGTTCCATCAGTGGGTTTTGCTCAAAACCCACTGATGGACCTCCCATATCTGGATTTCTGAAACCCCCAGCTAAAAAGTTATTGTTGAGGTTGGAGAAAGTATTTTAGGTGTCCATAACCTCAAATTTTTTTTTTCTAAAGTTATAGGTCTAGTTTAGTTCCATCAGTGGGTTTTGCTCAAAACCCACTGATGGACCTCCCATATCTGGATTTCTGAAACCCCCAGCTAAAAAGTTAGGAATGAGGTTGGAGAAAGTATTTTAGGTGTCCATAACCTCAAATTTTTATTTTTTCCAAAGCTATAGGTCTAGTTTAGTTCCATCAGTGGGTTTTGCTCAAAACCCACTGATGGACCTCCCATATCTGGATTTCTGAAACCCCCAGCTAAAAAGTTAGGGATGAGGTTGGAGAAAGTATTTTAGGTGTCCATAACCTCAAATTTTTATTTTTTTCCAATGCTATAGGTCTAGTTTAGTTCCATCAGTGGGTTTTGCTCAAAACCCACTGATGGACCTCCCATATCTGAATTTCTGAAACCCCCAGCTAAAAAGTTATTGTTGAGGTTGGAGAAAGTATTTTAGGTGTCCATAACCTCAAATTTTTATTTTTTCCAAAGCTATAGGTCTAGTTTAGTTCCATTAGTGGGTTTTTCTCAAAACCCACTGATGGACCTCCCATATCTGGATTTCTGAAACCCCCAACTAAAAAGTTAGGGATGAGGTTGGTGAAAGTATTTTAGGTGTCCATAACCTAAAATTTTTATTTTTTCCAAAGCTATAGGTCTAGTTTAGTTCCATCAGTGGGTTTTGCTCAAAACCCACTGATGGACCTCCCATATCTGGATTTCTGAAACCCCCAGCTAAAAAGTTAGGGATGAGGTTGGAGAAAGTATTTTAGGTGTCCATAACCTCAAATTTTTATTTTTTTCAAAGCTATAGGTTTAGTTTAGTTCCATCAGTGGGTTTTGCTCAAAACCCACTGATGGACCTCCCATATCTGGATTTTTGAAAACTCCATATGAATAGAGAGGTTAGAGGTAGGAGATGATGTTTTAGGTGTCCAACCATCTATATATTAGATATCACCAATCAAATAGGAGTAGTTTAGAAATATCAGTGAGTTTTGACCAAAACCCACTGATAGACCTCCCATATCTGGATTTCTGAAAATTCTATATGAATAGAGAGGTCAGAGGTAGGAGATGATGTTTTAGGTGTCCAAACATCTATATATTAGATATCACCAATGCAATAGGTGTCCAAGCATTTCAGGCCCAATGACCCTAAAAGGCCTAATGTGTGATTTCTTCGCGGTTCTTCATTATTACATTTTAACACCTCGGATAAGTCCAAATAAACAATGGATAGCAAATTTGAACTCCTTGTAACCTCAGAAATCCACAGAAACTGAAATTTTTACAATCGGAGCTCTCTAGGTCAATCAGTGACCTTTTAGGGTCATTGGGGCTGAAATGGAAACATTTCAGCCCCACGTTGGGCCTGAAATGATTCCATTTCAGGCCCGCATCGGGCCTGAAATGGAATCATTTCAGGCCCAACGTGGGGCTGAAATAGAGAACTCCGATTGTAAAAATTTCAGTTCCTATGGATTTCTGAGGTTACAAGAAGTTCAAATTTGCTATCCATTATTTATTTGGACTTCTCCGAGGTGTTAAAATGTAATAACAAAGAATCGAAAAAAGACTCTTAATATTGGGCACGTTGGGGCTGAAATTGAAACATTTCAGCCCCACGTTGGGCTTGAAATGATTCCATTTCAGACCCACGTTGGGCCTGAAATGATTCCATTTCAGGCCCAACGTGGGCCTGAAATGGAATCATTTCAGGCCCTACGTGGGGCTGAAATGTTTCCATTTCAGCCCCAATGACCCTAAAAGGCCACTGATTGACCTAGAGAGCTCCGATTGTAAAAATTTCAGTTCCTGTGGATTTCTGAGGTTACAAGGAGTTCAAATTTGCTATCCATTATTTATTTAGACTTCTCCGAGATGTTAAAATGTAATAACAAAGAATCGAGAAAAGTCCCTTAATATTGGGTACGTTGGGCCTGAAATGAAAACATTTCAGCCTCACGTTGGGCCTGAAGTGGAACCATTTCAGCCCCACGTTGGGCCTGAAATGGAACCATTTCAGGCCCAACGTGGGCGGCTGAAATGTTCTTTTAGTTTTAATTTAATAAAAATATTTTAATTAATTTCAATATTTTTTTTTGTTTTGAGAAAGGTTCCATAATATTATTATCAAAATATAAAGGAACATCTTTTTATGGTCCGTCTCGAAATTCGTTACTGACAATGAGAAAGAGAAAGGGAAAGAGAATTGCATGCAGTACTTGTCGGTAGGGGTATAAGAGGAAGTTTACTAAAATATGTGCGCCCTTTGGTAACATTGAAACCATGGTACGCCTTTTGGTAAATACCAATATTTAGGTACGCCCTTTGGTAAATTGCCCTAATTTAAATCAAGAAGTACTTCCAATTGAGTAAAAGAGAAAGTAAAAAAATAATGAATTAGTACAAGAGAGGTTTAAGAGAGATTTGTAATATGAGATTAATGATTGTAAGTGCAGAAAATTTTAACTTGACTATCTATTATTCTTCAGACTCTTATAAGATGAACCATTTTATTTGATACATTTCTTTCTTATACTCCATTTGTATTTTAGCATTTACTTTTAGAGTCTTTAACCTCCAGATTACTTGGTAAGATATGTGCATAACACTGGTCGAGTGTCGAGCTTCTTCGGAGGTATACATGTAATCAATGTAGTTAGCTTTTATGTATATTTTCTTTAATACTATTGCAGTTGACACACAAGAAGTTAGCTTCATGGCAAGTCAAACTCGTAAGGAACCTGACACAGAGACCACCAACTATATATTTCTGATAATGAAAACTATTTAAACTAAATTGTACAGATGGTGTGCAAATTTAAACGCCCATTGCGAACAAATGATTCCTTCTTTCTGAGTCACAACATTCATTTGTTAATATGTAAATTTTCTTGCAAACTAAGTGTATTTTAGTGTTTTGCTAACTTTATCTAAAAAAATATTATCCTCTTGGATGTGTAACAATATTTAAATTACAATCTCCCTTGAATTACAATCTCACTTGAATTACAATCTCATGACTTTATCTAAAAAAGAAATATGATCATCTTGGATGTGCAACAATATTTGAATTACAATTTCATTATGGTTATAAGTAAGTCTAATACGTGGCCAAAATTGTCACGATCCCAGAGGCACATGCTTCCTCGAAAATCGGGCAGCATCTTCCCTGTACGGCGGACAATATGGGTCAAATATACATACACTCTCCACCAATTCTAGCTCAGCCACAAGCGGCTGGCATCACAATAATAAATAAAAGACACACTACGCAGTTTATATCAATATAAAAGATAATGTGTGGCTCAGCCATCTTAAACATAAAAGAAATCACAACCAACAAGAACCCAAATGTCTCTGTAATAATAATAACAAAACCAGTTCGCTAACTGATAAACGAATAAAATGCGAAAACTGAACTTCATACCGAAGTAAAATAACCAAACCAAATTATGGAAAATAACTCAACTTCGGGGACTGGCGACTGGATCCTCTCCTGGCTCCAAGAAATACGACTACCTGTTATTTGAAACAGCAAAAAGGAAAGCAGGGGTGGTGAGTCCGGGCGGACTCTGCGGGTATATCAGTAGACAATAAGCATGACATAATAAAGGGTAACTAAGTAGAGAAACAATAGAGTACAGTCCATAAGAAATATAGAATCACCTAAACGTGCATAACATATACAGAACAACATGTTATAAAAATCGAATAACAACTAAACAGGTGTAAAACAACGCCACAATAATAAAACCGAGATATAGATGCATGTCAATCAAGTGTAACAACCATAGCTCATATAAATGCAACAATCACAAGAAAATGCACAAACGAAATATGTATGCACATGATGCAATGACATGTGTCACCCCTGACGCCAGTCAAGTCACCAACATATCCCATCTGTGTGACCGAGTGGGTAGGGCTGTGACAACTGTATGCACTCCAACAACAAATACCACAAATGTGTGGTTGAGTGGACAGGATATTGGGGAGCCAACTACTCCAAAAACCCCGATACATAGGGGGAGCCACCAACAGCTCTAATATCCCTCTAAAAATAATGGTGAGGGTGAGCCACCAACGACTCTAATATCCCTCTAAAACAACGGTGAGGGTGTCACTGTTTGGCATAACAGGACAGATGCTCGCACTCTAACAACTACCACGACAACAAGTGGTTGGGTGAATCGAGCAATAATATGACTAACGACGGCTTAACCAAATGTGAGCTCAACAGTCATTAGTATGCAACGTGCAAGTATGGTGCATGCTATACGATGCACGAACAACCGAAGAAACAACGATGCAATAAAATCCAACGAGTATACGATGCATCAATACAACCAATCAAAAATCGTAAACCAACAATTATGCACCTACACTAATAGGTAGGATATTTCTAATGCCAAATAAACCTATTTGTGTTTAATGGACTTCTAAGTACTCGTGTACAAGCGGCACTTTACAGAACATAAAACCAACAGAGGACTGTACGGATACAAATTTGGAATACTCGAAGATCAACGAAGATTAAGTGTCAACAGCGATGTTAAAATAACAAACGACAAAGAACAAGGTCAAGCAACCTACTAGACATAAGATAGTCATGCTTTAAGGTCAAGCAACCTACTCGAGTACAAAGGAGAAATACCCGCCTTTTAATTGTAGAACGTAAAATATCTGAGAGAAGCCTCCAGTCCAGAGAACCAAACCGCAATCAGAGTCCTGTATCGAGAACAAAGTTTAGTTACTTTGCTAAATGATAACTAGCTAAATCTAGCTACAACCCTAATTAATGGTTAGATTTCCGACTACCCAACCAACATCTAATCTCAACAAAAAATCAAACCTTCCAATATAGCTCTCGGTAAGAGCATCACATACTAATTGAAACTGTTGGATCGGGTTGGACCGGCTAGAGGGGTGTGAATAGACGGAAACGAAATATGAAATCGAAGGCACTCGTCTTTTAAAAAATAACTTGGTCGTAACTAAGAACGTTGCTTCCAAGGCAGTGGACGCTCAATTAAAATCTCCTTGTGGCGGAGAAGCCTTACAATAAAAGCACACTAGACTATAGAGAGAGTTACAATAGAATTGAATAAAAATGAGTGATTGAAAAGGTTGAAACTCTAAGCCTATTTATAGCCTAAGAGAATAAATCTGGATTGTTGATTGTTGAGGAATTTTCTCTTGGCCGTTGATCCATGGATGTAATCTGGATGGTTGATCTTGGATGGGATTAAACTGCATCCATTGGATCTGATTCATGGATAAGGTTTTATCCTTTAAGATTTTATCATCTGCTTTAGACTTCAATGTTATCATCTTCAAGTAGAATCATCGGCAGCCTTTTAGTATCATTAATTGCTATCCCAACTGGTAACCATGACAATCTATGTTAGGTGAGGTCATGGGATCGAGTCTCCTTATTAGCAATTAAAATTTTCTTTTTACGAGCGCCTTGTTTGACATGGTCAAACTGACCAGTCTTTGGTTCTTCGTCTTCTGGGTGATTTCCGGCCAACCGGAGTTAGGCTCACCCGAACCCGACTCCAGCCTTTCGCCCCTCGAGCGTCCTTCCTCCCGGCTTCTCGTCCCTCGGACACCGCGCACGTCCTTCTCGCTCCACCGGCGTACTCTTCCGCAGCTTCCGCGTCCCTCGGATTGTACCGAGCCCGTTGGCTCACTTCCCCGCACAATCCTTCTCGTCCGCTACGTCTTACGCTCGACTTCCTCCGTACCTAAGCTCCTGCACACTTAGCAGAGGGATTAAAAATACCAGGACCTAACTTAAATCAGTTGATCACATCAAAATCAACCAGAGGTACTTACAGAAACCACGCCATTTAACACTTAATCCAACAAGGTATCACACGACACCAAACATATCTCAATCAATTGAATCTATCTCTAAACAAATCCAATACCTATATAACTTCACATCAACAACTAGATTCACAGACCTTCCCTATTATACTTGAATCGGAACAAGTTAAGGAGATAAGACCAACATTGCAATCTGTATCCCAATACACCTTAACATCTAAACCAACCATTTCAAATAATCTATTCAGAGATCTAAGACACAAAAACCCAATTTGATTAACGATTCAACTAGAAACACAACCTATGTATCTCAGATCTAATGCACCAAACAATCCTTACCTGTCGTCGGCACACACACAGACTTCTCGGCTCCGGAATCTGGCAAAATCAGTGGCCTATATAAAACAAACGTCGCAGCCCACCCTTGAACCCAAGATCGACCTCTCGGCGTGAGTAGACAATCGTCACAAAGGATCGCCTCGAGGAGAGCCCAACACGGCCGGAGAAGGAGGAAGACGGAGAAGGTTAGGGCGCCCTCTTCGTGCGTGCCAGACAAAACGAAAGAAGACGAAGAGGAGAAAGAGAAACTGCGACGACGTCGAGTGAAACCGCTCGCGCGTGAGGAGGGGTCGGCGTCGGTGCAGAGGAAGAAACAAATCGGGGGAAAACAGAAACTTTTAGGGCTTTTATAATTGTTTTGGCATTTTTGCAAATAAACCCTCCAACTTTCGCTATTCGCAACTAGGCCCTTTATTTAAAAAAACATTTACCTTTTCAACCCTTTTAAAAATCCGGTATTTAACAAAAATTGATAAATGCATATATAAGTCAAACGAACAATAAAAAATAAATATTGACATGAGATGCGAATAAAAGAACACAATGAATTATAATTCTAAAAATCAATTAAATTAACAACATTGGTATAAATTAAATACAATTTTAAAAAGTAACTCACCGACAATGCATCACATAGATGAGAAGAAATACTATTGGGTGTTAAAAAGCATCCCAGATGCTGTTCTCATAAGGATATAGTTGAGGATCTGGTTCATTACCACTCTCATGTAATAATGGTGAAATATATCGATTCCAGAACTTAAAAAGCATCTGCATGATATTAGGAGAATACTTTTGAAACACATAAGCTAAGACAGGTCCAATGCATAACTCGAAAGCCATCAAGCAGATATCTATCCACCCCAACTGTAATTTATTAAAATGGGTCAAATTTGTATTGGGTACGTCTTGCATAAAACAAATTGACCATATATAAAAAAAATATAGGTTCAAGTTTGAGCTAAGACACAGAACCAAATCTGCACAGCGGATCATGCAGCTGCCCGCACGAGTTGGTTGTGCAAGCAGCTGCTCGAGGCAACCACGCCGATGGCTGCGGCTGTGGCGCGTGAGGCGACCGAGCCGAATGATGCAGCGGAACGACATCAGAGTTACAATAGCGGAACAACTGCGCAATATTAGATTACCTTATCATCAGTGCATGTCTCAGCTGAAGTCGGACGGTGTAAGCTCGGAATTGGACGGCGTACGTAGTCTCGGCGTCGGACGACGGCGGAAGCAGAAGAGAACAAAAGAGTGTCAAGAAAAGAGTGGAACATTGGTGATGTCCAGAAGTTTCCGAATACCTCGGCTCTTAAGTTTCATCCTTCCAATTAGCATACCTAATCACTATTTTACCTCTTGATAAAAATTGAGTTAACATTTTTCCTCTCTTCTCTTGTCTCTGCCAAACAATATCGTACCGATTAAAATAAAAATATATAAAAATTTAGTTATATTATCAATGACTTTAATATACTAAAATTTGTTTTTTAAAAAATTATTTTATATAATTTTATTAGAAATTAAAAAAAATATAAATATAAAATAATAAAAAATATTTAATATTTTAGTATCTAATTACAATAAATAAATAAATTAATAAAAATAAAATATTATTTGAAAAAATTAGTTTCTTTTCCACCGATTTTTTCCGGATGCCATAGTCCAATTAGAAAAAACATAATATATATTATTTTGTTATTATTATTATTACTTTATTTTTTAATTAATAAAAAAATATTCATTTCAGATAGTCCAAATCATTGGATAGAAAAAGATAAAACAATATTTAAATTACAATCTCCCTTGAATTACAATCTCATGACTTTATCTAAAAAAAAGAAATATGATCATCTTGGATTTGCAACAATATTTGAATTACAATTTCACTACGCTTATAAGTAAGTCTAATACACGTCCAAAATTGATAAATGCATATATAAGTCAAACGAACACTAAAAAATAAATATTGACATGAGATACGAATAAAAGAACACAATAAATTATAATTCTAAAAATCAATTAAATTAACAACATTGGTATAAATTAAATACAATTTAAAAAGGTAACTCACCGACATTGCATCACATAGATGAGAAGAAATACTGTTGGGCATTCAAAAGCATCCCAGATGTTGATCTCATAAGGATATAGTTGAGGATCTAGTTCATTACCACTCTCATATAATAATGGGAAATATATCAATTCTAGAACTTAAAAAGCATTTGCATGATACTGGAAGAACACTTTTGAAACACATAAGCTAAGACAAGTCCAGTGCACAAGTCGAAAGCCATCAAGAAGATTTCTATCCACCCCAACTATAATTTATTAAAATGGGTCAAATTTGCATTGGGTACATCTTGCATAAAACAGATTGACTATATATAAAAAATTCTAGGTTCAAGTTTGAGCTAAGACACAGAACCAAATCCGCACAGCGGATCATGCAGCTGCCCGCACGAGTTGGTTGCGCACGCAGCTACTCGAGGCAACCATGCTGACGGTTGCGGCTGTGGCCGTGTGAGGCGACCGAGCCGAATGACGCAGCGGAACGACATTAGAGTTACTACAGCGGAACAACTGCACAATTTTAGATTACGTTATCATCAGTGCATGTTGTAGGCAAAGTCGGGATGGTGTAAGCTTGGCATTGCACGGCGTAGTCTTGGCATCGGACGACGGCAGAAGAAGAAGAGAACAAAACAGTGTCGAGAAAAGAGTCTAAATTTGGTGATGTCTAGAAGTTTCCGAATACCTCGGCTGTTAAGTTTCATCCTTCCAATCAGCATACCCAATCACTATTTTACGTCTTGATAAAAATTGAGTCAATATTTTTTGCTCTCTTTTCTTGTCTCTGCCAAACAATATCGTACCGATTAAAATAAAAATATATAAAAATTTAGTTATATTATCAATGACTTTAATATACTAAAATTAGTTTTTTTTTAAAAAAAATTATTTTATATAATTTTATTTGAAATTAAAAAATATAAATAAAAATTATTTTTATATTTTAGTACCTAATTATAATAAATAAATAAATTAATAAAGATAAAATATAATTTGAAAAATTAGTTTCTTTTACACCGATTTTTTCCCGATGCCTTAGTCCAATTAAAAAAAACATAATACATATTATTTTAGTTATTATTATTATTACTTTATTTTTTTAATTAATTAAAAAATTTATTTTCAGATAGTCCAAATAATTGGAAAGAAAAAGATAAAACAATATTTAAATTACAATCTCCCTTACAATCTCACTTGAATTACAATCTCATGACTTTATCTAAAAAAGAAATATGATCATCTTGGATGTGCAACAATATTTGAATTACAATTTCACTACGGTTATAAGTAAGTCTAATACGCGGCCAAAATTGATAAATGCATATATAAGTCAAACGAACACTAAAAAATAAATATTGACATGAGATGTGAATAAAAGAACACAATGAATTTTAATTCTAAAAATCAATTAAATTAACAACATTGGTATAAATTAAATACAATTTTAAAAAGTAACTCACCGGCAATGCATCACATAGATGAGAAGAAATACTATTGGGCGTTAAAAAGCATCCCAGATGCTGTTCTCATAAGGATACAGTTGAGGATCTGGTTCATTACCACTCTCATGTAATAATGGTGAAATATATCGATTCCAGAACTTAAAAAGCATCTGCATGATACTGGGAGAATACTTTTGAAACACATAAGCTAAGACAGGTCCAATGCACAACTCGAAAGCCATCAAGCAGATATCTATCCACCCCAACTATAATTATTAAAGTGGGCCAAATTTGTATTGGGTACGTCTTGCATAAAATAGATTGACTATATATAAAAAAAATCTATGTTCAAGTTTGAGCAAAGACACAGAACCAAATCTGCATAGCGGATCATGCAGCTGCCCGCACGAGTTGGTTGCGCAAGAAGCTGCTCGAGGCAACCACGCCGACGGTTGCGGTTGTCGCACGTGAGGCGACCGCGCCGAATGACGCAGCCAAACGACATCAGAGTTACAACAGCGGAACAACTACGCAATATTAGATTACCTTATCATCAGTGCATGTCTCAGCCGAAGTCGGACGGTGTAAGCTCGGCATTGGACGGCGTAGTCTCGGCGTCGGACGACGTCAGAAGAAGAAGAGAACAAAAGATCTAGTGTCAAGAAAAGAGTGGAACATTGGTGATGTCTAGAAGTTTCCGAATACCTCGGCTCTTAAGTTTCATCCTTCCAATCAGCATACCTAATCACTATTTTACCTCTTGATAAAAATTGAGTTAACATTCTTCCTCTCTTCTCTTGTCTCTCCCAAACAATATCGTACCGATTAAAATAAAAATATATAAAAATTTAGTTATATTATCAATGACTTTAATATACTAAAATTAGTTTTTTTAAAAAAAATTATTTTATGTAATTGTATTAGAAATTAAAAAAATATAAATATAAATTAATAAATTTTTTTAATATTTTAGTATCTAATTAAAATAAATAAATAAAGTAATTAAAATAAAATATTATTTGAAAAATTAGTTTCTTTTCCACCGATTTTTTCCGGATGCTATAGTCCAATTAGAAAAAACATAATACATATTATTTTGTTATTATTATTATTATTTTATTTTTTAATTAATAAAAAAATATTCATTTCATATAGTCCAAATCATTGGATAGAAAAAGATAAAACAATATTTAAATTACAATCTCCCTTGAATTACAATCTCACTTGAATTACAATCTCATGACTTTATCTTAAAAAAAAAGAAATATGATCATCTTGGATTTGCAACAATATTTGAATTACAATTTCACTAAGCTTATAAGTAAGTCTAATACGCGTCCAAAATTCATAAATGCATATATAAGTCAAACGAACACTAAAAAATAAATATTGACATGAGATGCGAATAAAAGAACACAATAAATTATAATTCTAAAAATCAATTAAATTAACAACATTGGTATAAATTAAATACAATTTTAAAAAGTAACTCACGGGCAATTCACATAGATGAGAAGAAATACTATTGGGCGTTCGAAAGCATCCTAGATGTTGATCTCATAAGGATATAGTTGAGAATCTGGTTCATTACCACTCTCATGTAATAATGGGAAATATATCAATTCTAGAACTTAAAAAGCATTTGCATGATACTGGAAGAACACTTTTGAAACACATAAGCTAAGACAAGTCCAATGCACAAGTCGAAAGCCGTCAAGATGATTTCTATCCACCCCAATTGTAATTTATTAAAATGGGTCAAATTTGTATTGGGTATGTCTTGCATAAAACAGATTGACTATATATAAAAAAATCTAGGTTCAAGTTTGAGCTAAGACACAGAACCAAATCTGCACAGCGGATCATGCAGATGCCCGCACGAGTTGGTTGCGCACGCAGCTGCTCGAGGCAACCACGCTGGTGGCTGCAGCTGTGGCCCCGTGAGGTGACCGCGCCAAATGACGCAGCGGAACGACATCAGAGTTACAACAGCGGAACAACTGCGTAATATTAGATTACATTATCATGAGCGCATGCCTTTGGCAAAGTCGGATGGTGTAAGCTTGGCATAGGACGGCGTAGTCTCGGCATCAGACGACGGCGGAAGAAGAAGAGAACAAAAGAGTGTCGAGAAAAGAGTGTAAATTTGGGGATGTCTAGAAGTTTCCGAATACCTCGGCTCTTAAGTTTCATCCTTCCAATCAGCATACCCAATCACTATTTTATGTCTTGATAAAAATTGAGTCAATATTTTTTGCTCTCTTTTCTTGTCTTTGCCAAACAATATCATACCGATTAAAATAAAAATATATAAAAATTTACTTATATTATCAATGACTTTAATATCCTAAAATTAGTTTTTTTAAAAAATTATTTTATATAATTTTATTTAAAATTAAAAAAATATAAATAAAAATTATTTTATATTTTAGTACCTAATTACAATAATTAAATAAATTAATAAAGATAAAATATTATTTGAAAAAATTAGTTTCTTTTCCGCTGATTTTTTCCCGATGCCGTAGTCCAATTAGAAAAAACATAATACATATTATTTTTGTTATTATTATTATTACTTTATATTTTTAATTAATAAAAAATTTTATTGTCAGATAGTCCAGATCATTGGATAGAAAAAGATAAAACAATATTTAAATTACAATCTCCCTTGAATTACAATCTCACTTGAATTACAATCTCATGACTTTATCTTAAAAAAAAAGAAATATGATCATCTTGGATTTGCAACAATATTTGAATTACAATTTCACTAAGCTTATAAGTAAGTCTAATACGCGTCCAAAATTCATAAATGCATATATAAGTCAAACGAACACTAAAAAATAAATATTGACATGAGATGCGAATAAAAGAACACAATAAATTATAATTCTAAAAATCAATTAAATTAACAACATTGGTATAAATTAAATACAATTTTAAAAAGTAACTCACGGGCAATTCACATAGATGAGAAGAAATACTATTGGGCGTTCGAAAGCATCCTAGATGTTGATCTCATAAGGATATAGTTGAGAATCTGGTTCATTACCACTCTCATGTAATAATGGGAAATATATCAATTCTAGAACTTAAAAAGCATTTGCATGATACTGGAAGAACACTTTTGAAACACATAAGCTAAGACAAGTCCAATGCACAAGTCGAAAGCCGTCAAGATGATTTCTATCCACCCCAATTGTAATTTATTAAAATGGGTCAAATTTGTATTGGGTATGTCTTGCATAAAACAGATTGACTATATATAAAAAAATCTAGGTTCAAGTTTGAGCTAAGACACAGAACCAAATCTGCACAGCGGATCATGCAGATGCCCGCACGAGTTGGTTG
Source organism: Boesenbergia rotunda (assembly GCA_024364735.1). Lineage (NCBI taxonomy): Eukaryota > Viridiplantae > Streptophyta > Magnoliopsida > Zingiberales > Zingiberaceae > Boesenbergia > Boesenbergia rotunda. Next base: position 911,212 of record JAGFNQ010005046.1, on the reverse strand, counting down.
CGCACGCAGCTGCTCGAGGCAACCACGCTGGTGGCTGCAGCTGTGGCCCCATGAGGTGACCGCGCCAAATGACGCAGCGGAACGACATCAGAGTTACAACAGCGGAACAACTGCGTAATATTAGATTACATTATCATGAGCGCATGCCTTTGGCAAAGTCGGATGGTGTAAGCTTGGCATAGGACGGCGTAGTCTCGGCATCAGACGACGGCGGAAGAAGAAGAGAACAAAAGAGTGTCGAGAAAAGAGTGTAAATTTGGGGATGTCTAGAAGTTTCCGAATACCTCGGCTCTTAAGTTTCATCCTTCCAATCAGCATACCCAATCACTATTTTATGTCTTGATAAAAATTGAGTCAATATTTTTTGCTCTCTTTTCTTGTCTTTGCCAAACAATATCATACCGATTAAAATAAAAATATATAAAAATTTACTTATATTATCAATGACTTTAATATCCTAAAATTAGTTTTTTTAAAAAATTATTTTATATAATTTTATTTAAAATTAAAAAAATATAAATAAAAATTATTTTATATTTTAGTACCTAATTACAATAATTAAATAAATTAATAAAGATAAAATATTATTTGAAAAAATTAGTTTCTTTTCCGCTGATTTTTTCCCGATGCCGTAGTCCAATTAGAAAAAACATAATACATATTATTTTTGTTATTATTATTATTACTTTATATTTTTAATTAATAAAAAATTTTATTGTCAGATAGTCCAGATCATTGGATAGAAAAAGATAAAACAATATTTAAATTACAATCTCCCTTGAATTACAATCTCACTTGAATTACAATCTCATGACTTTATCTTAAAAAAAAAGAAATATGATCATCTTGGATTTGCAACAATATTTGAATTACAATTTCACTAAGCTTATAAGTAAGTCTAATACGCGTCCAAAATTCATAAATGCATATATAAGTCAAACGAACACTAAAAAATAAATATTGACATGAGATGCGAATAAAAGAACACAATAAATTATAATTCTAAAAATCAATTAAATTAACAACATTGGTATAAATTAAATACAATTTTAAAAAGTAACTCACGGGCAATTCACATAGATGAGAAGAAATACTATTGGGCGTTCGAAAGCATCCTAGATGTTGATCTCATAAGGATATAGTTGAGAATCTGGTTCATTACCACTCTCATGTAATAATGGGAAATATATCAATTCTAGAACTTAAAAAGCATTTGCATGATACTGGAAGAACACTTTTGAAACACATAAGCTAAGACAAGTCCAATGCACAAGTCGAAAGCCGTCAAGATGATTTCTATCCACCCCAATTGTAATTTATTAAAATGGGTCAAATTTGTATTGGGTATGTCTTGCATAAAACAGATTGACTATATATAAAAAAATCTAGGTTCAAGTTTGAGCTAAGACACAGAACCAAATCTGCACAGCGGATCATGCAGATGCCCGCACGAGTTGGTTGCGCACGCAGCTGCTCGAGGCAACCACGCTGGTGGCTGCAGCTGTGGCCCCGTGAGGTGACCGCGCCAAATGACGCAGCGGAACGACATCAGAGTTACAACAGCGGAACAACTGCGTAATATTAGATTACATTATCATGAGCGCATGCCTTTGGCAAAGTCGGATGGTGTAAGCTTGGCATAGGACGGCGTAGTCTCGGCATCAGACGACGGCGGAAGAAGAAGAGAACAAAAGAGTGTCGAGAAAAGAGTGTAAATTTGGGGATGTCTAGAAGTTTCCGAATACCTCGGCTCTTAAGTTTCATCCTTCCAATCAGCATACCCAATCACTATTTTATGTCTTGATAAAAATTGAGTCAATATTTTTTGCTCTCTTTTCTTGTCTTTGCCAAACAATATCATACCGATTAAAATAAAAATATATAAAAATTTACTTATATTATCAATGACTTTAATATCCTAAAATTAGTTTTTTTAAAAAATTATTTTATATAATTTTATTTAAAATTAAAAAAATATAAATAAAAATTATTTTATATTTTAGTACCTAATTACAATAATTAAATAAATTAATAAAGATAAAATATTATTTGAAAAAATTAGTTTCTTTTCCGCTGATTTTTTCCCGATGCCGTAGTCCAATTAGAAAAAACATAATACATATTATTTTTGTTATTATTATTATTACTTTATATTTTTAATTAATAAAAATTTTATTGTCAGATAGTCCAGATCATTGGATAGAAAAAGATAAAACAATATTTAAATTACAATCTCCCTTGAATTACAATCTCACTTGAATTACAATCTCATGACTTTATCTTAAAAAAAAAGAAATATGATCATCTTGGATTTGCAACAATATTTGAATTACAATTTCACTACGCTTATAAGTAAGTCTAATACGCATCCAAAATTGATAAATGCATATATAAGTCAAACGAACACTAAAAAATAAATATTGACATGAGATGCGAATAAAAGAACACAATGAATTATAATTCTAAAAATCAATTAAATTAACAACATTGGTAAAAATTAAATACAATTTAAAAAAGTAACTCACCGGCAATGCGTCACATAGACGAGAAGAAGTACTGTTGGGCGTTCGAAAGCATCCCAGATGCTGTTCTCATAAGGACATAGTTGAGGATCTGGTTCATTACCACCCTCATGTAATAATGGTGAAATATATCGATTCTAGAATTTAAAAAGCATCTGCATGATACTGGGAGAATACTTTTGAAATAAATAAGCTAAGACAGGTCCAATGCACAAGTCGAAAGCCGTCAAGATGATTTCTATCCACCCCAATTGTAATTTATTAAAATGGGTCAAATTTGTATTGGGTATGTCTTGCATAAAACAGATTGACTATATATAAAAAAATCTAGGTTCAAGTTTGAGCTAAGACACAGAACCAAATCTGCACAGCGGATCATGCAGATGCCCGCACGAGTTGGTTGCGCACGCAGCTGCTCGAGGCAACCACGCTGGTGGCTGCAGCTGTGGCCCCATGAGGTGACCGCGCCAAATGACGCAGCGGAACGACATCAGAGTTACAACAGCGGAACAACTGCGTAATATTAGATTACATTATCATGAGCGCATGCCTTTGGCAAAGTCGGATGGTGTAAGCTTGGCATAGGACGGCGTAGTCTCGGCATCAGACGACGGCGGAAGAAGAAGAGAACAAAAGAGTGTCGAGAAAAGAGTGTAAATTTGGGGATGTCTAGAAGTTTCCGAATACCTCGGCTCTTAAGTTTCATCCTTCCAATCAGCATACCCAATCACTATTTTATGTCTTGATAAAAATTGAGTCAATATTTTTTGCTCTCTTTTCTTGTCTTTGCCAAACAATATCATACCGATTAAAATAAAAATATATAAAAATTTACTTATATTATCAATGACTTTAATATCCTAAAATTAGTTTTTTTAAAAAATTATTTTATATAATTTTATTTAAAATTAAAAAAATATAAATAAAAATTATTTTATATTTTAGTACCTAATTACAATAATTAAATAAATTAATAAAGATAAAATATTATTTGAAAAAATTAGTTTCTTTTCCGCTGATTTTTTCCCGATGCCGTAGTCCAATTAGAAAAAACATAATACATATTATTTTTGTTATTATTATTATTACTTTATATTTTTAATTAATAAAAAATTTTATTGTCAGATAGTCCAGATCATTGGATAGAAAAAGATAAAACAATATTTAAATTACAATCTCCCTTGAATTACAATCTCACTTGAATTACAATCTCATGACTTTATCTTAAAAAAAAAGAAATATGATCATCTTGGATTTGCAACAATATTTGAATTACAATTTCACTACGCTTATAAGTAAGTCTAATACGCATCCAAAATTGATAAATGCATATATAAGTCAAACGAACACTAAAAAATAAATATTGACATGAGATGCGAATAAAAGAACACAATGAATTATAATTCTAAAAATCAATTAAATTAACAACATTGGTAAAAATTAAATACAATTTAAAAAAGTAACTCACCGGCAATGCGTCACATAGACGAGAAGAAGTACTGTTGGGCGTTCGAAAGCATCCCAGATGCTGTTCTCATAAGGACATAGTTGAGGATCTGGTTCATTACCACCCTCATGTAATAATGGTGAAATATATCGATTCTAGAATTTAAAAAGCATCTGCATGATACTGGGAGAATACTTTTGAAATAAATAAGCTAAGACAGGTCCAATGCACAACTCGAAAGCAATCATGAAGACTTCTATCCACCCCAACTATAATTTATTAAAATGGGTCAAATTTGTATTGGTTACGTCTTGCATAAAACATATTGACTATATATAAAAAAAATCTAGGTTCAAGTTTGAGCTAAGACACAAAACCATATCTGCACAGCGGATCATGCAGCTGCCCGCACGAGTTGGTTGCGCACGCAGCTGCTCGAGGCAACCACGTGGGCAGCTGCGGCTGTGGCCGTGTGAGGGGACCTCGCCGAATGTCGCCCCGCAACATCATCAGAGTTACAACAGCGGAACAACTGCGCAATATTGGATTACCTTATCATCAGTGCATGTCTCAGGTGAAGTCGAACGATGTAAGCTCGGCATTGGACGGCGTAGTCTCGGCGTCGGACGACGGCTGAAGAAGAAGAGAACAAAAAAGTGTCGAGAAAAGAGTGTAAATTTGGTGATGTCCAGAAGTTTTCGAATACCTCGGCTCTTAAGTTTCATCCTTCCAATCAGCATACCTAATCCCTATTTTACCTCTTGATAAAATTTGAGTCAATATCTTTCCTCTCCTTTCTTGCCTCTCCTAAACAATATCGTACCGATTAAAATAAAAATATATAAAAATTTAGTTATATTATCAATGACTTTAGTATACTAAAATTAGTTTTTTTAAAAAAAATTATTTTATACAATTTTATTTGAAATTAAAAAAATATAAATATAAATTAATAGAAAATATTTTTATATTTTAGTACCTAATTACAATAAATAAATAAATTAACAAAAATAAAATATTATTTGAAAAAATTAGTTTCTTTTCCACCGATTTTTTCTGAATGCCTTAGTCAAATTAGAAAAAACATAATACATATTATTTTTGTTATTATTATTATTGTTGGTGCTTGGATGGCTAGAGTGGGGGGGGGGTGAATGTAGTCAGACACAAACTTCTTGCACTTTTGAACTTCTGCACTTAGGGTTAGTCGCAGCACAGCGGAAGCAATACAAAAACAGAGAGATGCAGAAACTAAACCCTAAACTAAGCACAAGCACAAAACGCTAACAAAGAGGATTTACAAGGTTCGGGGATAACTTGCCCCTACTCCTTGGCGTGCCCGTAAGGTGGGCGATCTCTTGATCGTCGGCAGATCAAGCCCCGGAAAATCCGGATAGAATGCAACCTCCTTCTCGGTGGAGTAACCTCTCCACAACGTTTCAAACCGAATGAAGTATTGAGTACAGAGAAACACGAGAAGGAATCTTACAGAGCACTTAGGACAGAAAGAACACAAGCGAACTCCTCATCAAGCTCCACTCAGCACAGATCTCACGCAAGAACTCCCTACTCTTCGTGTCTTCTTGCTGATGGACTCGCCAAGCTCCTTGTTTCTTCCAAGTGCTCAAGTATCAGAATGTTGCTCAAGATTCACAGTTGCTTGCTCAAAGAGATGGATCAACAACTTCTCCCCAAAATTGTTTTTCAATCAATTGCAGAGACTTCTTCGCCACCAAGCCCTTAAGCCTCTACTTACTGAATGCCAGGTCACAGCCACCTCTCTGCAGCTCCCAGCTGCTCAACTGCAACTGCCCAGCTATCCTGACCTCTCCTGGACTCCCTGAGCTCCCCTCATCTGAGCCTCAGTCAGCATCTTAGTGGCGCAGTCGTCCGTTGACACCTGAGAAGGTAAACTGCCAAACCTGATGAAGCAAAAGCCTCCGTTTGACTCCCCTTGAGTGAACCTGAGTTATCTGCACACTTAGCAGGTCATTAGCACAGCAAATCAACAGAGGATCAAATATCAGAAGACTCAGAACAAAGATCAGTAGTGTATCAGTAGCAATCAGAACACGATCAGAACTCTGACAGCGCTTTTGAATTAAAGCTGTCAGCTACTGATCGGTCACCGGACCGATCAGATTGATCCCTGATCGGTCAGCAGATCGATCAGGATAGACCTGGTCTGATCAGGCTCCAGCCTGAACGGTCCACAGTGAGAAGCCAGAAATCGAGACCTTCTGGTGATCGGTCACCCTGATCGATCACAGATCGTGGATTGGTCACCCTGATCGATCACAGATCATGGATCGGTCACCAGACCGATCCATAGCATTGTTGGGATTCCCAGCTTTCGCAGCCAAACCTCACTGATCAGTCACCAGACCGATCAGTTTGTGGCCTGATCGGTCCGGGGACCGATTAGGGCATGTCCTGACCGATCAGGATGCATCCTGATCGGTTATAGTGAGAAGCTCGTGATATTTGATCGTTCAGCCTGACCGATCATGAAATCCCACGAAACCTACTAACCTCTCCCTGATCGTTCACCAGAATGATCAGGAGCCCTCCCTGATCGGTCACCAGACCGATCAGGAGCCGAACAGAGGCCAACCAAGGTTTCTGTGCTCTCCCTGATCGGTCACCGGACCGATCAGTCTTATCTGGATCGGTCACCAGACCGATCCACGAAGGAACTCCGTGCCAACTTCCCTGATCGGTCATCAGACCGATCCAGGCAAGGCCAAATTCACTCTAAGTCAAACGAACAGGCTCCCAGCCTTCTCTAACTCATGCTCAGTCCCCCGGACCAAGACTCCGTGCCTAGTTTCACTCACCGGGACTTCAACCTAGCTTCCCAAGCTAGGACCTGGCTTCACTCAACAGGCTTTCATCCAACCTAGCTTCCCAAGCTAGGACCTGACTTCACTCACCAGGCTTTCATCCAACCTAGCTTCCCAAGCTAGGACCTGACTTCACTCACTAGGCTTTCATCCAACCTAGCTTCCCAAGCTAGGACCTGGCTTCACTCACTAGGCTTTCATCAACCTAGCTTCCCAAGCTAGGACCTGGCCTCGCCCGCCAGGGTTTCAGTCAACCTAGCTTCCCAAGCTAGGACCTGGCCTCCCCCGCCAGGGTTTCAATCAACCTAGCTTCCCAAGCTAGGATTTCAATCACTCCGTGCCCAGTCCCCGACCAGGACTTAATCCCAATCATCTCATTAACTTAAACTGAAATCGATGTCAACATCAAAACAACAATCAGGGTCAGATGCATCAACAATTATTAATCTATTTTTTTAATTAATAAAAAAATATTCATTTTCAGATAGTCCAAATCATTGGATAGAAATTGATAAAACAACATTTAAATTGCAATTCCCTTGAGTAACAATCTCACTTGAATTACAATCTCATGACTTTATCTAAAAAGAAGAAATATGATCATCTTGGATGTGCAACAATATTTGAATTATAATTTCACTACGCTTATAAGTAAGTCTAATACGCAACCAAAATTGATAAATGCATATATAAGTCAAACGAACATAAAAAAGTAAATATTGACATGACATGCGAAAAAAGAACACAATGAATTATAATTCTAAAATCAATTAAATTAACAACATTGGTATAAATTAAATACAATTTAAAAAAGTAACTCACCGGAATTGCATCCCATATATGAGAAGAAATAATGTTGGGCGTTGTAAAGCATCCCAGATGCTGTTCTCATAAGGATATATTTGAGGATCTGGTTCATTACCGTTCTCATGTAATAATGGTGAAATATATCGATTCTAGAACTTAAAAAGCATCTGCATGATAGTGGGAGAGTACTTTTGAAACACATAAGCTAAGACAGATCCAATGCACAACTCGAAAGCCATCAAGAAGATTTCTATCCACACCAACTATAAGTTATTAAAATGGGACAAATTTGTATTGGGTACGTCTTGCATAAAACCGATTGACTATATTTTTAAAAAAATCTAGGTTCAAGTTTGAGCGAAGACACAGAACCAAATCTGCACAGCGGATCATGCAGCTGCCCGCACGAGTTGGTTGTGCACGCAGCTGCTCGAGGCAAACACGTCGGAGGCTACGGCTGTGGCCGCATGAGGCGACCGAGCCGAATGACGCAGCGGAGTGACATCAGAGTTACAACAGCGGAACAACTGCTCAATACTAGATTACCTTATCATCAGTGCATGTCTCAGCGGAAGTCGGACGGTGTAAGCTCGGCATTGGACGGCGTAGTCTCGGCGTCGGACGACGACGGAAGTAGAAGAGAACAAAAGAGTGTCGAAAAAAGAGTGTAAATTTGGTGATGTCTAGAAGTTTCCTAATCCCTATTTTACCTCTTGATAAAAATTGAGTCAATATTTTTCCTCTCTTTTCTTGTCTCTCCCAAACAAATCGAACCCATTAAAATAAAAATTTAGTTATATTATTAATGACTTTAATATACTAAAATTAGTTTTATTTAAAAAATTATTTTATCTATTTTTATTTGAAATTATAAAAAATAAATTTAAATTATAAAAAAATATTTTTATGTTTTAGTACCTAATTACAATAAATAAAAAAATTATAAAAATAAAATATTATTTGAAAAAATTAGTTTCTTTTCCATCGATTTTTTCCTTATGCCTTAGTCCAATTAGAAAAAACATAATACATATTATTTTTGTTATTATTATTTTTTACTTTATTTTTTTAATAAATAAAAAAAATTCATTTTCAGATAGTCCAAATAATTGGATAGAAAAAGAAAAAACAATATTTAAATTACAATCTCCGTTGAATTACAATCTCACTTGAATTACAATCTCATGACTTTATCTAAAAAAAGGAAATATGATCATCTTGGACGTGCAACAATATTTGAGTTACAATTTCACTACGCTTATAAGTAAGTCTAATACGCGGCCAAAATTGATAAATACATATATAAGTCAAACGTACACTAAAAAATAAATATTGTCATGAGATGCGAATAAAAGAACACAATAAATTATAATTCTAAAAATCAATTAAATTAACAACATTGGTATAAACTAAATACAATTTTAAAAAGTAACTCACCGGCAATGCATCACATAGATGAGAAGAAATACTATTGGGCGTTCGAAAGCATCCCAGATGCTGTTCTCATAAGGACATAGTTGAGGATCTGGTTCTTTACCACTCCCATTAATAATGGTGAAATAAATCGTTTCTATAACCTAAAAAGCATCTGCATGGCAGGGGAGAATACTTTTGAAATACATAAGCTAAGACATGGCCAATGCACAACTCGAAAGCCATCAAGAAGATTTCTATCCACCCCAACTGTAATTTATTAAAATGGGTCAAATTTGTATTGGGTACATCTTGCATAAAACAGATTGACTGTATATAAAATAAATGTAGGTTCATGTTTCAGCTAAGACACAGAACCAAATCTGCATAGCGGATCATGCAGTTGCCCGCACAAGTTGGTTGCGCACGAAGCTGCTCGAGGCAACCACGCCGGGGGTTGCAGCTATGGCTGTGTGAGGCGACAACGCCGAATGACGTAGCGGAACGACATCAGAGTTACAACAGCGGAACAATTGCGCAATATTGGATTACCTTAACAACAGTGCATGTCTCAGGCGAAGTCGGACCGTGTAAGCTTGGCATTGGAAGGCGTAGTTTCGGTGTTTGATGGCGGCGGAAAAGAAGAGAACAAAAGAGTGTCGAGAAATGAGTGTAAATTTGGTGATGTCCAGATGTTTCCGAATACCTCGGCTCTTAAGTTTCATCCTTCCAATCAGCATACCGAATCCCTATTTTACCTCTTGATAAAAATTGAGTCAATATTTTTCCTCTCTTTTCTTGTCTCTCCCAAACAATATCGTACCAATTAAAATAAAAATATATAAAAATTGAATTATATTTTCTATGACTTTAATATAATAAAATAATTTTTTTAAAAAAATTATTTTATCTAATTTTATTTGAAATTAAAAAATGTAAATATAAACTAATAAAAAATATTTTATATTTTAGTACCTAATTACAATAAATAATTAAATTAATAAAACAAAATATTATTTAAAATAATTAGTTTCTTTTCCTCCGATTTTTTCCGGATGCCTTAGTCCAATTAGAAAAAACATAATACATATTAGTTTTGTTATTATTATTATTAATTTATTTTTTTTAATTAATAAAAAAATATTCATTTTCAGATAGTCCAAATCATTGAATAGAAAAAGATAAAACAATATTTAAATTACAATCTCCCTTGAATTACCATCTCACTTGAATTACAATCTCATGACTTTATCTAAAAAAAAAGAAATATGATCATCTTGGATGTGCAACAATATTTGAATTACATTTCACTACGCATATAAGTAAGTCTAATACGTGGCCAAAATTGATAAATACATATATAAGTCAAACGAACTCTAAAAAATAAATATAGACATGAGATGCGAATAAAAGAACATAATGAATTATAATACTAAAAATCAATTAAATTAACAACATTGGTATAAATTAAATACATTATAAAAAAGTTACACTCCGACAATGCAGCACAATATGAGAAAAAATACTGTTGGGCGTTCAAAAGCATCCTAGATGTTGTTCTCATAAGGACATAGTTGAGGATCTGTTTCATTACCACTCTCATGTAATAATGGTTAAATATATCGATTCTATAACTTAAAAAGCATAGGTATGATACTGGGAGAATGCTTTTGAAACACATATGCTAAGACAGGTCCAATGCAAAACTCGAAAGCCATCAAGAAGATTTCTATCCACCCAAACAATAAATTATTAAAATGGGTCAAATTTGTATTGGGTACATCTTGCATAAAAAAGATTGACTATATATAAAAAAAACTCTAGGTTCAAGTTTGAGCTAAGACACAGAACCATAACTGCACAGCGGATCATGCAGCTGCCCACACAAGTTGGTTGCGCATGCTACTGCTCGAGGCAACCACGCCGATGGCTGCGGCTGTGGCTGCGTGAGGCGACATCGCCTAATGACGCAGCGAAACGACATCAGAGTTACAACAGTTGAACAACTACGCAATATTTGATTTCCTTAACATCAGTGCATGTCTCAGGCAAAGTCGGACGGTGTAAGCTCGACATTGGACGGCGTAGTCTCGGCGTCGGACAACGGTAGAAGAAGAAGAGAACAAAAGAGTGTCGAGAAAAGAGTGTAAATTTGGTGAGGTCCAGATGTTTCCGAATACCTCGGCTCTTAAGTTTCATCCTTCCAATCAGCATACCTAATCCCTATTTTACCTCTTGATAAAAATTGAGTCAATATTTTTTTTTCTTTTCTTGTCTCTCCCAAACAATATCGTACCGATTAAAATAAAAAAATATAAAAATTTAATTATATTATCAATGATTTTAATATACTAAAATTAGTTTTTTTAAAAAAATTATTTTATCTAATTTTATTTGAAATTAAAAAAACTATAAATATAAATTAATAAAAAATATTTTTATAGTTTAGTACCTAATTACAATAAATAAATTGATTAATAAAAATAAAATATTATTCAAAAAAATTAGTTTCTTTTCCAGACATTTTTTCCGGATGCCATAGTCCAATTAGAAAAAACATAATACATATTTTTTTTGTTATTATTATTATTACTTTATTTTTTTGATTAACAAAATTTTTTTCATTTTCAGATAGTCCAAATCATTGGATAGAAAAAGATAAAACAATATTTAAATTACAATCTCCCTTGATTTAAAATCTCACTTGAATTACAATCTCATGACTTTATCTAAAAAAAGAAATATGATCATCTTGGATGTGCAAGAATATTTGAATTACAATTTCACTACCCTTATAAGTAAGTCTAATATGCTGCCAAAATTGATAAATCCATATATAAGTCAAACGAACATTAAAAAATAAATATTGACATGAGATGCGATTAAAAGAACACAATGAATTATAATTCTAAAAATCAATTAAATTAACAACATTAGTATAAATTAAATACAATTTAAAAAAGTAACTCATTGGCAATGAATCACATAGATGAGAAGAAATACTGTTGGCATTCGAAAGCTTCCCAGATGCTGTTCTCATGAGAACATAGTTGAGGATCTTGTTTATTACCCCTCTCATGTAATAATGGTGAAATATATCCATTCTAGAATTTAAAAAGCATCTGCATGATACTGGGAGAATACTTATGAAACACATAAGCTAAGACAAGTCCAATGCACAACTCGAAAGCCATCAAGAAGATTTCTATCCACCCCAACTGTAATTTATTAAAATGCGTCAAATTTATATTGGGTATATCTTGCATATAACAGATTGACTATATATAAAAAAATCTAGGTTCAAGTTTGAGCTAAGACACAGAACTAAATCTGCACAGCGTATCATGCAGCAGCCCGCACTAGTTAGTTGTGAACGCAGCTGCCGAGGCAACTACGTCGGCAGATGTGGCTGTGGCTGCGTGAGGCGACCATGCCGAATGACGCAACGGAACGACATCAGAGTCACAACAGCGGAACAATTGCACAATATTATATTTCCTTATCATCAGTGCATGTCTCAGGCGAAGTCGGACGGAGTAAGCTCGGCATTGGACGGCGTAGTCTCTGCATCGGACGACGGCAGAAGAAGAAGAGAACAAAAGAGTGTTGAGAAAAGAGTGTAAATTTGGTGATGTCCAGAAGATTCCAAATACCTTGGCTCTTAAGCTTCATCCTTCCAAACAGCATACCTAATCCCTATTTTACCTCTTGATAAATATTAAGTCAATATTTTCCCTCTCTTTTTTTGTCTCTCCTAAACAATATCGTACCGATTAAAATTAAAATATATAAAAATTTAATTTTATCAATGACTTCAATATACTAAAATTAGTTTTTTTAAAAATTATTTTATCTAATTTTATTTGAAAATAAAAAATATAAATATAAATTAATAAAAAAATATTTTTATATTTTAGTACCTAATTACAATAAATAAATAATTTAATAAAAAAATATTATTTGAAAATTTTAGTTTTTTTCCACCATTTTTTTTGGATGCCATAGTCCAATTAGAAAAAAACATAACACATATTATTTTTGTTATTATTATTATTACTTTATTTTTTAATTAATAAAAAATTCATTTTCAGATAGTCCAAATTGTTGGATAGAAAATGATAAAACAATATTTAAATTACAATCTCCCTTGAATTACAATCTCACTTGAATTAGAATCTCATGAGTTTATCTAAAAAAAGAAATATGATCATCTTGGATGTGCAACAATATTTGAATTACAATTTCACTACGCTTATAAGTAAGTCTAATACGCGGCCAAATTAATGAATGCATTTATAAGTCAAATGAATACTAAAAAATAAATATTGACATGAGATGCAAATAAAAGAATACAATGAATTATAATTCTTAAAATCAATTAAATTAACAAGATTGGTATAAATTAAATACAATATTAAAAAGTAACTCACCTGCAATGCACAACATAGATGAGAACAAATACTGTTGGGCATTCGAAGGCATCCCAGATGGGATGTTGTATAGTTGAGGATCTGGTTCATTGCCACTCTCGTGTATTAATGGCGAAATATATCGATTCTAGAACTTAAAAAGCGTCTGCATTATACTGGGAGAATACTTTTGAAACACATAAGCTAAGACAAGTCCAATGCACAACTCGAAAGCCATCAAAAAGATTTCTATCCACCCCAATTGTAATTTATTTAAATGGGTCAAATTTGTATTGGGTACGTCTTGCATAACACAGATTGACTATATATAAAAAAATCTAGGTTCAAGTTTGAGTTAAGACACAGAACCAAATCTGCACAGCGGATCATGCAGCTGCCCGCACGAGTTAGTTGTGAACGCAGCTGCTCGAGGCAACCACGCCGGTAGCTGTGGCTGTGGCCGCGTGAGGTGACCGTGCCGAATGACGCAGCGGAACGACATCAGAGTCACAACAGCAGAACAACTGCGCAATATTATATTTCCTTATCATCATTGCATGTCTCAGGCGAAGTCGGACGGAGTAAGCTCGGCATTGGACGACGTAGTCTCTGCGTCGGACGACGACGGAAGAAGAAGAGAACAAAAGAGTGTCGAGAAAAGAGTGTAAATTTGGTGATGTCCAGAAGTTCCGAATACCTTGGCTCTTAAGCTTCATCCTTCAAACAGCATACCTAATCCCTATTTTACCTCTTGATAAAAATTGAGTCAATATTTTTCCTCTCTTTTCTTGTCCCTCCCAAACAATATCGTACCGATTAAAATGATAATATATAAAAATTTAATTATATTTTATCAATGAATTTAATATACTAAAATTATTTTATTAGATTATTTTTGAAATAAAAAAATATAAATATAAATTAATGAAAAATATTTTTATATTTTAGAACCTAAATACAATAAATAAATAAATTAATAAAAATAAAATATTATTTGAAAAAATTAGTTTCTTTCCACCGATTTTTCCAGATGCCTTATTCCAATTAGAAAAAACATAATACATATTATTTTTGTTATTATTATTATTACTTTATTTTTTTAATTAATAAAAAATATTCATTTTCAGATACTCCAAATCATTGGATAGAAAAAGATAAAACAATATTCAAATTACAATCTCCCTTGAATTACAATCTCATTTGAATTACAATCTCGTGACTTTATCGAAAAAAGGAAATATGATGATCTTGGATGTGCAACAATATTTGAATTACAATTTCACTACGCATATAAGTGAGTCTAATACGCGGCCAAAATTGATAAATGCATATATACGTCAAACGAACACTAAAAAAAATATTGACATGAGATGCGAATAAAAGAACACAATGAATTATAATTCTAAAAATCAATTAAATTAACAACATCGGTATAAAATAAATACAATTTAAAAAAGTAACTCACCGACAATGCATCCCATAGATGAGAAGAAATATTATTGGGCGTTCGAAAGCATACCAGATGTTGTTCTCATAAGGATATAGTTGAGAATCTGGTTCGTTACCACTCTCATGTAATAATAGTGAAATATATCGATTCCAGAACTTAAAAAGCATCTACATGATACTGGGAGCATACTTTTGAAGCACATAAGCTAAGACAGGTCCAATGCACAACTCGAAAGCCATCAAGAAGATTTCTATCTACCCCAATTGTAATTTATTAAAATGTGTCAAATTTGTATAGGGTATGTCTTGCATAACACAGATTGACCATATATAAAAATTTAAGTTCATGTTTGAGCTAAGACACAGAACCAAATCTGCACAGCGGATCCTGAAGCTGCTCGCATGAGTTGGTTGCGCACGCAGCTGCTTGAGGCAACCACGCCGGCGGCGGCGGCTGTGGCCGCGTGAGGCGACCGCGCCGAATGACGCAGCGGATCGACATCAGAGTTACAACAGCAGAACAACTACGCATTATTAGATTTCCTTATCATCAGTGCATGTCTCAAGCGAAGTCGGACCGTGTAAGCTCTGCATTGGACGGCGTAGTCTCGGCGTCGGATGGCGGCGGAAGAAGAAGAGAACAAAAGAGTGTCGAGAAAAGAGTGTAAATTTGGTGATGTCCAGAAGTTTCCGAATACCTCGGCTCTTATGTTTCATCCTTCCAATCAGCATACGTAATCCCTATTTTACCTCTTGATAAAAATTAAGTCAATATTTTCCTATCTTTTCTTGTCTCTCCCAAACAATATCGTACCGATTAAAATAAAAATATTAAAAATTTAATTATATTATAATGACTTTAATTTAGTAAAATTAGTTTTTTTAAAAAAATTATTTTATCAGTTTATTTTTGAAATTAAAAAAATATAAATATAAATTAATGAAAAATATTTTTCTATCTTAGTATTTAATTACAATAAATAAATAAATTAATAAAAATAAAATATTTTATGAGAAAATTAGTTTCTTTCCACCGATTTTTTCCGTATGCCTTAGTCCAATTAGAAAAAACATAATACATATTATTTTTGTTATTATTATTATTACTTTATTTTTAATTAATAAAAAAATATTCATTTTCAGATAGTCCAAATCATTGGATAGAAAAAGATAAAACATTATTTAAATTACAATCTCCTTGAATTACAATCTCACTTGAATTACAATGTCATGACTTTATCTAAAAAATAGAAATACGATCATCTTGGATGTGCAACAATATTTGAATTACAATTTCACTACGCTTATAAATAAGTCAAACGAACACTAAAAAATAAATATTGACATGAGATGCGAATAAAAGAACACAATGAATTATAATTCTAAAAATCAATTAAATTAACAACATTGGTATAAATTAAATACAATTTAAAAAAGTAACTCACCGGCAATGCATCACATAGATGAGAAGAAATACTGTTGGGCATTCGAAAGCATCCCAGATGCTGTTCTCATAAGGATATATTTGAGGGTCTAGTTCATTACCACTCTCATGTAATAATGGTGAAATATATCGATTCCAGAACTTAAAATGCATCTGCATGATACTGGGAGAATACTTTTGAAACATATAAGCTAAGACAGGTCCAATGCACAACTCGAAAGTCATCAACAAGATTTCTATCCACCCCAACTGTAATATTAAAATGGGTCAAATTTGTTGGATATTATTATTATCTCTATTAGGTGGGCTTATTTGTAAGTTGCACAAGTAAATACAATCTGAGCCCTTAAAGTGATCTAACTTATGTTTATTTGGTTTCGAATTATTGGATACGGGTTCAATGTGTAGAACCCTTTAGACCAATCTGTTATTATCTATGGGCTGATAACAGATTGGATTGCTATATAAAGGGGAGGTCCCCAAGGGTTTAGGTGATATTCATGACCTAGTTTCTTGTTCCCCATTGACAAGAAACTCTACGGCGCCGTCAAACCTAAGCCTGTTGGAAGATCCTCCTTCTTCCTTCCATTGCATCTTCTTCCACAGGGATCAAGCCGACGACGCTATGACAAGGACGATGGCTCTTCAATCAAGTTCCTTGTCATTTAGTTTATATCTTATATTTTGTTATGTCATGATTCGATGAAACAATAGATCCATGTTTATATGTCTTGTGTTTTCTCTTTCGAATTCTTATTTTGTTTCTAGAATTCATGTGGTTAGGAGAAAACCCAAGTTCTATCAATTGGTATCAGAGCCTTGGCTTTGTTTCTTCGTTTTTATGGCTATAAAGTTTAAGTTTTTTTTTCGTCGATTTATTGTATGTATGCTAGATTAAGTTTCCCTAATATAATACAATTTTTATCATCGAAAATCATGTAAAAGAAAAATTCTAGGATAGACTTGTTTTCTAAGTTTTTCATATTTTATATGAAAAAAGAAAATGTCGGGAAAAAAAACTGTCAGGTTTAACCTAATTTTTAGATTAAATTATGATGGTTTAATCTAGTAGCTACTTCTACTATGGAGGCAAAATTGGTAGCATACTATGAAGCATCCAATCACGGGATTTGGCTGCGGAACTTTATCACAGCATTGCATATCGTTGATGGCATTGACAGACCACTGAGGATCTACTGTGATAATAAAGCCGCAGAACTTTATGCCAAGAACAACCGCAGTTCGTGGAAATCCAAGCACATCGACATTAAGTTTCTAGCGGTTAAAGAGAGAGTTCAAAGTCGTCAGATCATGGTAGAGCACATCAGCACAGATTCCATGTTGGCCAATCCACTTACCAAAGGCTTGGTGCCCAAGGTGTTTCATGCGCATGTTGTGGATATGGGAGTTCTTCTTATGGAAGAAGAACTCATCTAGTGGGAGTCTGTATTTATTTTATTGCTCTATGTTAACAAAGACAAACAATTTTTATTTTGATTATTGTACGTACCTAAAGTTCAAAATAATAATGGGAATTCATATGTTTGTTTGACGCTCTAAATACGATATCATGATTTACTACTGCTGTTTAGCATTTGGTGTTTGTAAATATGATACAGATTCCTTTTGGAATCATAAAGTTTGGATCATGATTTGCTGTTGCAGTTTAGCATAAGGTGTTTGCAAATATGATCAGACTCTTTTGAGTCGCTTTAGACCAGTGGGAAATTGACATGTACTGATCACATTTCATGTAATTTCAACTCTATACATCCGCATCTTGATCTATGTCGTTAATGACATTGGTATTGTGATTACTGTTGGGGCTTGTTATGATCATATTCAGTAGCTATGACCTCTTTAGTCCTATACCAATGAAGTTAATGGACCAGATTGTTTATAGGGGTATCTTGTACCCATAAAGTTTGATATCAACTAAAGTTTTGCTTGTATTTACTATACAACTCACATATAGCCCAAGTGGGAGATTGTTGGATATTATTATTATCTCTATTAGGTGGGTTTATTTGTAAGTTGCACAAGTATATACAATCTGAGCCCTTAAAGTGATCTAACTTATGTTTATTGGGTTTCGGATTATTGGATGCAGGTTCAATGTATAGAACCCTTTAGACCAATCTATTATTATCTATGGGCTGATAACAAATTGGATTGCTATATAAAGGGGAAGTCCCCAAGGGTTTAGGTGATATTCATGACCTAGTTTCTTGTTCCCCATTGACAAGAAACTCTACGGCGCCGTCAAACCTAAGCCTGTTGGAAGATCCTCCTTCTTCCTTCCGCTGCATCTTCTTCCACAGGGATCAAGCCGACGACGCTACGACAAGGACGATGGCTCTTCAATCAGGTTCCTTGTTATTCAGTTTATATCTTATATTTTGTTATGTCATGATTCGATGAAACAATAGATCCGTGTTTATATGTCTTGTGTTTTCTCTTTCGAATTCTTATTTTGTTTCTAGAATTCATGTGGTTAGGAGAAAACCCAAGTTCTATCAAAATTTGTATTGGGTACGTCTTGCATAAAACAGATTGACTATATATAAAAAAATCTTGTTTCATGTTTGAGCTAAGACACAGAACCAAATCTGCACAGTGGATCATGCAGTTGCCCGCACGAGTTGGTTGCGCACGTAGCTTCTTGAGGCAACCACGCCGACGGCTGCAGCTGTGGCCGCGTGAGGAGACCGCGCCAAATGACGCAGCGGAACGACATCAGAGTTACAACAGCGGAACAACTGCGCAATATTAGATTACCTTATCGTCAGTGCATGTCTCAGGCAAAGTCGGACGGTGTAAGCTCAGCATTGGACGGCGTAGTCTCGGCGTCGGACGACGGTGGATGAAGAAGAGAACAAAAGAGTGTCGAGAAAAGAGTGTAAATTTGGTGATGTCCAGATGTTTCCGAATACCTCGGCTCTTAAGTTTCATCCTTCCAATCAGCATACCTAATCCCTATTTTACCTCTTGATAAAAATTGAGTCAATATTTTTCCTCTCTTTTCTTATCTCTCCCAAACAATATCGTACCGATTAAAATTAAAATATATAAAAAATTAATTATATTATCAATGACTTTAATATACTAAAATTAGTTTTTTTAAAAAAAATTATTTTATCTAATTTTTTTTTGAAATAAAAAAATACAAATATAAATTAAGAAAAAGATTTTTATATTTTAGTTCCTAATTACAATAAATTAATAAATTAATAAAAATAAAATATTATTTGAAAAAATTAGTTTCTTCCCACCGATTTTTTCGGGATGCCTTAGTCCAATTAGAAAAAACTTAATACATATTGTTTTTGTTATTATTATTATTACTTTATTTTTTTAATTAATAAAAAAATATTCATTTTCAGATAGTCCAAATCATTGGATAGAAATAGATAAAACAATATTTAAATTACAATCTCCCTTGAATTACAATCTCACTTGAATTACAATCTCATGACTTTATCTAAAAAAAAGAAATATGATCATCTTGGATGTGTAACAATATTTGAATTACAATTTCACTACGCTTATAAGTAAGTCTAATACCTGCCAAAATTGATAAATGCATATATAAGTCAAACGAACACTAAAAAATAAATATTGACATGAGATGAGAATAAAAGAACACAATGAATTATAATTCTAAAAATCAATTAAATTAACAATATTGGTATAAATTAAATACAATTTAAAAAAGTAACTCACCGGCAATGCATCACATAGATGAGAAGAAATATTGTTGGGCATTCGAAAGCATCCCAGATGCTGTTCTCATAAGGATATAGTTGAGGATCTGGTTCATTACCACTCTCATGTAATAATGGTGAAATATATCGATTCCAGAACATAAAAAGCATCTACATGATACTGGGAGCATACTTTTGAAGCACATAAGCTAAGACATGTCTAATGCACAACTCGAAAGCCATCAAGATGATTTCTATCCATCCCAACTGTAATTTATTAAAATGGGTCAAATTTGTATTGGGTACGCCTTGCATAAAACAAATTAACTATGTATTAAAAAAATCTAGGTTCATGTTTGAGCTAAGACACTGAACCAAATCTGCACAGCAGATCATGCAGCTGCCCACACGAGTTGGTTGCGCACGCAGCTGCTCGAGGCAACCACCCTGGCGGCGGCTGTTGTGGTCGCGTGAGGCGACCACGTCGAATGACGCAGCGGAACAACATCAGAGTTACACCAGTGGAAAACTGCGCAATATTAGATTACCTTATCATCAGTGCATGTCTCAGGCGAATTCGGACGGTGTAAGCTCGGCATTGGACGACGTAGTCTTGGCGTCAGACGTCGACAGAAGAAGAAGAGAACAAAATGTTGGAACTTGGATGACTAGAGAGGGGGGGGTGAATGTAGCCAGACACTTAAAGTTTACCACTTATCGATTTTCTACACCTCAAGTGTTAGTAGCATAGCGGAAGCTAAAGAAAACAGAGTATGCAGAAATAAAACCTAGCTAAACATAAATGCAAAATGCTAACAAGAGAATTTACAAGGTTTGGGGATAACTTGCCCCTACTCCTTGGCGTGCCCTTATGGTGGGCGATCCCTTGATCGTCGGCAGATCAAGCCCCGGTGAACACCGGATAAAATGCAACCTCCTTCTCGGTGGAGTAACCTCTCCACAGCGTTTCAAGATGATAAAGTATAAAGTACAGGAAACTCAAGAAGGAATATCTTACTCAGCACTTAGAACCACAAGAACACAAGCAAGCTTCTCCCGAGCTCGACCCAGCGCAGATCTCACGCAAGACTCTCCTCTTCGTGTCTTCTCGCTGATGGACTCAAGCTTCTTGTTTCTCTTCTCCCAAGTGCCCAAGTAACAGAAGGTTGCTTCAAAGATCATAGTTGTTTGCTCAAGATGATGGAACAACAGATCGCACAAGCACAAGCACAACGTGGAGAACTTCGTTACTTCTGAGACTTGTTCGCCACCAAGCCTTAAGTCTTAGCTCTCTGATCACCAGGTCACCGCCATCTCACTGCAGCCTCCAGCTGCTCACCTGCAACACCCAGCCTACCACTGAGCTCACCTGGACTCCTTGAGCTTCCCTCAAACTAGCTCCAGTCAGCAGCCAGCGCCCGTTGTAACCTGAGATGGCACATGGACAAACCTGCTCCAAGGAAAGGCCTCCATTGACTCTCCTTGAGTGTTTGAATCCATCCTTGTCACCTGCACACTCAATCAGAGGTTTAGTAAATGAAATCAAACTTATATCAGTAATAGCAGAGAAGATCAAAGTGACATCAGTAGCGTATCAGTGAGAGCAGGCGCGATCAGAGCGTCTGACAGCGCGTTTGAATTAAAGTGATCGGTCACCGGACCGATCAGGACTATCCCAGACCAATCAGGCTCCAACCTGATAACCTGATCGGTCCCCAGTGAGAAACTTGGGATCGCAAGCTCGTATGATCGGTCACCCTGACCGGTCACCAGATCGGTCACCAAACCGATCCGGAAATCAGCTTGCCACAATCCCACCAGGAATTCACTGGCTGATCGGTCACCAGACCGATCAGGCTGATCCTAGTCCGATTAGGCTCCAGCCTGATCGATCAGGGTGAGAAACCTCGCGACAGTTGATCGTTCAGTCTGATCGGTCACGGTTTCTCCCTAATCGGTCACCAGACCGATCAGGAGCCGATCAGTAGGTTTGCCAAAGTTACTAGAAGCTCCCTGATCGGTCACCAGACCGATCAGACATCGCTGGATCGGTCACCAGACCGATCCAAGAGAGAACTTTATGCCAACTTCCCTGATTGGTCACCAGACCGATCAGGGCAAGGCCAAACCCACTCTTAGTCGAGAGAACCAGCCTCCGGCCCATCTCCGACTCGTGCTTGATCCCTCGGACCAAGACTCCATGCCCAGCTTCACTCACTGGGACTTCAACCTAGCCCTCCAAGCTAGGACCTGGCCCTCCAAGCTAGGACCTGGCCCTCCAAGCCGGGATTTCATCAACCTAGCCCTCCAATCTAGGACCTGGCCCTCTAAGCCGGGATTTCATCAATCTAGCCCTCCAAGCTAGGACCTGGCCCTCTAAGCCGGGATTTCATTAACCTAGCCCTCCAGGCTAGGACCTGACCCTCCAAGCTAAGATTTTCCACACCTAACCCTCCAGGTTAGCACTTTTCCACAAACCTAGTCCCACTAGGTATGCCTAGTCCATGACCAGGACTTAATCATAATCATAATCATAATCATCAACCTAAACTAAAATCGGTGCCAACACCAAACAACAATCAGGGTCAGACTGCATCAACAATCTCCCCCTTTTTGTTGTTTGACAACCCGATTTTAAGTTTAGGGATTTGAAATCAATATTCTCCAATTTCATAATCATATTCTGCAATTTCAGAATCATAGGGGAATCAGGATCCTCCCCCTACAACATGATCATCCTAAACTTAACCAACCACACTCTCCCCCTTTGTCAAACACTGAAAAGGGTCTAGACGGGTTATTAAGTTTAAACATACTCCCCCTCAACCCTAGGGGTTTTCCAAAACAACAAAAGATTTGATTGAATTTTGAAAACATATGATAAATATAGGACATGACAAAACAATCATATGTATCATATGAACATGGCATCATAAGCATAATCATAGCAACGCATAATATCAGATGAATGAAGCATAAGCAAAATCTAGTCATAGAAGTAAGGTATAAAATATAGCCTGAAAAGTCAAGTGCATCATACATCAAAACTAGACAACTAAATAGATGCATATCAATGCATCAAAGTCAAGGCAAATGCGGCACAAGGCCATAAAAGTCAAGTCATGAGGCATACAGCCCGAAAGTCATACAATCCAAACAGGTCAAATAGCAAAGGGCAGAACCAGAGTAGAATCATCCATCGGCGGGAGGGGGGGGTCATCACGCATCAGGTCATCCATCATGGCATCATCAGGAGCAAAAGACCCTGGTGTAGCACTATCAGAGGGCGTATCTCCCAGAAAGGTGTGCCGGCGCCACTCATCGTACCATGTCTGTTGCAAAGTACGGACCCCGGAGACATCGGACTCCACCGCGGTCAGTCTGCAATTGAAGGAGCGAAATCCTGACCGAACCTCCTCGTGATAGAGCTCTCGCAAATGAAGATCATGCTGGATCGTCCGATCCAGTTAGGAAATCTGCCATCATAGGTCCGGGTCCGGCTCGTAGTCGTAGTCGGCAGCAGCAGCGGGAGCCTCCTGATGAGCAGCTGGGGCTGCTAGTATCTGAACATGCGCACCCCTAGGAAGCTCGCCTAAACCCCGCCCATCCTTCCATACAAGAGTCTGATCGTCCGACCCAACAACAATACCAGATTTGGCAAACGTGCGTTTGCCCAATCGACAATCCTGTCTGACCATGGGCACTATCCTGCCCTTAGTCACATCAACACCTACTGACATAAGCCAGTCAGTGATGACATGACCGAACGACATATAGACAGTGCGACGACTGGGCTCATGATAGGAAATGATGGACTGAAAGATGCTCTCAATAATGTCAAAGTCAAGACGGCAATGCATGCCATAGAGCATCAAGCAGTGGTAGGGTCGGATCTCGGTCAAGGGTTTTGAAGTGATCGGCAGGATACAATTGGTGATTATCTTGAAGAGTACGTAATCAGTAGGAGAAAGTCGAAGGGCCGCAAAAGTCGGAAAATCATGCCCTAACTCATCAAGACCAGCCAGTCGAGGATGTTTGAAGAAGTGCTGGTAAATGCTATCAGGGGTAACGTCCGCAAAGGGAGGGAACAAGGGGTCAGGAAGCTCCGGATAGATAGAGTAAAAGTTTGGCGATCGACGAGCACCAAGATACTCTGCCAGGATGTCATAAGAAAAATCAAGGTCCCTCTTGGCGACACGAGTAGTAAACTCAAAGCCACCTTGAGGCCCTTGTTGAAGGTTGTTGTAGAACTTCGAGACAAGATCATAGTTTATCGTCCGCTCCAGGGAGAGGAGAAAGCCAAGGTTGTAGAAGGTGACTATCTCCATGATGGAGGGACAGTGCTCGGATAGAAAGGGAACATCAATTGATCGGCAGGAGAGTAACTTGAAGGTTCTGGACTGAAAGGCTTGCTCACAGGCAGCATTGGGGAAACGAGAACTTGAAGAAGGCTAAGGCCTTCGGGAGGGCGCAGAAGAAGAAGGGGCTTTGCCCTTTGCGCTGCCCTCCACTGGTTCTTTTCCCTTGGACGCTCTTCTAACGAATTTGAAGAGAGGATCATGAAAACAGTTTAAATCAAATGAGCAAGATCGAATTGATCATATGAACATGGTTTAATCAAAGACCCAAGATTTGATCACGGGAAGAATAATCAAGTGAACATAGGGCATTGATCAAATGAGATGAGGTTTAATTAGTAAAATTGAAAGGTCATGGCAAGGAAGGGTCATGGCAAAATCATGGGGTCATGGCACAACAGTAAAACACCAAAACATGGTTAGCCCCAAATACATAATCTATGAATTGATTTGTAAGAAAACCAACAACAATACTTACTTAGGTGCCATGATGTTGATTTGATCTGAGAAAATCCTGAAGGCTCGAAGAGGGACTCGCGCAGGGGAAAGGTCACGGCGCAAGAAATGTGCTCAAGACCTTGAGCAAGAAAGAAACTTGCAGAAGACAAGGAGGGGCTCGTAGGAAACCTTGGCAGGATCACCCTCGCACGGGAGCTCGCACACAAGAGGAGGAGAGGAAGACGATCGTACGCACAAAAGGTGAGAGTTTCAGCGCTAGGGCTTGGGAAGAAAGGGTTTAGGGAGAGTTAATAGGTTGGTGGATTGGTCCACCAACCGAAATTTAATGTGATCGAACGGATCACCATTCGATCTGGAAGTGCCCAGACCGATCAGGATCTGGCCTGACCGGACTGGCATGGTCCTGATCGGTCGGGGTGACCGATCAGGCATGGTCCCTCTTTGCTATTCTCGAATCCCGGGTTCCTTCATGGAGTTCAATGAGCTTGTTCCACAAATCTTTTGCACTTGTAAATGGACCAACCTTGATGAGTTGGTCTTTGTTCATGCCACATTGTAGGGTCACCACCGCCTTCACGTCGGCTTCACTTTTCCGAGTTTGTTCAGCTATCCAACGCCAAGACTCAAGTTCTTTTCCTTCATCATCCTTAGGAGGGGAAAAACCCTCCTTCACAGCGAACCAAGTGTTGATATCCATCTTAAGATAGTACTCCATCTTCGATCTCCAATATTGGAAATCTGCTCAATCGAAGAAAGGAGGTCGGGTGGTGGAGAAGCCTTCTCTCAAAGCCATTGTCGTTGACTCTCGGTTGTTAATCCGCTTGTACAGAGCCCCAAGCTCTGATACCACTTGTTGGAACTTGGATGACTAGAGAGGGGGGGGGTGAATGTAGCCAGACACTTAAAGTTTACCACTTATTGATTTTCTGCACCTCAAGTGTTAGTAGCACAGCGGAAGCTAAAGAAAACAGAGTATGCAGAAATAAAACCGAGCTAAACACAAATGCAAAACGCTAACAAGAGGATTTACAAGGTTCGGGGATAACTTGCCCCTACTCCTTGGCGTGCCCTTAAGGTGGGCGATCCCTTGATCGTCGGGAGATCAAGCCCCGGTGAACACCGAATAAAATGCAACCTCCTTCTCGGTGGAGTAACCTCTCCACAGCGTTTCAAGATGATAAAGTATAAAGTACAAGAAACTCAAGAAGGATCTTACTCAGCACTTAGAACCACAAGAACACAAGCAAGCTTCTCCCGAGCTCCACTCAGCGCAGATCTCACGCAAGACTCTCCTCTTCGTGTCTTCTCGCTGATGGACTCAAGCTTCTTGTTTCTCTTCTCCCAAGTGCCCAAGTAACAAAAGGTTGCTTCAAAGATCATAGTTGCTTGTTCAAGATGATGGAACAACAGATTGCACAAGCACAAGCACAACGTGGAGAACTTCGTTACTTCTGAGACTTGTTCGCCACCAAGCCTTAAGTCTTAGCTCTCTGATCACCAGGTCACCGCCATCTCACTGCAGCCTCCAGCTGCTCACCTGCAACACCCAGCCTACCACTGAGCTCACCTGGACTCCCTGAGCTTCCCTCAAACTAGCTCCAGTCAGCAGCTCCAGTCAGCAGCTAGCGCCCGTTGCAACCTGAGATGGCACATGGACAAACCTGCTCCAAGGAAAGGCCTCCATTGACTCTACTTGAGTGTTTGAATCCATCCCTGTCACCTGCACACTCAATTAGAGGATTAGCAAATGAAATCAAACTTATATCAGTAATAGCAGAGAAGATCAAAGTGACATCAGTAGCGTATCAGTGAGAGCAAGCGCGATCAGAGCGTCTGACAATGCGTTTGAATTAAAGTGATCGGTCACCAGACCGATCAGGACTATCCCAGACCAATCAGGCTCCAACCTGATTGGTCCCCAGTGAGAAACTTGGGATTGCAAGCTCGTATGATTGGTCACCCTGATCGGTCACCAAACCGATCCGGAAATCAGCTTGCCACAATCCCGCCAGGAATTCACTGGCTGATCGGTCACCAGACCGATCAGGCTGATCCCAGTCCGATCAGGCTCCAGCCTGATCGGTCAGGTTGAGAAACCTCGCGACAGTTGATCGTTCAATCTGATCGGTCATTGTTTCTCCCTAATCGGTCACCAGACCGATCAGGAGCCGATCAATAGGTTTGCCAAAGTTACTAGAAGCTCCCTGATCGGTCACCAGACCGATCAGACATCGCTGGATCGGTCACCAGACCGATCCAAGAGGGAACTTCGTGCCAACTTCCCTGATCGGTCACCAGACCGATCAGGGCAAGGCCAAACCCACTCTTAGTCGAGAGAACCAGCCTCCGGCCCATCTCGGACTCGTGCTTGATCCCTCGGACCAAGACTTCATGCCCAACTTCACTCACTGGGACTTCAACCTAGCCCTCCAAGCCGGGATTTCATCAACCTAGCCCTCCAAGCTAGGACCTGACCCTCCAAGCCGGGATTTCATCAACCTAGCCCTCCAGGCTAAGACCTGGCCCTCCAAACTAGGATTTTCCACACCTAACCCTCCAGGTTAGGACTTTTTCACAAACCTAGTCCCACTAGGTATGCCTAGTCCACGACCAGGACTTAATCATAATCATAATCATCAACCTAAACTAAAATCGGTGTCAATACCAAAATAACAATCAGGGTCAGACTGCATCAACACAAAAGAGTGTCGAGAAAAGAGTGTAAATTTGGTGATGTCCAGAAGTTTCCGAATACCTCGGCTCTTAAGTTTCATCCTTCCAATCAACATACCTAATCCCTATTTTACTTCATGATAAAAATTGAGTCAATATTTTCCCTCTCTTTTCTTGTCTCTCCCAAACAATATCGTCCAGATTAAAATAAAAATATAAAAAATTTAATTATATTATCAATGACTTTAATATACTAAAATTAGTTTTTTAAAAAATATTTTATCTAATTTTATTTTAAATTAAAAAAAATATAAATTTAATTAATAAAAAATATTTTTATATTTTAGTACCTAATTACAATAAATAAATATATTAATTAAAATAAAATATTATTTGAAAAAATTAGTTTCTCTTCCACGGATTTTTTCGGGATGCCTTAGTCCAATTAGAAAAAACATAATACATATTGCTTTTGTTATTATTATTATTACTTTATTTTTTTAATTAATAAAAAAATATTCATTTTCAGATAGTCCAAATTATAGATTCCATGAATTCCTTCTGCAGGGCTGATTTTTAAATTCTACCCTCAATACTGATAGCCCCGACCACGATTTAAAATCGACAATTTGACAGTTTAAAACTATTAGTTTGTCAATTCGCGGGGAGTCGACCTTTAACCATAGCCATTCAAGACAATTATGGTTTATGATTCGGAATTGCCGATTCATGATTCATCATGGTTTGAGATTATTATATTTAAAAAATTAAAAATTAAAAATTATTAAAGAATGGAGCTTGCACTTATTTAAGTTGTTTACGTATCTCCTTAGGGTATAGGAGAATCAATGCCCACATAGTTCTTTTACATTTTTACCCTTTTATATCACTTACTTCCACTTCCTCCCTTTCTCATTGTATTTCATTCCTTCGGTATCTAATTCTTCGACATCGTCTTAATAAAAGTTGCATTCCTTGGATTCTTTTCTCGGCTCTGGTCCAATCGTCTAGTAATACATGAGCTTCAAATGAGTCGGGAGATATAGTTGATCATCATTTATTTAATATGTTGTCACTGCCACTAAACTTCTGCTCTACAGCAATAATTGACACTAGAAAAGCTAAAATTTCTTTAGTAATCACGGAGATAATGGGAAACTGTGACCACTACTTTAGGATATCAAAATTTTTGCTATCTACTTCATTAAAATCAAAAGAAGTCGTAAAATAATTCTTAAGTTCCTGTGTGGAACCTGAGGATCCTCGTGGACATTTCAGTAGGATCGGTAGCGTCAATAGAGGGGGGGTTGAATATTGATTCGTCAATTTATCGTCGGATCTTCGTTGATTATTCTCTTAATATTAGGGTTGTTAGTAGCAGCGGAATAATAAAAGTAAAAACGAACATAACAAGAACTCGCGAGATTTACTTGGTTCCCAACCCCCCAAGGTCAGTACGTCCAAGGCCTAATTACGGGTAGCGCCCGTCTACTAGTGGTCTCCTTTTCGGAATTTCCGGAGGTAGTGAAACCCGTCTTACAGTTGAGAGTACAAGCAAAATTAAATAATGATAAATAATTACAAGTTATAACTAAATACAAACCAAAATAGAAGACGACGATCCCGATCGATTTGGTTCTCCGAAGCGTCATGCACTTCCCCTTGGAGCCTCCTTGGTCACAGAGCTTCGTCACAACACTTTTCCTTTGCACAGAATCAGTAAGCGGATGTGTAAGTTGATGATTTGAACTGCTGCAATCGACCCCTTTATATAGTACTTATTCAGGCGCCTGAATAGCTTTTCAGGCCCCTCATTGCGGTCAAAACTTGATCCGAAGTGGTGTACTCGATGCATAGATAAGGCCTGCATCCCAGGCGCCTGGGAGCTATTCAGGCGCCTGGGAGCTACTCAGGTGCCTGGGATCTATTCATGCGCTTGGGATCCCTTTCACAGGTTATTATTTTCTTACGTTTGCTCTCCTATTTTGCTTCCAACTCCAAGTTCCTGTAAGACAAACAAATACAAGATAAAACAAATAATCCTTAGCCTTAATGATTGACATCCATAGTTGTCTGTTCTGAATTTGGATTTCAAATGAAATCCTAGGTCAAACCGATGTCTACTGTTCCCTTTCCCAGGGAACACATCCTTGCCTACTCCAATCTGGAGAAGTTTACCAATCGAGACCTCCGGTTAGACTTTTGCTCGGCCTCCGAGAATTCGGAACTCAACGACGTTCAACCTCGACCCGTCTCAACTCCTATCCGCGATCTCCGTTCGGCAAAGTATTCTGCTCGGTCCACCGGACCAAGTCTTTGTGCTCGGCTTCACTTGCCAAGTCTTCGTTGCCCGATCCCTGACCAGGACTTTTACTCGGCCTCCGAGAATCCGAAACTCGACGACGTTCGACCTCAATCCGTCTCAACTCCTATCCGCGATCCCCGCTTGGCAAAGTCTTCTGCTCAGTCCCCCGGACCAAGTCTTCATGCTCAACCCTGCAGGTCAAGACTTCGTGCCCAATTCCCCGAACCTGACACAATCTTAGGAATCCATGCAGATCATAAGAAAATTTCCTATGTGTCTTTAGAGTTTATCCAAATTATAAGAGTAATTAAGGAATTTTTAGAAAATATAACAATTTTGAAGAAGTATTTTTCGAAAAAATATTTTGAAGGACATAAATTTTGAAGTAATATTTTTCGGAAAAACATTTTGAAGGACAAATTTTTGAAATAATATTATTGTAAAAATAATTTTTCGAGCAAAAAATTATTTTGAAAGAGATAATAATTTTTTAGACAGAATAGTTTTTCAAAAATAAATTTTTCAACAGAAACATTTGAGAACACGGTAAACACTGACTCCCCTTGAATCCGACACCTTCTGGCTACCCTTGTTAGCTACAAGGACTTCTACCTAAGTGTCTTAAGGGACTTTAGTGTTGACCTAGAAGGTATGTGTCTAAATGCAGGTCAAACAATTTTCAAAGAGATATATAATTTTTGAAATCTATTTATAAGTACACACAACCATGCATGAAATTCATTAAAATATTATTATGTTTAGTCACTATTTTTAAAATAGATTTTTAAGAAAATATTCTAAGGATTTTTGAAAACATTATGAAAATATTTATGAATTGGTTAGTCCTTATCATCTCACTCATTCTAAGTGTCGTAGTACAGACAAGCATAGTTGCCTAATGGGTGTTGTGAGATACTGGATTAATTTTTCTCAATTTAATTTTATAGATTGTTTGACCTTGAGTTAGATTCAAGTTTAACAATTAGTAACTTAAAAGTAAATTTTAATAATTGGCTTCCAGATCTTGGCGAGGCACAAGAGCCTTCTTGGTTATCGGAACGCCCCTTGCCTTAGACAAAGCCTTTTAAAGAAATGGTACCTTCAATTTATTTTTTGAGAAACTCTAGTCTAACTAGTCTGGGATGTGGCGAGGTAGCTTCAGCTAGTCCCACTTAGCTAGGTTGACCAAATCGGGTGCAAGATCTAAATAGAAGCAGAAATCAACATCCAAACTGAGCTCATGTATATGGAAAGTATCAAATCAGCTCTTCACCAATCCATAGCCAATCCAATCACAACCATTCAAGATCAATATGGAATAAAACAACCCTTACCCCTGTTTGCTAACCAAGGAACCCATATCTGCTCCAAAAGAACTCCCCATGAAAGTATCTAACTATTTGGATTCAAAAGAGCAACAAATAGAGCTATATCCACTAAGAACAACCCTCAAATAGAACATAAATGACAACTTCTCGCTCCAATCAACAACACCAACCTCAACTCTACAGATCAAATTCTCAAATCGGGAAACAGAGTAGGGATCCAAGGCCACATAACCGAAGGAATAACATGGATTTACATCAAGCTTGGTAATGAGAAGGATGAACTTGAATAGAACAACCCCTTACCTGATAATTGCCGGCAAGAACCACCCTGCTCCAAATCCGGTGACACTACAATAGCAGGAGGATGGTCGGCCAATCTCAACTCCGGATATGTGTTAACCACCCATGCAAGTAAGACAACCATAAACAATCGGCAGTGATGTTACCTCACTTATAACGGCAAATTCTCAGATTGGCGAGGTAGTCACAATGGGGATCACATACTTACCTGGCTATATTGCGGTGAACGGAACTCCACCAAGGGATGGATCGCCCGCGTCTAGCTTGTTTGCATCCCCCATGGCTGCTCCCTCGGGTCAGTAGTGCTTGAGAGAGACAAGAAAAACCACTCCGATCACATGAAGGGATAATGGAGAAGATACCCACAGTCGGCTAGGAACGAGCATCGAAGACCAACCTTGCTCGGACAGTTATGGATCTAAGACGCGCACGTATAGAAGAGGCAGAAGGAGGAGGACGATGGTGAAGTCGTTGGAAGGGAATAGTTGGTAGATCGGGCAAAGAAAACACAAGAGACAGGGTTAAAAATGCCACACCATTTTACACTTTTATCCAACAAGTTTGGGCTTTTGGAATTTCGTCCTTAGGTTTAAAAATTCTTATCCATCAACCCCTGGTAAATGTTGGTTTTAATCCCTTTGGACCCAA
The DNA here is from genome assembly GCA_024364735.1 of Boesenbergia rotunda. Lineage (NCBI taxonomy): Eukaryota > Viridiplantae > Streptophyta > Magnoliopsida > Zingiberales > Zingiberaceae > Boesenbergia > Boesenbergia rotunda. Next base: position 879,103 of record JAGFNQ010005046.1, on the reverse strand, counting down.
CCTGTCGTGTACCCCCCTTTCACCTCGATTTGAGTCTCGGAAACACTAACTCTTCTCTGGAAAATTTCCTGAACCGAGTTAAAAGTGTTGGATTTAACATATAAAATAAACTAACAATTTAAAACAGATTTAGGTACCCAATATAAATTTTTTCCTACAGGGTTAATAAGAAATTTAGATGGAATATAGTTTTTTGGGCACTTTTACAATTTCAAATACCAGTTAAGTCCTCTATTGTATCTAACATTCCTTTTAAGAGAAAAAAATATTTGAATATGTAGATTTCTTTTCTAATATTTCTATTTGTTCCTTTAGCTTTCAATTTTCAATTTGTATTTGATCACAAATTTCTAGTGGATATGTAGTAGCTATTTTTTTCTTTAGATTTACATATTTAGATCTAAGTTTATAAAATGATCTAGTCATGGCCTTTATACCATAATACAACTGATTGGGAGGTAAGTCATACCTCACTTACCGTGTCGTGTTCGAAGGTGGATATTCTCCTTCATCTTTCTTCTGAAGTAGCTCGCCCTTTATTGATGCTTTCTTCCGAGGTTGCTTCGTTTTCTGATTTTTGGTGACTAGCCATTAGTGCTAGTCCGGTGTCGGATTCAATCTCGAACTCAAATGATGAAGTATCACCCTATGTTGCCTTCAGGTTCTTGAGCTTGGACTTGTTTACTTTTTTCTCTTTTAGTTTTGGATGGTTATCTTTTATATGCCCTTCATTATAGCAGTTCTAGTATTTGACTTTTCTTCTTCCCAGAGAATACTTTTTGCCCTACATCTTAACTTTTTAGTTTTAAATTATTTATTTAACTTTCTTACCATGTACTCGGTTTCCTCTTCGTCGGTTGAAGACTCCGGATCTGGCTTGACTTTCGTGTGTTTAGAGCAATGTTATCCATCCTTTTTGTTCTTTCTGCATACCGAGACTTGTGAAGTTCGAAAGTAGAAAATAATTCCTCTAAAATACTTACCTCGAGATTTTTTGAGATGTAGTACAAGTCTATTATGGACATCCACTTCGGTGTTTTTGGAAAAGCGTTCAGAGCATACCATAGCGAATCTCGGTTTGTTACTGATTCTTCGAGATTCGTAAGTCGGTGATCAGCTCCTTGATCCTCGCTTGTAGTTGACCCACAGTTTCTCCTTCTTCCATATGGAGGTTGGTTAACTGGCTTTTGAGTAAATCTCGACGGGTGAGCTTTGCTTCTGAGGTTCCTTCATGTAATTCCAGGAACTTCTCCTAGAGCACTTTCGCAGATTCATAGAGGTTGACGTGGTTGACTTCTTGTGCTGGTAGACGGATAGCAAATGAAATTTCGTCTTCCCATTAGCCACAAAATTAGCTTGCGCCTTCTTCGACCAGAGGTGTTCTTCTTTGTCTTCGGGTGTTATAAAACTATTTTTCATGATAAGTAACAATTCAAAATTTGTCTTGAAAAATACCTCCATCCTGTGTTTTCACATTGTAAACTCCCCCTCAAACTTTGGTGGGTGGATAGTCGGTCCGATCATCGTTTTGTTGCTTTAGGGGGAGTTAGTCCTCCTTAAGCGGTGGGTTCTGTTACCAAGTGTCGGTCCCGTGCAGGTCGGCTAGAGGAGGGGGGAGGGTGAATAACCCTGCTAATACAAACTAGATCTTTTACAATTTCTTTAGCAAAAAAAATTAATTAGTTGAACAATTAATTAAAACAATTGAAAATATAAACAACTCTAAAAGGAAAGAGGCTCCAATTTATTTTGTTGCAACTAGGATAGTTGCTAATCAAAGGCTGTGGAAAAGTGCACTAAAAATGTCTCCTTCGTTGTAGGCAGAAAAACCTCTTATCATCTTTGAAAAGCTCAGAATAGAATAAAAAGGAGAATACACAGTTGTTGTTTTTCTTTCTGTGTTGATAGTAACCAATTGAGTAGGAAATTTTTGGTATGGAACCCTTGATTTTCATTCTTTCTCGCAACTAATTTAGAGGTTATGATGTGTTTTCGCAAACAAGACTTATTCGTTGCCCAAATTTATTTGTTTCTATAATTGTAGGATTTCCACTTAATTTTTGCTTATTTCCTTGTATAGGGGATAGAGTTGGGAATGCAGAGTTACTTCGAGCTGGGATCAATAAAAAAAATGATTAACGAGGTTTTTCTAACCTCGGGTGATCGACCCAGCCTCACGGAAGTTTCCCATCGGTCGCCAGGATAAATCGGGAAGCGCTCGCAGTGGGCGGTCTAGAAGCCCAGCGTCCCAGGGTTCGTGCTCCATTTGGAGGAAAAATTCCTGCAAATACGCCATAGCTGGGGATCGAACCACGGATGCCTGGGATAATGACTAGATGCCTTACCACTGCACCATAGCCCCGGAGTCGAGCTGGGATCAATCAAGGTTGATAAAGCTGTGGTACTGATCAGATGTGATCTAATGAGAAAGAATAGATATGTGAATCTTGACCGTCCATCTCATATGAAGTTAACTAGGGCCACTTGCTTAATTCAATTTGAATCTGAATCGTGACTTGAGAGGGAAGGGTTAATGATCGGAGGAGGGGGCTACAGGAGGAGATCAAAGTGGGGGATCAACAATTTCGTCATCGAGGGGAAGCTGGAAAAGGCGAAGAAGGTTTCGAGAGAGGAGATTGATCTCTGATCTGCAGAGGTTGATCTTTGATTGGCAGCAAGAAGGTTCCATACTGCTTCCCTTAGCTAAGGAGTGATTCCTAGGGAAATGAATAAGTGTTATCCTTGAGAAAAATCGCTAAACATTTTAGTTCAGAGATTGAAGTATAGTAAAATGGTCCTAGGGAAATGACCCGAGTTATCCTATACTTCACAAGTTAGGGGGTTCAGTTTCTTTGTAATTGTCACTTGTTTTAAAATGAATAAGTGTTATCAATTTAGCGCCGTGGTCGAGGATCATTTTACTAAATTTTGTATCGTCTTTGACTTATAAACTGTGATTTTTTTTGTGCAACCTGATTTGTATTGAGCATGCAGTGCATGACTAGAGCTACCGACGATGATTTAGCAGTGCTTGACCCTTAGATTGAGAGAACATTTCGTGCTCAACAGAAAGTTCAGAAGATCACAACCATCAGAGTTGTTACAGGGTCAGTGGAGAGTGTCAGAGACATGTCGTCGAACAACAGAACTCTGCAAGAACTTGCAACACTTGATGGAGCATACCAGCCTTTGTGTATCCAATATCTCGAGTTGGTAGTGGGTTTTGAACTGAGATCCGGACTAATCCATTTACTGCCTAGGTTTCATGGACTTGCTGGTGATAACCTGAATAGGCATTTGTAGGAATTCCAAGTGGTTTGCTCTATAATGAAGCTGCAGGATATAATAGAAGAGGACATCAGACTTCGAGCATTCCTGTTCTGATTAGCAGATGTAGCTAAGGACTGGCACTATTACTTGCCATCTTGTACCATTACTTGTTGGAATGATATGAGAAGGGTTTTCTTGTATAAGTTCTTTCCTACATCCAGAACAACAACGATCTGTAAGAGCATCTGTGTTGTACAACAGATGATAGGAGAGATTTTATGTGAATATTGAGAATGGTTCAAGAGATTGTGTGCTAGCTGTCCACTGCACTAGATTAGTGACCAACTGTTGATACAATATTTTTTTGAAGGATTGGTTCCTATGGACAGGAATATGGTTGATGCTGCTAGTGGAGGAGCCTTAGTGAACAAGACACCTACTCGAGCTAGGGATCTCATTGAGGTTATGACTGCAAATTATCAACAATTTGGGATTAGACCATTGGTTGCTAAGAGTGTTCATGAGGTTCAGGCATTGAGTGTAGAACAAAACCGTATAGACAATAGATTGGATGAAATAGCATCTTTGATAAGACAAATGACAATCGGTGGTTCCAACCAACAGCCTATGCAACCAGTTCAAGTGTTAAAGGCTTGTGGGCTTTGTATATGTACAGCTCACCCTACGGGCTCTTGCCCAACCTTTTATTCAAATGATAAACTCTTGGGTTCAGATCAGGTTGCAGCTGCAAATTCAATACCAGCAACAAAATACCCGTTATGACCCCATGTCAGCTACGTACAATCCCGGTTAGAAGGAATGAAGGATCATCCCAATTTGAGGTATGGAAACTCATTCCAGCAACCAATTCAATTCCCTCTCACCAACTTCCAAAAAGCCTCAGGATTTCAGAATTAGACAATCCAAAACAGGGTACAACCATTTCAGAATTATCAGCAGACTAGCTCGGCTTTGAATCCTAATTCATTAGATGCTTCAATGCAAGAACTCAGAGCTTTTATTCAGCAACTTATTCAGCAACAGCAGAGGAATGATGTTGTTGTGTAGGATTTGGGAAGGCAACTGAGTCAAATGGCATCTATAATCAATCAGATGCAAACACAAGGATCGAGTCAGTTGCCATCTCAGACCATTCAAAATCCAAAGGGGAATGTCAGCTCTATTACACTTCAGAGTGGGAAATCAATTTCTGACCCTATACGAATACCAGCTTTAAATTTTGACTGCTCAGATCGTAGTGCAAATTTGGATGTGGACTCCCAATTGCAACAGGATCCTGTTCTGCATGTCCCATTACCATTTCCTCAGAAACCAACATTGTTAAAAGGGAAGAAGGATCCAGCAATGGTTAGGGAATTCTAGGAGCTGGTCGATGTGTTCAGTAATGTAGAAGTGAATATTCCATTATTGGAAATAATCAAGCATGTTCCAATGTATGCTAAATTTTTTAAAGATTTGTGTATACACAAGAGAAGGCTGAAGGGTAATGAGTTGGTTAGTTTAGGGAAAAATGTGTCAGCACTGATTCAGCCTATGCCTCCTAAGTGTGCAGACCTTAGAGTGTTCACTATACCATGTATTATAGGAGATCACACTTTTGAAGATGCTATGCTTGATCTCAGAGCATCTATTAATGTCATGCCAAAATCTGAGTTCCAAACACTTGGAATTGGACCGGTTCAGCCAACATGAGGCATAATTCAGTTGGCAAATTAGAGTCTGACTCGACCTGCAGGAGTAATAGAGGATGTGTTGATCAAAGTCAAGAACTTGATTTTTCCTACTGATTTTTATATTCTCAATATGGAAGGAGATTCTTCGTCTAATCATACTTCCCTCATATTTGGTAGACTCTTCCTGAAGACAGCTAGGACTAAGTTTGATGTTCATGCGGGTACTCTTTCAATGGAATTTGATGATACAGTAGTCTAGTTTAGTATTCTGAATGCGATGATATATCCTGCTGAAGATCATTCTTTGTTAGGAATTGATGTACTAGAACTTTATGATGAGGCGTTAGAAGATTTGTTGACAGATTCTAGATGCCTCTCCTATTCAGTAGATGCTAAGGGAATTGAGATAGTTGAGAAGATTGACACATCATTGTTTGCTACTGATCAATGTGTAGGAATTTACATAACAGAATCAGAATCTGAAGAGTTGTTTCCTTCATTCATACAACCGTTGAGGCTTGAGTTGAAAACCTTGCCTGCGCATTTGAAATATGCCTACTTGCGAGAGAGAGAGAGCAGCTGCCAATTATAATTGCTCAGAACCTTCTTCCTGAGAGCAAAAATTGTTGGATATTCAGAGACAGAACCAGAAAGTTATCAGATGGACATTAGCGGATATTCCTGGAATCAGTCCATCCATTTGCACGCATAGAATTTTCTTAGAAGAAGGTGCTAGACCCATTCGGCAACCCCAACGACTATTGAATCCTTTGATTCTGGAGGTGGTTAAACAAGAGGTGACCAAATTATTACAAGCTGGTATTATTTACCCAATTTCAGATAGCGAATGGGTGAGTCCTGTACAAGTTGTGCCAAAGAAGTCTGGTGTAATGGTGGTCGAAATAAAGACAACGAATTGATTCCTGCTAGAGTGCAGAGTAGTTGGTGGGTCTGTATAGATTATAGGAGGTTAAATCAAGCAGCCAGGAAGGATCACTATCCCCTACCTTTTATTAACTAGATGTTGAAAAAATTAGCAGGGAAGACACACTACTATTTTTTGGATGGTTATTCAGGTTATTTTCATATTTGTATAGGTCCAGGAGATCATGAAAAGACTACGTTTACTTGTCCTTGCAGTACATTTGCATATAGAAGGTTGCCATTTGGTCTTTGTAATGCACCTGACACATTTCAAAGGTGCATGGTGAGTATCTTCACTGATCTGCTTGATAAATGCATACAAGTGTGCATGGATGACTTCACGATGTACGGTACATCCTTTGACTCATGATTAAATGGACTATCTAGAGTTTTGAGTAGATGTGTGGAGACTGATCTTCTCCTTAATTTTGAGAAGTGTCATTTATGATAAATCAGGGAATAGTTTTAGGACGTATAGTCTCCAAGGAAGGTATTTAGGTGGATCCTGTAAAAATTAATGTCATTACATCCTTGCCTTACCCCGCATGCGTGCGCGATCTTTCCTTGGTCATGCAGGTTTTTACAGGCAGTTTATTCGTGATTTTAGCAAGGTAGCTCTACCTCTTTCACACTCGCTGGAAAAAGATGTTGAGTCTGATTTTGATTAGAAATGTAGAGGTGCTTTTGACAAACTCAGGGAAGCCCTTACCTCCACCCCTTTTATACGTGCTCCGGATTGGAAGTTGCCTTTTGAGCTTATATGTGACACCTCGAATTTTGCAGTAGGTGCAATCTTGGCTCAGAGGATTGAGGGAGTCTCCTATGTGATCTATTATGCTTTGAAGACATTGTATTCAGCTCAAGCAAACTACACGACCATAGAAAAGGAGCTTTTAGCAATTGTTTTCGCGTTGGATAAATTTAGGTCTTATTTGCTTTGCTCTCATATGGTGATTTTTTCTAACCATGCAGCACTAAAAATACCTCCTCAAGAAGCCGGAAGCAAAACCACGACTTATCTGGTGGATGCTTTTGCTTCAAGAATTTGACATAGAGATACATGATAGGAGCGGGAAGGAAAATTTAGTTGTTGATCACTTGAGCAAGATAGAGAGAGATATGAAGCTTATACCTATCGTGGATTCATTCCCAGATGAACAACTTTTACAGCTGTCAGGTAAACTCCCATGGTATGCGGATCTCGTGAATTACTTAGTTGCTAATGTTTTACCTGTACACTTCACAAAAGCCCAAGCTAGTAAGTTGAAAAGTGATGCTAAATATTATGTCTAGGATGATCCTTACTTTTGGAGATTTTGTAGTGATCAAGTAATTAGGCGTTGCATACCCGATTGTGAGTTTCAATCTGTGTTAACCTTTTGTCATTTTCTGACTTGTGGGAGACATTTTGGGACTCAACGAACTGCAAGAAAGGTATTAGATTCTCGACTATACTGGCCTACATTGTTCCGTGATGCTTTGGAGTTTCATAGTGTATGTGTACCGTGTCAAAATGTTGGAAATATAGGACTTAGGAATGAGATGCCTCAGATGCCTATATTGTTTTGTTAAATATTTAATGTGTGGGGTATAGACTTTATGGATCCATTTCCTACTTCTTTTGGTTTCACATATATACTTTTAGCTGTTAATTGTGCTTCAAAGTGGGTGGAGCCCATACCCATTAGGATTGACAATTCTTTAGTGGTTTTGGATTTTGTCATGTCTCATATCTTTTGCAAGTTTGGATTGCCTAGGGCGATAGTGAGTAATTAAGGGTCACATTTCTGCAAAAGACAAATGTATTTTGCTTAGCAAATGTGGAGTGATGCACAAGATAACAACTCCTTACCATCCTCAAATGAATAGACAAGTGGAGGTCTTAAATAGAGAAATCAAGCAGATTCTAGAGAAAACAGTAAGGCTAGTCAGGAAAGGCTGGAGTAAAAGATTAGAAGATGCTTTTTGGGCGTATAGGAATGCATATAAAACACCTATTGGAATGTCACCATTTAGAATTGTGTTTGGAAATGCATGTCATCTGCTGATAGACATAGAACATTGGGCATATTGGGCAGTCAAAGCTTGTAATCTGGATTTACGACAGGATATAGTTGATAGGAAGTTACAATTACAAGAATTGGATGAACTTCGGATGGAAACCTATGAGAATTCTAGAATTTATAAGGAGAATGTTGGTGCCAGAAGCACCAGATCGAATCTGATTTTGATCATGACAAAGGGTTTAAAGATGAGTATATTATTGGATCTAATGTGTTGCATTGAGTGTGCACGAAATTCCTGGTGTAACTAGGCACGAAGTCTTGACCTGCAGAGTTAAGCACGAAGTCTTGACCAAGGTTTGGGCACTGAAGTCCTAGTCGAGGATTGGGCATGAAGACCTGACCGAGGGTTGGGCACCGAAGACCTGATGAGTGAAGCCGGGCATGAAGACCTGGATCGGAGGACTGGGCACGAAGACCTGACCGGGGGTTGGGCACCGAACACCTGATCCGGAAGATCGGGCAAGAGTCTTAGCCGAGCGAGGACAATGGACAGAAGTAGAGATGGGTCGAGATACGAACGTCTCGAGATCCAGAACCTTCAGAGGCCGAGTAAAAGTCCAACCGGAGGTGCCAGTTGCAACAGGTAACTTCTCCAGAGGAGTAGGTGAGGACGCGTTTCCAGATGAAGGAACAGTCGGCGTTGGTCTGACCTAGGATTTCATTTTGAAATCCAAAGTCAGGATTAGACAAGCTCCAGTTGTTATACATGCATTTCATATATATATTATTATTTTTTTGGACTAACCTATGTTGCAGATTGGAGACATGGAGACCAGCAGCGTCCACGGCGCCCGTGAGGTCTCGGGCGTCCGAAAACATAGGCACCCGAGAGGTCTTAGGCGCCCTTGTGAAGAAGACTTAGCCTGGGCAGGCTGAGTTGGCGTGTGTTGGTTGGACTCGCCACGTCAGCAACATGGGCGCCCCAGAGACTCTCAGTGCCCGAGATGGATAAGCTTTAGCTCGGTCAGCAGGATGAGGACGCAGCTGATTCGTTGTGTTGGGGGCGCCCCTATAGGCACTCGGGCGCCCGTGTGCTTATATAAAAGGGGTTTCAACCACAACTTTGCAAATCAACTTTCTACATTATCTGTGCTCAAGTTTGCTGCGCTGAAATAATCCGTGATCGACGAAACGTTGCTCCGACAACGAAATGTTTCCTTTTCATTTCAGTCAAGTATTGTCAGTATAATTTTCTTTTATTCTGTACTTTAAATTGCATATTTGTAACATCTTTTGTGAATTTATAAAATTGGCCATCAAAAATGGTCAAGGATCATGGGCCTTGGAGTAGGAGCCGCCACAGACTCCAAACCAAGTAAAAACAAACTTGTTAGTGTTTGTTTTACTCTTTCCGCTGCGTTTACTTTTTACTAAATCTGAGAATTTTCGAGAATTGATATTCACCCCCCCTCTATCGATCTCACAATTGGTATCAGAGCGGGGTCGCTCTGAATTGGTGAAACCACCATTCGATCAATTTCTTTCGTTTTTGGATTTGTTTCACCGTTTCATTTAAATAAAAAATATATATATTTGTGCAAGGTTTTAAAATATTCTTATGCCTTTTTTAATTTTGAATTCTCTTCTTTTCACCATAAGTTAGAATTGACATAACCATCATTTTTGAAAATTTATCATAATTTTTTTTATTATTTTATTATTTTTTCTCAAAATTGGTGCAACACCTTTCGAGTCTTTTTTCCCCTCTCCCACTCTACTAATCCAAGACCAAGTCTTTGTTGTTTTTCTTGTGTGCGAGATTTAACCTGAATGACCCATGAAGAATGGAACAGTGTCTGTCCACTTCCATTCTCCTGCGAGAATTTCAAATCCTGGAAGTGTCTAATAGAGTCTCACCTGAAGGCTCATATGGATTTGTGGATGATAATCCAAACGGGGTTCACGTTCCCCACAGAAGATGGAACATCAATTGCTATGGATAAATTGGATAAACCAACACTGAGGAAGATCGAGACAGATGTCAAGGCAACAGTAATCCTATAATACAGGTTGACCAAAGAAGAATTGAAGCGGGTTGGATCCTTCAACTACGCCAAAGAGATTTGGGAGAAGCTAATCGACATACATGAGGAGACCTCCGACATTAAGGTCTTAGAAGGTGTGTTGTTCAAGTCATCAGAAGAGTCTGACGAAGAAGAACAAACTCAACCAAACCTCTTTGCACTATCGGTACAAGTTCACCTTACCGAGACTGAGTCCGAGTCTGAATTAGAAGCAGAGCTGGAGCAAAGCCACGGAACCAGAATAATCTCCATGTCAGAAAACGACCAACTCACTGTAAGAAGTTTCTCTGAATCTGAACTATATGACCTTATTTCGTATCCATCAGGTAAGTTGGCTAAATCCAACGTTCGGGTTAAGTCCCTCCAAAAGGAGATAAAAGCCCTTAAGGAGGAGGCTAACTCAAGTCCCTTGACTGAGACCGTTCATGAAGGAACCTCCATTCAAGTCCAACAACTGGAGGAAGATAATTCCTCCCTGAAAACTTAAGTCAAAGAACTTAGAGTTACCGTAGAATGGTTCACGTTAGGTTCCAAGAATCTTGATATGATTCTTGGAAAACAAAGACCGTCTTTAACCGATCCGGACTTGAATACAAACCAACTTGCGATATAGATCATACTTTTCTATTGTGAACCGTAGTATCACCCGAGTTCATGCATGAGTACCTAAACTTAGTTTGACAAATCAAGCAGGACCAAACTATTATTAGATCCCCAAGGATCAAATTCATTACTTAGATAGACCGTATCGAGGTTTTGATCCAGGGGGAACCAATAGAAAGACCATTTATATTATTAGATGATTTCTTTACATGCTTGTAAAAATTGCTTAAATGTTTGTTTATTTATTTTTTCTGCAAATTGCTAAGCTTAGGAATAGAAATGGTTAGATAAGGTCTAGACTTGGTTGAAACTTGCACAACCCAGTATTAGGGTGGGGCGAGATGATAGTACATTAGGAAAGTTTGTCTAAAGAGTCAGGTAGGGTAAGACGTACCCTATTTGGTTTTTTTTAGCCCAATGGAACTAGCCGAAGCTACCTCGCCACATCTTCGATTAGTTAGACCAAGGTTTCTCAAAGAGTAATTTGAAAATATAATTTCTTTAAAAGGCCGTGTCTAGGAAAGGGTCGTTGCTCCGATACTCAAGAATACCCTTGTGCCTCGCCAAGACCTGGAAGTCAATTATAGAAATTCATTTTCAATTTACTACTTGTTAAACTTGAATCTAACTCAAGGTTTAATCAAATCTTAACTTTCAATTTAAATTTAAAGATAAAATCTAACGCATCTTAGAAAATAGATAAGGTGTCCTTATTTTATCACTTAGAAATGTGTGAGATGTATAAGACCTAAAAAGATTAGTTCAACCCAACCAACTTCACAAACCGAACTAATTTCACCTTTAATTTACTAAATCTAATTTAAAACCTCACCTTATTGAAATTTGAACTTAAAGTCCTAAACATAATTTAATTTTTTAAAACAAAAATTTATTCAAACTTAATTCTACTTTTTAAAATTTAAACTTAACTTCAAATCTAAAACTTAGTTTAAATTTAACTTCAAAATTTAAACTTAACTTCAAATTTTGAAACTTAATTTCAAAATTAAACCTAACTTCTTTCAAATTTTAAACTTAACATTAGTTTTCAAAATTTAAACTTATCTTCATTTTTTTAAATTCAAACTTAATTTCATTTTTTTTTAAAAAATATAACTTAACCTTATTTTTTTTTCTCAAAATTTAACTTAACTTCATTTTTTTATAATTTAATTTAAGCTCATTTTTTAAAATTTAAACTTAATTTTATTTTTTTTAAACTTAACTTTCCAAATTCAAATTCAATTTAAATTTTATTTTTCAAAATTCAAATTTACCTTTTTAAAATTCAAACTTAACTTGATTTTCAAAATCAAAGTAAAATTTGAAACTAAAACTTATTTTTTTAAATCATTGATTAACATAATTGATAACTCAAACACAAACATTTACCTTAATTAATTCTTTTTAATCAAAATTATTAAATTTAACTTAATTTAATTTTTAAATTTCAAATTCAAATTAATTTTTCAAATTTCAAGTTCAAATTCAAGCTTTCAAATTTCAAACTTAAAGTTTTCAAATTTGAATCTCAATTTAATATTTTAAATTTTAAATTCAAATATAATTTATTTTGAAACTCAATTTAATTTTGAAGTCACTTTAGTTATTTATTTAAGATAAATATTGCTTAATTACTTAGATATGACTTCAAATCTATGCCTAAAGTTTATTCATCAAATTTGTTTGAAAAAAATATTATTTCTCCGTATAAATTGTTTTTTTAACTATCATTTCTAGTATGTTTTTAAATCTACTCTCTTTTAATTAAAATTTTACAAATGGCTATCCTGCTGTCAATTAGATTTTAAAATATGCATTTTAATAAATCTACTCTCTTTAAAATGCTTAACCTGTCTTTTAAAACTCTTTGAAAATGCATATTTTTCAAAACTTCAGGAGAAGAGAATAAATAAATCAGGTTTTTCATAACTCTCAAAACTTAAATCTTTTAAGTTCAAGATATATTTTTTCAAAAATTTCAAAGGGAGAGTGATACATCAAGGGGGAGTATGATACCTTGAGCTTAAGTTAGCAAATGTTTTTGGAAAACCTTTTCAAAAGTCCCTCTTACGTAGGTTGTTTTTTTAGTAATCTATTCACTTAGAAAATTTATTCTTTACTTAAGAAATTTTACACTGTACAACTCTCCTTTTATCTTGAAAGTTGCATGCTTAAACTTAAATTATACTTAGACTTAAATCATGCTTGGACTCAAATGGGTGAATTGCTAGAAGGAGTCCTAGAGCCAATTATGTGATAATTGACTAGGGACTTTTGTATCATATTCTATTATTAATAAAGACAAGTTTGGTTATTATACTTATTTTATATTTGTGCCAAATAACTAAGTATAATAATATCCTTGGGTAGTAAGTTCTTATCTACATCATATCGATTGGACTTAAATCATGCTTGGACTCAAATGGGTGAATTGCTAGAAGGAGCCCTAGAGCCAATTATGTGATAATTGACTAGGGACTTTTGTATCATATTCTATTATTAATAAAGACAAGTTTGGTTATTATACTTACTTTATATTTGTGCCAAATAACTAAGTATAATAATATCCTTGGATAGTAAGTTCTTATCTACATCATATCGATTGGTTGAAATGATAGTGAGATGATGTAGAGAATACTATACTAAATCATACCTAGTCAAGCATTAATATTCAGGAACAATCTTGATGTATGGAGATTAGCATGTAGGTCAATTGATGGCTTGAGTTCACAAGTCATGGATATGTGATATCAAGTTGACACATGGGTATACATTAGAGAATGTGTACTGAATTCACCCGCCATGAGAAAGCTTCATAGATTGTCATATGAGTATCATAAACTTTCTCATATGACTATTAGTATGAATAGTCTTTAGACCTGAAGTCACTACGGTCCCCTACATAAGGAGTTATGTATTTTGGTATCGTCAAACGTCACCCGTAATAGGGTGGACTATAAAGACGATCATTGGGTATGTAATGAATTATGCGAAGGGATGTGAGTGATGTAGATGGGATCTATCCCTCCCATATGACGGAGTGATATCTGTGGGCCCTTGATCGAGTAGGACTACTAAAACGCATAACCATGCTCAAATGAGTCAATATGAGATATTAAGCTCATTTGTTTGAATGAGTCTAATCGGGGATCAGGAAACACAAAGATTGATCGAGGATGACATGGTCTATACCTCATTGTTCAATCTAGATATCGAGGATAGAAGGACAAGGTCAAACATTGTCATAGTCACGGAGGTTAAGTCGGATTTCGACTTTCTCATCACTTGGGTAGCAATGATGCATTGCTAAATGCTGCTTATTGCTTATGTGTCTAAAACATTTTAGACACATTGCCAACGTTACGAGAACCTATTGGGTCACATACTAAGGACACGATACTTCGGAGATTAATTGATCTTAGTTTGACTAAGATTTGATCCGAATTGGATTAATTGAGTTATACTCAAGTGAATCCAATTGAATTATGTGATTGAGATCTAATTTGAGTTAATCTCACTTAGATTAGACTCAACTACATTTGAATGAGATATTAATTCATTAAAATGTTTATTGAATTAATAATAGAGGAAGATGAAATGTTTCTCTTCATTGGATGAAGAGAAGTTAAAGAGCCACATGAGAAACTTGTGCTCTAATTGAGTTTTTATTGGCTTTAATGGAGGGAAGCTAAAGGGACAAAAACTCTTCATATTCATGGGATGAGTATAAAAGAGTTTTTCTTATCATTTGAATGTGTTTCTTGTCATTTTCTTCCTCTCCTTCCCTTTGGCCGAAACTCCTTCTTCTCTTCTCCTTCTTGCTTTGTGAATCTCCTCTTGTAGTTAGCACCATAAAGGTGATTCTTCTCCGAAGCTTGAGAGATCATGTTCGTGTGGATGCGCATAGAGGCACCGACACTTGAACGTGTAAGAGATCCAGCGTATCTTGGACGAGCGGGATAAGCAAAGGGCACGCGTCAAAGGTATATCTATAAGATAGGAAGTTGTAGATCTAACTTTGTATGAGTCTTCATTCACATGGATCGCTCGTGGGATCTATTATTTCTACTGTGATTTTCAAATATTTATGCCTAAAGATCCCTACATGAATTAAACGTTTTTTTAGTTTATTCCTGTTATTTATTGTTCATTAATTGTCTGCCTGACTTAATTTTTTTTTTCAAAATTAGCTTAGAATTACTTACTTGCCTCTTTGAAAATTTGAAAATATTTTTTGGCACTATTTTCTCATTATATGTTTTTTCCTTTACTTAAAATATTTGTCAAAATTTACTTGTATTTTCAAAAAACTCACGGGCTTTGATACTTGAATTCAAAATTTACTTATCATATTTTTTCAAGTTTTTCTTTCTTTCTTTCTCTTTAAACAAACCTGTTTTTTTATATATAGCAAAGCGGGAGAGGAGGAAAGTGGAAAAGTTAAAAAGAAAAATCAAAGGAAATTTTTTTAAATGAATTTTTTTTTATGTAGCAAAAGAATTCTTTCAAACATCTACTTAGTACTTTGTTTTTTAAGTTTTTTGAAATTTTCTTAGTACTTTGCTTTTTGAAAACTCTATTTTTTCAAAGGGGAAGGGAAAGGTCAAAATTAAGTATTTTATAACACAATTCTTCAGGGGGAGTATAAGAAATAACGGAGAAGGAAATTTTATTCTGTTCAAAACTACAATATTTTATTGGTTTTAAACTTTCTATCTTTATTTTGTTCAAACTACAATATTTCATTGGTTTTAAATTTTCTATCTTAATTGCTATAATTTTTACTTAATTTTGAATTGTGTTGCCATAAATCAAAAAAGGGGAGATTGTTGGTGCCAGAAGCACCAGATTGAACTTGGTTTTGATAATGACAAAGGGTTCAAAGTTAAGTGCACTGTTGGATCTAATGTGTTGCATGTTGGAACCCGGATAGCTAGAGAGGGGGGGGGGGGTGAATATAGCCAATCACTTAGACCTTTGGCACAAATCGAATTTCTGCACTCAAACTTATCAGTAGCACAGCGGAAGAAATAATCACAGAGTAAGCAGAAAACAGAGAACAAAAGCAAAGTCGACACACTAGCAAGATCGCTAACAAGGAGGGTTTACAAGGTTCGGGGATAACTTGCCCCTACTCCTTAGCGTGCCCTTAAGGTGGGCGATCCCTTGATCGTCTGCAGATCAAGCCCCGGTTATCACCGGATAGAAATCAACCTCCTTCTCGGTGGAGAAACCTCTCCACAGCGTTTCAATCACAGATTTAAGTTTAAGCACAAAGAAACAACAAGAAGGATCTTACTCAAACACTTAGCAAGGACAAGAACACAGCAAGCTTTCCTGAGCTCCACCCAGCGGCGATCTCACGCAAGAAACCCTTCCTCGTGTCTTCCCGCTGTCGGACTCCCAGCCTCTTGTTCTCTCCTTCAAGCGCTCAAGTAATGGATGATTGCTTCAAGATTGCAGTAGCTTGCTTAAGGTGATGAAACTTCAGAACGCGCAAGCTAGATGTGGAGAACACAAGGCGCAGCGAGAACTCAATTCGCGAACTCTAGAACGATCTCTACTTCAACGAACCCTTCTTCCACCCTTTTGTTTCTCCACTCAGCACCAGGTGACAGCATCTCCTGCAGCCTCCAGCTGCTTCCCTGCCAACGCCAGCTACCACTGAGCCCTCCCTGGACTTCCTGAGCTCCCCTCAGCCAAGCTCCAGTCAGCAACTCCAGTCTGCAGCTCCGGCCGTTGCAACCTGAGATGGAAAACGGACAAACCTGCTCCAAGGAAAGTCTCCATTGACTTCTCCTTGAGTGTTTGAATCCTCCCCTGTCACCTGCAGCTTAATCAGTGTGTTAGAGCAGCATATCAAACAACATATCATATATCAGATGTTAAGCGTAGAGAATCAGATACGTTCAGACGCGATCAGAGCGTCTGATAGTGCTTTTTGAATTAAAGTGATCGGTCACCGGACCGATCAGAGCGCCTCCTGATCGGTCACCAGACCGATCAGGCTGGGTCCAGACCAATTAGGCTCCGTCCTGATCGTCCCCAACACTTGATTAGAAATCGTGATTTCTTTGGGACTCTCCTGGATCGATCACCAGACCGATCCCAGGTTGTGGATCGATCACCTGACCGATCCACCCTTTTATCGGGCGATTTCTGAGCTTCGCAGTCCAGACCTCCTGATCGATCACCGGACCGATCAGGAAACATCCTGATCGGTCACCAGACCGATCAGGCTCCGTCCTGATCGATCATAGAGAGGAGCCTGCGATGCTGGATCGTTCTCCAGAACGATCTGCACAGTGATCCTGATCGGTCACCAGACCGATCAGGAGCAGTTCAGCAAGGGAACTCAACCTCACTATTTGCTCCCTGATCGGTCACCAGACCGATCAGGAGCAAAGCAATGGGTGAAACGCATACTCCCTGATCGGTCACCAGACCGATCAGTCATCGTTGGATCGGTCAGCAGACCGATCCACGAAGAGCACCGTGCCAACTCCCTGATCGGTCACCAGACCGATCCAGGGGCTCCAACCTAGCTCTCCAAGCTAGGGTTTCATCCACCTTAGCCCTCCAAGCTAAGGATTTTTCACCTAACCCTCCAAGTTGGGAATTTGCACCTAACCCTCCAAGTTAGGACTTTTCACCTAGCCCTCCAAGCTAGGACTTTTCACCCAACTCTTTCGGATTAGGACTTTCCAAACCTAGCCCTCCAAGCTAGGACCTGACCCTCCAAGCCAAGACTTTTTCACCTAATTCTCCAAGATGGGAATTTGCACCTAACCCTCCAAGTTAGGACTTTTCACCTAGCCCTCCAAGCTAGGACTTTTCACCCACCTCTTCCGAATTAGGACTTTTCACACACCTAGCCCTCCAAGCTAGGATTTTCAACACCTAACCCTCCAGGTTAGGATTTTCCAATACCTAGCCCTCCAAGCTAGGATTTTCCATACCATGCCTGATCCCTGATCAGGACTTAATCATAATCATAATCATCCACCTAAACTAAAATCGGTGTCAACACCAAAACAACAATCAGGGCCAAACTGCATCAACATTGCATTGAGTGTGCAGGAAAGTCCTAGTGTAACTAGGCACAATGTCTTGACCTGCATTGTTGATTACGAAGTCCTGGTCGAGGGCTGGGCACCGAAGTCCTGGTTGAGGACTGGGCATGCAGACCTGATCGAGGGTTGGGCACCGAAGACCTGATGGGTGAAGCCGGGCACGAAGACCTAGTTTAGAGGACTGGGCATGAAGACCTGACCGGGAGTTGGGTACCGAAGACTTGATTCGGAAGATCAGGCAGGAGTCTTAGTCTAGCGAAGACAACGGACAGAAGTAGAGACGGGTCGAGGTACGGATGTCTCGAGATCCGGAAGCATCGGAGGCCGAGCAAAAGTCCAACCGAAGGTGCCGGTTGGCGACAAGTAACTTCTCCCGAGTGGAGTAGGTGAGGACGCATTCCCGGAAGAGGGAACAGTAGGTGTCGGTCTGACCTAAGATTTCATTTTGAAATCCAAAGTCAGGTTTATACAACTCCGGCTATCATACATGCATTTCATATATATATTATTATTTGTTTGGACTAACTTGTGTTGCAGATTGGAGACCTGGAGATCAGCAGCCTTTCGGGTGCTTGAGAAGCCAGGCGCCCGAGAACACAAGCGCTCAAGATGTCTCGGGCACCCGTGTGAAGAAGACTCAGCTTGCCCAGGCTGAGTTGGCGCGTGCTGGTTGGACTCGCCACTTCAGCAACACGGGCGCCCCAGAGCCTCTCAGGCGCCCGAGATGGGTAAGCTTTGGCTCGGTCAGCAGGATGAGGACGCAGCTGATTCGTTGTGTAAGGGGCGCCTCTATAGGCACTCAGGCGCCCGTCTGCTTATATAAAAGGGGTTTCGGCCACAACTTTTCATATCAACTTTCTACTCTATCTGTGCTCAAGTTTGTTGTGCCGAAACAGTTCGTGATCAACAAAACTCTGCTCCAACAACGAAACACTTCCTTTTTATTTCACTCAAGTGTTGTCGGTATAATTTGATTTTTTATTCTATACTTCAAATTGAATATTTGTAACATATTTTGCGAACTTATACAATTGCCCAACGAAAACGATCAAGGACTGTGAGCTTGGAGTAAGAGCGGTCACAGACTCCGAACCAAGTAAAAACAAACTTGTTAGCGTTTGTTTTACTCTTTCCGTTGCGTTTGCTTTTTACTAAATCCGAGAATTTTCGAGAATCAATATTCACCCCTTCTCTATCGATCTCACCGATCCCACAGAGAAGACTAATGCTTTCCATGATAATTGCATCTTGAGAAAAGAGTTTCAAGTAGATGATAAAGTTTTATTGTACAACTCTTGACTCAGACTTATTCTAGGTAAGTTGAGATCGTGGGAAGGCCCTTTTTGCAATTCTCAAAATTTTCCATATGGTGTAATTGAGTTGCAGGTTAAATCGGGGGAGAAAAATTTTAAAGTGAATTGGCATCGTCTCAAGAAGTTCTATGAAGGAGTAGAGGAGATGGCGGAGGAAAGAATGAAACTTTACAACCCTACATACCCGACTTAAACGAGAGTTTGTTCTTTTTTACTTTTCCTTTAGTTTGCTTGATGAATAAACCTGTTAGTTGTTAGTTAGTTTTTTTTATTTGCTGCTCATTGATTTTTCCATTCATGTTTTGGTGGTGGGTAGAATTTAGTTGAATTTGACCATTATGTTCTGGATATCTACAGCATGAATGAGCCCTTGCATCCGAGTATGAGGGTGGCAATAGATTTTTGTCTTGGTTGATTAAGTGTGATAAGCAAAATTACCTAGTTAGGACCACTTCTATGCTTACTATTGATCTTTTTTTTTTTTGTGTGTGACGGCACTCATGATAATTGATACTCTAGAACTTGCTTTGATTCTTTTTGAAATCATAGTAACATATGTGTGCATGAAAATGATGAAGGATATTTTTCTTTCTTTTTCCCCATAATTTCCAATGTCCTTCACAAAACATTTCCACTTTTCATTATAATCTTCGACCATCCTTGGTTGTTTTGTCTTCCTAAGAGTTTGATGGATGACTTGATGAGCTATTTTGCCGAGACGACCAAATTTTAAGTGTGGGGGAGGAAATTGAGTGGTTACATATTGTTGGAAAATTTGAGGACTTCGGAGGTTTTCATGGTAAAAATTCTGGTATTGTTGCTGGAAGTTTTTATGCGCAGTAAGGAAGGCAGGCTGTGGTTATCAGATTTTTGCTGGAAATGGTCGTTCACAGTAGGTAGTGTTTGGAAGGCACAAAAAAAAAGAAAAAAATCTGAAATTGTCAAGGATTGTTGATGAGTTGGGTGTAAAAAAAATTTGTGTTAGATTTTCATGAAAAGTGTTTTAGCTGTTGAGAAGGTTTAAACCAATAGAATCTGATGTGGCCGTGGGAAAAAAAAAATCTGATGTTTCTGGATTTCTAGGATTCAGTTTAATCCTTCGACTCTTTCAATGAGTATGGTTGTTTGGATCTAAGAAGTGCAAAATGAAACTTAGTTTGATCAGTGTATTCAGAATTCTGAATGGAAGTGTCAGAATTTGAATGGGGAACAATTGGAGAATGGAATAACTAGATGTTAGTAATATGAGAGAAGTGTTCTAAGGCAATCGCCTTATGATTGTAATAGTTTATTTTAATAAATGAAGATTCACTATTTGAGTATACATATTTGTGTATTTGATTGAGATCTTAAACTCATTTACTGAATGTCCGCAATACAACTCACAGCATGAGAGAATTTGTGATGAATTCACAACTAGTGATTATCTCTACATTTGCAATTGTGAAGTATTGAAATTGTCCCTAGTCGATGAATTGATAAATACGGACACTATCAATTCTGTTGAGACTAGCATGTGTTATTCTCTAATCAGCTGATTCTCACTGGTTGGTGACATTGGGATGTTCGGAGATAAACATGAATGCTAGTTAAGGGAACTAGTTCATTGGAGTGACTGGCTGTAAAACTTCATATGGTAGTCTATATATAGACATGTCAGTGAAGTTCTTACTGCAGCTTAAGTGCGATGTTCCTTTGACTTGCGGTGTTCAAGTCATCTTGGTCATGAAGACTTATACTTTGACATCTTAAGCAAGCATCTTCAAGGAGGTGTGGACCCAGGATGGTTGGGTATAAGCCGAAGTGCTCGAAGATGTTTGAACAGCCTACAAAGGATTCACCACTCCTTGCGAGGAGATGTATACCCAAGGCCTATCGTCGGATTGTTACTCGAAGGCTCTAGCCAGAGCATCACATGTTCAGAGTATGAATCTCTCAGATACATGAGAGTAATTAGAATCCATATGACGAGAAAAACATTGCTTGGGCTAGGTGTGACGTAGTCAGCCTAGTGGGGACTGACACACATAGACCGTGTCCTGAACCAAGTGGGTATAAGATGGTGAAGGGAATGAGGCACGATTCATTATAGCTGCTGAAGGGTTTCAGAATCATTTCTGAGGTCAACCGTTGATCTTTCGATTAATTGGGGATCATGATGTACTACTAGGTGCCACTCATGATCGTTCTATAATTGGTTAATTATAGACGGCCAACATAAATCGAAAGCTTATTTAGTCACACGCACTACGAGTAATCCGAGGGATTTAAAACGAGTTGAAAATTGGATTTTCTGATCAAGAGAGATAAATCGAATCTGAATTTTTCAGAGACGCATCGGAAGCATAAAATGGCTAAGTCTTTTGAAGACTTATTGGACGAATTAAATGGGTTTAATTCATAAGGTCTTGGCTTGGGTTTGGCCGGCCAAAGAGGGTCCCCACCCTCTTTGCTTGGCCGGCCACAACAAAAGGGAAAACCAAATTGTTTGGTTCAAGTTATAAAATAAACCAAGTGTGGTTTGTTTTATAAAATTATGGAAAATATAAATTTTATAAACCAAGGTTTGGTTTATTATTTTCATGGAAATTAAAATAAACTTTGAATAGTTTATTTTATTTTATAAAATCAATTATGAATTGATTTTCCATGATAAGAAAAATTTATATGATAAATTTCTTATGAAAATTTATTCCATAAGAAAAGGGAGACATGGTTGTTTTTATCATAAATTAAATTATGATAAAAACTTGGCAGGATGGAATAAATCATAGAAAAATTTATATGATAAATTTCTTATGAAAATTTATTCCATAAAAAGGAGACTTGGCGGTTGAGAGGCCACTATATAAAGGAACCAAGGCAAGGCTTGGAAATTAATCTAAGAGATCTAGGAATAAGCCCTCTCTCTCTCTCCTTCTCTCCCTCTCCCTTCTCTAGTGCTGCCTGCCCTAAAGGAGGCCCTTGCTGCCGTGAGCTTCAGCCACCCTTGGCCACCAAACAGCTGCCGTAAGAAGAAGAAGAAGCGGGCGCAACTCCTTCCTTCCCGGAATCTTGATTCCGTTCTTCGTTTGGTGGTTAGTCTTCCCATCTCTCTCTTGGTATTCTTGTCGTGCCTTTGGAGAATCTAGTAGTTCTTGTCGGCACGAAACTCGTGGCTTTGCGAAGTCATCCCGAAGAAAACTCGGCGTGGACGTGAATAGAGGCGGAGCTTCCAAGGGACGCTAACGGTTGGATCTCGTCCCTTCCTTCGAGTTACGCGAGGTAATAAGTAAATTAGTTTACTTTCTCCAAAATTTTAAATGTATGATCATGTCTACACAATATAAGGTTGCATGCTTAGATGTGTGGTTAAATAATTTGAGAAATTATTTATGCTAAACTTTCCGCTGCACGTAATTAATTCTAAAATTACGAACCCGCATCTATGTCAACATGCACCCGGTCCCAACACTAGAACCTTTGGAAGTCTACTTCATTCCAAGTGACTGATGGAAGGGTGAACATTGATCTAGAGTTCACTGATTTCTGAAACATGGAGTATTTTAGCATCATGCAGAATTGAATTGTGTTTCCTGTAATCAGATTGCTAAGATGGAGTCCTTATTGCCGACCTCCAAGAGATGCTGGATTGGAAAATATATGCAGAATAAAGAATGATGTAAGCTGCAGTATGAGAAACTTCATAGGAGGTGTGCCAGTTTATACCAATCTTTTAAGCTGTCTCCTGACCTGGAAGAACTAAATTCAAGCTTGATCTAGGGTTAATTGAGATCTCTCGAGAATTAAACCTCATAGCTGAACCCGAGTTTCCAGGGAGTCTAAATCTTGGAACTGAAATATTCAGGAATCCCACTAAATTAATGGAGAAGCATCTAAGGTGGATTGTTCTTCGAATTTCTGAAAGAATACTGAGTTTATTCATGTAAAAAATAGAATGGACAGAGAAAAATTCTGTGAGTTGCTGTAAATTGAGTTTAAGGGGGAGCTGTGGCGTTTCGAAAGCTTAATTTTGGTTCCCAATTGATGCAAGTTGAATGCCAATCTCAAGATATACTAGAAACAAATGTTAATGGCTCAAGGGAAAACAAAACAAGGCTCAAGAGAGGTTGAGAAGTTAAGCTGTGAAAAATTCTGAGTATGCCAAAATAAATCTGTCCTGGTTTTAATAAATCAAGTTTTGTTGCAATTTTTGATCAATGACAACCTCAAGAGAAGCGCCTACACATGTATTATCAATCGGTGTCATTGCATTTTCAATTCTTTCATGATTAGAAGCTTGAACAACAGTAAATGTTGAAACAGAAACTGAATTCTCAGCAACAACAGCTAGTACCTATGATTTAGATTTGAAATTGCTGGATTGTATGGTTTTTCGAGAATGAATCAAATGTGATCACTTGGAAGCTTAACTACAGGTAACTTGGTGTATTAATGGCTGAATTGCTACCAATTTTTGAAATGCTGCGAAAGAATGAATTTAAGTGGCAAAGAAAACTGCAGTGTGGTGTATCAATCTGAAATGCTTTGTGCCAAACTTCTTTTACAGCCATATAATCAGTGAAAACGTAAGGTATTGATTTGAGAAAGTAGCAGGGATTGAAATGTTGAGTTCAAATACTTGGCCAATTGTAGTTGGGGGTTGATGTGGTTACCAGCCAAGCTAATTGAAAAAGCTGGTCAGTTTAACAAAGTGAAGTACGCTTGGCCAAAGACATGGAAGATAAGTATTGGGTTGATTTTGTTAGTGGATATACATGAATCTTCGTCATGGTGCTAACTCATCAGATTTATCCTTCTAGCTCCCTAACCCTTGCATTGAGATCCTTCCTCTTCCACCCTTTCGTTGTTTATCTCAACTTCCTTTCTCAATTTATTTCAATTCTTAATAATTCCTTTTTGATTCATGCATCTTATGTACTTACAATGGCGGAGAAGTGGAAAAGAAGCAAGCTTATGATAGTGAAATTTTTTACGAGTAGCCCTTGAGTGGAACTCCACCTTATACATGTTTTGTGAGAGCTAGAGATGAGAGGCTACCTTGTGAGGAACTATTCACACTTAATCTACTCAAGTAATTTAACATGTTCATGCTCATCTACTGATAGGAATGTTTGGATTTGTTAATGTTGTGATCTTCATGAAATTAATGGACTCGGTCAACTATTTGTGCAACCACCAGTCTATTGGAAGGAAGTTGATGAGAAGTGTTGCATGTTTTCCTTTTTAATTTTTTGTCCGGGACGTACAAAAGTAAATATGGGGGGACTTTTTACGCCCCCAGAGGTCCATGCTTGCTCGAAAATAAAGTAACATCTCTCTTGTACAACGAACAATTTACATCAATTATACATAATATCTCATACAATATAGCACAGCTTCACACGGTTGACATCACAATAGTGAAATAAGCTCCACAATCACGCAGTTAATATCGTTAAGAAAGATAAAAAAATAAAAGAGAGTCCATATCCAAAATAAAATTCAAATTTAAATCCAAACACCAACACAACAGACTATACATAAGTCTATTGAGAAAATAAACACTAGTATGTGAAATAAATATGGAACTAACAAAAGTGCAAAAATAAAGTAACTGTATAGTTGTGCAGAAATAAATACGACCCATGCTTACTCGAAAATTGGACATCTCTCTTGTACGACGAATAATCTAGAACAATTATACATAATATCTCACATAATATAGTACATCTTCACACGGCTGACATCACAATAGTGAAATAGGCTCTACAACCACGCATTTAATATCGTTAAGAAAGATAAAAAATAAAAGAGAGTCCATATCCAAAATAAAACTCAAATTAAATCCAAACACCAACACAACAGACTATACATAAGTCTATTGAGAAAATAAACATCAGTCTATGAAATAAATACGAAACTAACAAAAGTGCAGAAATAAAGCAACTGCAGAAGTAAAATAAATATTAAAAAACTCCAAAATGACTCCACACCATGGGAATGACAACTAGATCCTCCCCTGACTCCAGGTAATGCATCTATCTGCTACCTGAAACAAAATTAGATGGTGGAGGTGGTGAGTCCGGGAGGACTTTGCGGGTATAAGAGTAGATAAATGCATGACAAAATAAAAGGTAAAACAAGCAGAAAAAAATAACAGTATACAGTCTCTGAAAACAGAATAATATCTAGGCATGTGTGAAATAGTATAATAGCAGAATAACAAAACATACATGCAGGTCAACTAAATACAACAATCATAGCTCATATAAATACAGTAAACATAAGAAAATGCAATAAATGCATATGATGCAATGACATGTGTCACTCATGACACCAGTCAAGCCGCCATCACATCACATCTGTGTGACTGAGTGGGTAGGGTTGTGACAACTGTACGTACTCCAATGATTACTACTAGTATAAGTGGTTGAGTGGACAGTATGTTGGGGAGCCAACTACTCCAAAACACTAAGAAAAAGGAGGAGCCACCAACAATGGTATTCCTCAAAAACAACGATGAGGCTGTCAACTACTTGCCTACAACTCCAACATCCACTATCTATGAGTGGTCGAGTGTAGCATAACAACACAGTTGCTCGTACTTTAGCAACTACCATGATGAGTGGTTGAGTGGGCAGAGCAACTAAATGACCGACGTCAGCTTAACCATAAGGAAGCCAATACTCGTCAGCATGCAACTATGCAAATATGGTGCATGATCCAAAATGCACAATCAACCAAATAACAACAATGCAACGATACAATCAATAAACATCAAAATCGTTAAACATGCAACTATACTACTAGGTAGGGTATATCTAATGTCAACCAACCCTAGTTGTGTTTAATGATCATTTTTTAAGTACTCGCGTACAAACGGTACTTTTATAAAATAAAAAATCAACGGTGAGACTATGAAGATAAAATTGATTAGCTCGAAGATCAAGAAAAGAAGGTATCAACGGATGACATCAAAAACAAAGAACAAGGTAAAGCAGTCCTACTCAGAAACAAATGGTCATGCATTTAAGATCAATAATCTACAGAATATAAAGGAGAAGTACCTGCCTCGTAATGTAGTGTGTATCCAAAAGAATCCCCTCACAATCAACAATGCATATCCAATTCAGAGTCTTGTACCAATGACATAGTCTAGCTAATTATAAAATTAACAAATTAGCTAAACAAAATGCTAAATACGATTAGAACAAATCCTAATTACAACCTCTATTTAATTACATCTATTTAAATAATTAGCTCACGCTAATTTGCGACTACGTTCAAGTATAGGTTTAATCTCCAAAATTTATCCCATCTATTGATTAATCTCCATTAAGTCCAATACTATCTTACCTCTCAACTATTGTATCCATAAATAAATTCCTCACTAATCTTATTGATCGAGTCAAATCATGAGCATAACCCAAATCAAAACTGTCTCGCAGTAGCAAGTGAAGAAATACAACATACATCAACTCTACAAATTTACTATTATTATAGCGTCTCTATACAACTAATCACATAGACAATCTAAAACATATACTACACCCCACGCCAAAGCATCCTAGTGCCCTCCCATGGCACCAATAGTCACACACTTATTCATTTTATAATCCTATGAAATATAAATTAGTATTATGTACTGACTGCTAGTAGAGTAAAGGCAAACGTGAGATCATAAGATTTAACACCGAATCAACATTGTAATTCTAGGTAAAATAAATGGAATCAACTTATCGTCAATATCGAAATTCATCTTTATCATCAGAATTTCAACCCTCCTAACCCACGACATCAACTCGAGAGAAAAATAACAGTAAATCCCAAATTTGCAGAATTTGAAATAGTGAAAACTCTAGGTCATGCCAAAAATCTACAAACCCAAACAACCACAAAACCTAATTGAAAAACTCGCTTACCTGCGTCAACGCCGACGGTAGGTCTCGACAGCGCCTCCACCACACAAGGAGAAGAAGGGAAAGGTCTCAAACAATGTGGCTGCGATGTTTGGTCGGTGTCCAGGTTTGAGAAGAAAACTCCAATTGGTCGGCGTAAGGTCGTCCGACTGAGTCGTGCGCGACGGGGAAGAGGAAGGTCGGCACTGCCCACTTGGAAACGGAGAAATCGGCGTTTAGCGATGAGAAGGAGAGGAGAGCGATCGGACGAGGGAGAAGAAGCAGATCGCAAAGGAAGAAGAAGAAGAAAAAAGAAGAAGGAGGTTGCGGCGCCGCGATGGGGAACTGCTCGCGTGCGGCGATTTCAGCGTCGAGGAAAGAAAACGGGAGAAGTCCATTAAGGGAGAAATTTAGGGCAAATTTATGCGTTTTTGACATTTTGCAAAAAGGTCCTTCTACTTTGGCTAATTTTAATTTCACTCTTAAATTTCGATTTTAAGCACTTTAACCCTCCAAAATTTCAGTGTCTAACATTGATAGTAACTAATTGGGTAGGCAATTTTTGGTGTGGAACCTTTGATTTTCATTCTTTCTCATAACTAACTCACAAGTTATGATGTGTTTTCGTGAACAAGACTTAATTCACTGCCGGAAATGATTTCTTTCTATAATTGTAGGATTTCCACTTAACTTTTGCTTATTTCTTTATAGGGGATGAAGTTGGGAATGTAGAGTTACCTCGAGCTAGGATCAATCAAATAATTTATTAGATGTCTGTTCATGATGTCCTTGATCCAGGCATGGAGTTGACTAGTCATTTCTCTATTTTGCATTTTAATATTAAATAATTTATTTAATAGAAGGTCACGTTTCATTACCTTGGCATCGATGGTGCCTTCATGCAGCTCGATCAGTTTATCCCAGAGTTTTTTGTTGCTTTCAGATGGGCCAGTTCGGTTCATCTCATCTTTTGTTAGACCGCATTGCAAGGTGTTCTGGGCCTTAAATTCGATTTGTGC
The DNA here is from genome assembly GCA_024364735.1 of Boesenbergia rotunda. Classification (NCBI taxonomy): domain Eukaryota; kingdom Viridiplantae; phylum Streptophyta; class Magnoliopsida; order Zingiberales; family Zingiberaceae; genus Boesenbergia; species Boesenbergia rotunda. Next base: position 851,234 of record JAGFNQ010005046.1, on the reverse strand, counting down.
CTTCTTTTTCATATCAGCATTCCACTTGTCCGGCTTGATGGATCGATGTGGCGTGCTAGAGGGGAGGGGGTGAATAGCACTTTTTCAGTCGTTTCTCTACAAGTTTGTTAGCGCAGCGGAAACAATAATATGTAAAGGAAAATAAGAACAATACTAATAACGAAAGTTTACTTGGTATCCACCCAGATGGGTGACTAATCCAAGGATCCATGCCGTACACCACTTCCACTATGAAAAATCTCTTTCAGGTGGAGAAACCTTTACAGTGGTGATCTTCCTCTTTTACAGAATGTAGTAGAATAAGAAGAGGAAGTAGAGAACACTTTTCAGACGAGCAGCACTTCGTTATCGTACGGAACCGTACCGCCCACGTGCAAAAAGGTCCTCCTTTTATAGGAGAACATGACAAACTCGCAGTCTGTCCAGCCCCGCACCAGTTGACTGCCCCTGGGGTAGTCGACTGGCTTAGCATTAATTGCTAGCCAATGGCTAGTTTTTGGGGTGTTACCAGTTGACTGCCTCTGGGCCAGTCGACTGGTAGAAGGCTGAAAACCTTTTGAGAGTTTTGGCAGTCGACTGCCCTCTGGCCAGTCGGCTGCCCTGCCTCCCAGCTCAGTTTTAGCCACTCTGAACCTTCTCCTTCACGTGTGCCTTCAGGTCCACTCCCTTGGCTTGCCCCTTGAAGTCATCTTCCTCTAGCTCTCGTCCCTCGGATGCGCACACAAGCCTTCCCTTGACTTGCCTTCATGCCACCCTTCACGTGTGCCCTTGAAGTCCACTTCCCGGCTTGCCCTTGGAGTCCTCCTCCCTCGGCTCTCGCCCCTCGGATTTGTTCACCATGTGTGATCCTCCAAGTCCTGCAAACTCAATCACACACATCAAATATAACATAACACTCTAACCTTAAACATATTCACACACACACATCAAAACCATGATCTTCCAATCATTTAAGGGTCGATTGCCTCAACAATCTCTCCCTTTTTGATGTGTGACAATATGTTTAAGTTTAGAGATTTATAACAACCAACAATAACAGTAACAATAGATAGCAATTGAAAAAATAAGACATAGCACACCTAAGAGGTACCCTCCCCCTTAATCCATGTCTTCTCCCATTTTCAATTCTAATCATAACCCAAGTTAAGTTTCCACTTAACACTAAGCAACATTAAAAATGTAAGACATATTAACACCTAAGAGGTAACCTCCCCCTTTTTCCATGTCTTCTCCCTATTTTTAATCATTCAAGGCCTAAGTGAGAAAGAAAACCTTAAACCATCCATTCCAAGTTAAAATTCTAACTTAAACCACCCATTCTCCCCCTTTGACACCATCAAAATGATTGCCTCAAGCAAGCCAACCCTATGGCATCAAATGAGAGAAAATTGCATTTCTGAAAATTCTCACAGAAGATGAAACCAGTCGTGCCAGTCGACTGCCCATGGGGCAGTCGACTGATACTCTGTCAGTGTCAAATATCAGCTTTTGTGCCGAAATTCAGAAACCTCCAGAAAATTTCAAAAAATCTAAAAACTTGCAGACATGTTTGAAATGTCATACTCTATCAAGGAAAAATATTAGTCCATATAAAATTTCAAACATGCATGACTTTTGATAAAAATCCAAAAACCTTAAAAATAACTAAGTTTTGTATCAAACTTGCAATCTAATTTTGCAATCATATAACTATCAAAAGCATGACAAAGCATATAAAGCATAAAATGGTTTTCAATGGTTCAAAATGTCCAACTATGATCTTTGGGCAAAGTGTCCATTGATTAAACACTTGCCTTCCCCATAGTTGGTCTATTTTTCATATTATGATGCTTTTAATGATTCAACAATGTGCCACAAGTATAAGTGAACCAAATGTATCACCCTAATGGATCAAGCACCCTTTTTCAAATCTAATTTCCCAAAGTTCATCCTACACTTCTACAAAACACATTCCAAGGCCTCTTCTTAAGGATGTAAATTCCGATTCGGGAAGAGGCTTGGTAAAGATGTCGGCTAGGTTCGACTTTGATTCAACATAGTGTAGTTCTATGTCTCCCCTTGCCACATGGTCTCTAATGAAGTGATGTTTCACTTCAATGTGTTTTGTCCTAGAGTGGTGAACCGGATTTTTAGTCAAGTTGATTGTACTTACATTATCACACAAGACTTTGACCTTGGTATAATGTAACTCATAATCTTCAAAAGTGTGCATGATCCAAAGGAGTTGGGAAACACACCCACCCATTGCCACATATTCCGCCTCCGTTGTTGATAGGGCAACGCATGGTTGTTTCCTACTACTCCAACTAACTAAGGAAGACCCAAGGAATTGACACCCTCCACTAGTACTCTTCCTATCCAGCTTACAACCCGCATAGTCCGAGTCAGTGTATCCAATTAGATCAACACTAGGAGTTCTAGGATACCAAAGTCCGACATTGAGGGTACCTTTGACATACCTTAGGATCCTCTTGACTACAACCAAATGGGACTCTTTGGCACAAGATTGGTACCTTGCACACATACCTACCGCAAAAAGTATATCGGGTCTACTAGCGGTTAGGTATAGTAGGCTGCCAATCATGCTCCTATATTGCTTAGAGTCTACCATTTTCCCTTCAAGGTCACTATCCATTTTCACATTGGTTCCTATGGGGGTAGATGCTACCTTAGCATTTTCTAAGCCAAATTTCTTTAACATTTCCTTAGCATATTTGGTTTGAAAAACATGTGTACCTTCATTAGTTTGCTTAACTTGAAGTCCTAAAAAGAAGGTTAGCTCTCCTACAAGACTCATCTCAAATTCATCTACCATACATTTGATGAATTCTTGTAGAAAGTCATTGTTTGTTGACCCAAAAATGATATCATTTACATACACTTGGGCAACAAATATGTCCTTATCCTTAGATTTTAGGAACAAAGTAGAGTCATTTGTTCCTCTCCTAAACCCCTTAGACACTAGAAATTGTTGGAACTTGGATGGCTAGAGAAGAAATATAGCCAGACACAAACTTCTTTCACTTTAGGGTTTCTCTGAAATAGTGACAACGAATTAGTGTAGGGTCTATAATCTACACAAACTTCTTTCACTTTAGGTTATCACCATCTCTCCTCAGAAATAGTGTAGGGTCTATTTGTCCTCTAACAAAATCTTTTTCAATTAGAAATGTTGACAACCGCTCATACCAAGTTCGGGGTGCTTGTTTAAGGCCGTAGAGTGCCTTCTTGAGCTTGAACACGTGGTTTGGAAATTCGGTACTCTCAAACCCCGGAGGTTGTTCGACATAAACCTCTTCTCGTATTAAACCATTTAGAAGGGCCGATTTGACATCTATTTGATAAAGTTTGAAACCACGATGTGCTGCAAATGCAAGCATCAATCGAATGGACTCTAATCGTGCCACGGGAGCGTAGGTCTCATCATAATCAAGGCCTTCAACTTGACTGTAGCCCTTGGCTACTAAGCGTGCCTTGTTTCATATGATTTCTTCCTTATGGTTCAATTTATTTTTGAAGACCCATTTGGTTCCAATAATTGTGGTCTTCTTCGGTCTAGGGACTAAGTCCCAAACTTGACTTCTTTCGAATTGACCTAGTTCATCTTGCATGGCAATGATCCAATCGGGATCATTTAATGCTTCATCAATTTTTCTAGGTTCAATTTCGGAAATTAGGGCAACTTTATTAGCCTCATTCCTAAAGAATGATCTAGTCCTAACCCCATGATGGATGTTTCCAACAATTTGGTCTTGGGGATGGCTAGAGTCTAACCTAGTTTGCCTTGGAGTTGGTGGTGCTTCTTGGATGGTTTCACTAGACACAAGCTCAACCTTAGGATCCGGCTGATCTATGGATTGTCTAGGCTCATCGTCGTCAGACTCATCACCACCATCAACAATACTTGGACTTCCATCCAAACTTAGTTTCCTAAGTTCAAATTGAACTCCATTGACATCTTCTGGTTGATCATTTGCTTTTGGGATTTCTTTAAAACCAACATCAGAAGACTCTTCAACTAATCTAGATTTCTTGTTGTAGACTCTGTAAGCTTTGCTGACTAGGGAGTACCCGACCAGTATCCCTTCATCAGCTTTTGCTATGAACTTTCCAAGATGGTCCTTGGTGTTTAGAATACACACCTTATAACCAAACACCCGAAGATGTTTAACTGTAGGTGGTTTTCCAAACCAAAGTTCATGAGGAGTCTTTCCTAGAAATCTGTGAATGAGGACTCGGTTTTGCACGTAGCAAACTATGTTTACAGCTTCAGCCCACAAGTACCCCGGTAATGAGTACTCATTGAGCATGCTTCGAGCAGCCTCTTGTAGGACTCGGTTCTTCCTCTCTACAACATCATTTTGTTGTGGTGTTCTAGGAGTGGAAAACTCATGCCTATACCCTCTATCTTGACAAAACTCTAAAAATCTTTGATTTTGAAATTCACCTCCATGATCACTCCTAATTGTTTTAATTGTTGATGATTTTTCATTTGCAACCCTTCTACAAAAAGAAATAAAAACATCTAAGGTTTGGCCCTTATATTTTAGAAAATAGGTTTATGTATATCTAGTAAAATCATCAATGATAACAAAACAATATCTACTACCATTCAAGGATATGATTGTACTACAATCAAACAAGTCCATGTGAAGTAAATCTAATGCGGTAGAAGTACTTACAGTGCTTTTACCTTTATGTGCAGATTTTGTTTGCTTACCCATTTGACATGCATCACAAAGTTTGTCCTTTTCATACTTGATGCTTGGTAAGCCACGAACTAATCCCTTGTTTGCCAATTTCGGATATTCTTTATGTTCACGTGTGCTAGTCTCTGGTGCCAAAGGTTAGACTCATCTTCTCTTGACATGAAACACTTAACAAAAGCATTAGTAGCACTTTTAAATGAAACTTGATAAATATTATCTACTCTTGTGCCTACTAGTACCGTGTCAAAGGTGTCATGTTGTCTAACTAGACATTAACTTGATTGGAAATCAATTGTGTAACCCGCATCACACAATTAATTGACACTTAGGAGATTAAATGTCATCCCCTTGACTAGAAGGACATTCTTAATCCTAAGACATTCGGATATTTGAATGTCTCCTATTCCTATAACCTTAAGATTACCATTGTTACCAAAGGAAACCTTACCTCTACTTTTTCTTTGAAAGGTAGTGAATAAGGATCTATCACCGGTCATGTGTTTGGAGCTCCCACTATCAACGAACCAAGTTGATAGATGCTCCCCCTCAATCACAACCTACACAACACGAAAGATAGAAGATTTAGGTACCCAAATCTTGGGATATAAAGCACCTACTATGCAAGACTTAGGCACCCATGCCTTGGCCACCTTCTTTTGAGTCCTAGGGGTCTTAAATGGTCTAACATCAGTCCTAGACATCAAGGAAACAAATGATGGTTCTTTGGGTCGGTAACCAATACCGACCCTATTGTAGACAACCCTTTGTGCATTTAGAATCATATCTAAAGTCTTTGAGCTTGTTGAGAATTTCTCAAGAACACTCTTGAGTCTCTTAACTTCACTCTTCAATGATTTGTTTTCATCCTCTAACATTTCAACATGCAAATCATCAACATTCTCATCCCTAGAGGATTTCAATTGTTCAACTTCTATTTTCAATGATTTAACTTTAACTTTTGACTTTTTCAATAAATCGGTTAAACATGCAATGGTTCTATAACATTTGTCCAATTCGGGAGAGATTACCTCTTCATCATCCGAAGATGATGAAGTCGCGTTTGAGGAGTCGGTGGATTCATCACTGCTCTCTTCTCCTTCAATTGCCATGAGTGCCACATGCCGTGTACTCTTTTCATCCTTCTCCTCTTCGGATGAACTAGAGGAGGATTCATCCCATGTGGCCTTCAAGGCCTTCTTGGATTTCTCCTCCTTCTTCTTTAGCTTTGGGCATTCACTCTTGAAGTGCCCTTTCTTGCTACACTCATAACAAGTAATGTTAGATTTATCAATCTTAACTTCAGTAGGGTTACCTTTACCCTTGAAGCGCCGGCTCTTCCTCATCATCCTTCTTACAAAATTTGTCATCTCGGATGAAGAAGACCCACTGCCATTCTCCTCGGAATCGGACTCGGATGAGGATGAAGATGAAGAGACTTCCTTCTTCTTCCCCTTCTTCTTCTTGTTGGTCTTTTCCCCTGTAACTAAGGCAATCCCCTTCTCCTTGGGGCCTTTGTTAGACATTTCATGAAGCTCCATTTCACAAAATAAATCATCTAACTTTACAATTGATAAATCCTTAGAAACTTTGTAGGCATCCACCATGGATGACCACAAAACATTCCTTGGAAAGGCTTTTAACACATACCTTACAAGGTCGCGGTTCTCGACCTTTTCGTCAATAGAATGAAGACCGTTGAGGACTTCCTTGAATCTACTATGAAGCTCACTTACCGTTTCACTCTCCTTTATGGAGAGATTTTGTAGTTGGTTGAGGAACAAGTCCCTCTTGGCTATTCTTGAATCTCGGGTTCCCTCATGGAGTTCGATGAGTTTATTCCACAAATCCTTTGCACTTGTAAAGGGACCAACCTTGATTAGTTGGTCTTTGTTCATGCCACATTGCAAAGTCACCACCGCCTTCGCATCGGCTTCTCCTTTTCGTGTTTGCTCAGCCGACCACCGGGAAGACTCTAATTCTTTTCCCTCCGCGTCTCTTGGAGGAATGAAGCCCTCCTTCACGGAGAACCACATTCCGATGTCGGTCTTGAGATAGTATTCCTTGCAAGACCTCCAATATTGAAAATCAGATCCATCGAAGAAGGGAGGTCGAGTGATGCTAAATCCTTCTCTCAAAGCCATTGTTGATAGCTCTCGGTTGTTAATCCGGTTGGACAGAGCCCCAAGCTCTAATACCACTTGTTGGAACTTGGATGGCTAGAGAGGGGGGGGGTGAATATAGCTAGATACAAACTTCTTTCACTTTAGGGTTTCTATGCACTTCAAGGTTAGTAGCACAGCAGTGGAAACAAATGGAAACAGAGAAATGCAGAAATGCAGAAAACAAAAACAAACTAAAGTAACAAACAAGATCGTTAACAAGGAGGGTTTACAAGGTTCGGGGATAACTTGCCCCTACTCCTTGGCGTGCCCGTGAGGTGGGCGATCCCTTGATCGTCGGCAGATCAAGCCCCGAAAAATTCGGATATCAAATGGAATCTCCTTCTCGGCAGAGAAACCTCTCCACAGCGTTTCACAGAAATAATGAAGTTAAGAACAGTGAAACAAGAAGGCTTACAAAGCACTAGGAACCAAAGGTACACAAGAGAACTTCTCCCGAACACCACTCAGCACAGATCTCACGCAAGAACTCCCTTCTTCGTGTCTTTTTGCTGATGGACTCGTCAAGATTCTTGTTTCTCCAAGTGCTTAAGTATCAGTATGTTGCTCCAAGAATCAGAGTGGTTTCAAAGTGATGGAGCAAAGCTTGTCGCAAGAAGTGATCCAGTGTTACTGAGGCCTCATCGTTACCAAGCCCTTAAGCCTCTCCCACTGATCGCCAGGTCACAGCCACCTCTCTGCAGCTCCTAGCTGCTCAACTGCAACTGCTCACCTACCACTGAGCTCTCCTGGACTCCCTGAGCTTCCCTCAGACGAGCCCCAGTCAGTAGCTCCAGCAGCGCCAGCATATGTTGCAACCTGAGATGGAAACCTGCCCAATCTGACGTAGCAAAAGCCTCAGTTTGACTCCCTTGAAGTAAACCTGAGTAACCTGCACACTTAGCAGCTCATTAGCTCAGCAAATTAATGGAGTATCAACAATCAGAAGTTAGGAGCAGAGATCAGTAGCGAATCAACAGAGAAACAGACGTAATCAGAGCTCTGACAGCATTTTTGAATTAAAGCTGCCAGCTACTGATCGGTCACCGGACCGATCAGAGTGACTCCTGATCGGTCACCAGACCGATCAGGCTGGGTTCAGACCGATCAGGCTCCATCCTGATCGGTCCCCAACGCGTAATCAGAAATCGTGACTTCTCCGGGACCGATCACCAGACCGATCCCAAGTCGTGGATCGGTCACCAGATCGATCCACCCCTTTACAGGGTGATTTCTCAGCTTTGCAGTCCAAACCTCCTGATCGGTCCCCAGACTGATCAGGATGTGGCCTGATCGGACTGGTGACTGATCAGGCCACCCTCCGACCGATCAGGCTCCAACCTGATCGGTTATAGTGAGAAGTCCGCGACGTTCAATCGTTCACCAGAACGATCCGAACAGTATCCCTGATCGGTCACCAGACCGATCAGGAGTCGATCAGTAAGGTTCCCAAACTTACTGTATGCTTCCTGATCGATCAGTAAGGTTCCCAAACTTACTGTATGCTCCCTTATTGTCTCATCAAAATGGATGTTCCAGCTGCCGGATGCTTGCTTCAGTCCATATATGGATCGTCGAAGCTTGCATATTTTGGTTTTATCAACCGATGTGAAACCTTCAGGTTGTATCATGTATACATCCTCAAGCAGGTTTCCATTAAGGAAAGCTGTTTTCACATCCATTTGCCATATCTCATAATCATAATGAGCTGCTATGGCCAGGAGCATCCGAATGGATTTAAGCATAGCTACTGGCGAATAAGTTTCGTCATAATCAATTCTTTGTTTCTGACGATATCCTTTTGCCACTAATCTAGCCTTAAGGGTAACAACATTACCTTCCATGTCGGTTTTCTTCTTGAAAACCCACTTGCACCCTATGGGCTTAATCCCTTCAGGTGGGTTAACCAAGTCCCATACTTGATTTTCGTACATGGAATCCATTTCCGACTTCATGGCATCAAGCCATTTGTCCCTTTCTGAACTTTTCAGAACATCATCATAATTGATAGGTTCGTCGTTCGATTCACTTACGAGAAATCCGTATCTCTCTGGAATATTGCGTGTCCTATCAGATCTACGAAGAAGTGGTGTTGTTTTAGGTTCAACCGATAGCTCATCATTATGAGTTATTGGGTGTGGGTCTAGACTAGGTGTCTCTGTAATGTCTATTGGAGTTTCTTGAACTTCTTCAAGTTCAATACTACTCCCACTGTTTTCTTGTAAAAGAAATTCTTTTTCCAGAAATACAGCATGCCTTGAAACAAACACCTTTTGGTCCAAGGGATGATAGAATTGGTAACCCTTTGTTTCCTTAGGGTATCCAATAAATAGACATTTATCAGACTTAGCATCCAATTTGTCTGATACAGTCCGCTTCACATAAGCAGGACAACCCCATATCTTAAGGTGAATTAAGTGAGGTTTCTTACTATTCCACGTCTCATATGGAGTAGTAGAGACTACCTTGGTCGGGACTCTGTTTAGCAAGTAAACAGCTGTCTTAAGTGCATAGCCCCAAAAGGATTTTGGAAGAGTTGCATGATTCATCATGGATCTAACCATGTCCATCAAGGTTCGGTTACGCCTCTCAGATACACCATTATGATGTGGTGTATATGGCGGAGTTCATTGAGACAATATCCCATTGTCCCTAAGATAATCTTGAAACTCTTGACTTAAGTATTCACCACCCCGATCGGATCGAAGTATCTTAATACTTTTGCCAAGCTGTTTCTCTACTTCATTTCTGAATTCTTTGAATTTCTCAAAAGCTTCAGATTTGTGTTTCATCAAGAACACATACCCGAATCGTGAGTGATCATCGATAAAGGTAATGAAGTAGCTATAGCCTCCTTGTGAAAGAGTTGACATTGGTCCACATACATCAGTATGTATTAGACCAAGCAATTCTCCCACTGGATTACCTTTTCCGGAAAAGGGTAATTTGGCCATCTTGCCTTTTAAGCATGATTCGCATGTATCAAATGAACCGGGTTCAAATGATTCCAGAATTCCACATCGGTGTAATTTGGTCATGCGTTTCTTACTTACATGGCCAAGACGATAATGCCACGTATAGGAGTCTATTTGATTATCTATTCGAGCATGTTTGTTGCTAACTTCGATATTGAAAACGTCACCGGATAAATCTAACGTGTAGATACCATTGCACAAAGTTCCGGTCCATAAAGAACACCATTTAAGGTTATGTAACAACAATTATTACTAAAAGTTAAATGATAACCCTTTTCATTCAAGCATGAAATAGATACAATGTTCTTTATTAACGAAGGAACAAAATAGCAATTATCCAACTCTAAGACAAGTCCAGTAGGGAGCTTTAGCAAATATGTTCCGATGGCAACAGCAGCAATCTTTGCTCCATTTCCAACTTGCAAATTCGCTTCTCCCTTGACGAGTCTTCTTCTATTCCTTAGCCCCTGTATGTCATTACATATATGTGAGCTGCACCCAGTATCAAGTACCCAGGTGGTTGAGGAAATAGAGTGACATTCAATAACGAAGATACCTGAAGAGGATGGGCATCGGATGCCTTCTTCTTCAAGGACTCAAGATAAACCTTGCAGTTTCTTCGCCAGTGACCCTCCTTGCCACAGTGATGGCAAGTGCCTTTTGGGGTCTTTTCAGTCTTTTTGGCCTTTTTCTTCCTTCCCTTATTTTGTTCTTTGGGCTTCCTCTTAGAACCTTTCTTTGAGGAACCAACTAACAGTATCATCATCTGATCCTGCTTTACAGAAGGCTCTACAATCTTCAGTAGGTTGAGCAACTCAGGAAACTGGTCTGGAGTTGCATCTTCAGGAGGACGGTTGGGAAGTTGTTCTTCAAGGACATAAGCAAGATTTTCTGCCTTGAGGACTATCCTCAGGTTTCTAAGCCAGTCCATGAAGTTTGGCCCAGTCATCTTATTGGTGTCCAAAATGGAACACAAATTCAGAGAAGACATGATCGAGTGATTATCCTAGAAATTCAAATTGAGCTTATGTGAGAAGAATGATAAAGAATGCATCAACATACATTAATTAAATCCTATTTATTTTTCGAATTGAATAACCCTTTTTATCAATTCGGGAGATCGTAGGAACATCTCCAAATAGGTTGATATCCAACCATAGATAAGAACAACATTGGCTGTGACCATCAAGTTATTCTTAGCTATGAAGGTAGGTAATTATACCGATTGCATATCACATATATGTAACTATCATTTTATGCTATCAACTAATTGAATGTTTGCATAAATCATTGGGTTGTTAATCATTAACATGTATGCAACAATATACATAGCACCCATCTGCACCTCTCTTTACATCGACCTTGGCTGTGACACAACAAATCGATGCTCTAAGCTTAAGGCTGACCCATTAATCAAGAAATAGTTTTAATATGGTTGGAGCTCATTCAGCCGTTTAGTCAGGCTTGGATGTGTCCAACAACCAAAACTAAGGATTGACCTCTGACTACAACTATATTAATCATAAACTAATTCCATGGTTTGAACATGTAGCGACCCCGCCTTCTCTACCTTAGACGGACCGCTACTTGTCTACTTCTTGACTCTAGTGCACGACTAAAAATGCGGAACTTTCTTTAACTTTTTCTTTTGTATTTAAATCTATCTAAAAATGATATTCTAACTTTAATAGTCATGCATGATACAATGGCACATTACTAGCAATTCTAACCATTTAAACTCATCACACAAGGTTCTATAACATTACTAAAGCACTATGGAATATGCATGCAACTTTTCTAAGCATATTTAAAGCAATAAGACTTAATTCGAAACTAACAACATCTTGGCACATGCAATAATATTTCTAGAACTTCATAGAATGTAAATCTTACTTTTCTACCGAATTTATAAGCATTTTAAGCACAATTAGGACTTAGTCCAAAAGGGAATAATAATAAGCTCAAGAATAAGTCTAAAATGCAATGTATCCACATGTTAACTACTCATGCCCTTGCTCATCTAGTGCATTCACAAAAGTATGCATACTAATTGAAATGACATGGAGTCTTCATTCTACAAAGTTGAGCAAGTAAAACTATCCGAAGCATAAATGTTTACTAAACTCCCTAACACAATAACTTGGAATTTGGAAATCTTAAACATTGCATTTCAAATAGCCAAACTGTCACATCCCAAGGATCTCTCCAAGGTCAGCCACCACACACACGTCACTCAGCACCGCCTCGTCGCCTTCCTTCAGAATTGCTTGTCTTTACCTTTACCTACAGTAAGAGGAAATGCAACTAATAAGCATAAAGCTTAGCAAGTACTATCTAGCTCACAAAATCTCGAAATGTACAGGCATGCTTTTTAAACAATGTGAAATCACATGAGATACTTTTATGCTTGAAAGAAATACTAAAACATGTATAACTCAAAACATGCATACTCAAGCATTAATAAGTCTTAACTCACTTTTTCTTGGCTTAACATGAAACTTTAGCAATTCTTTAACTTTTAGAAAACTTCTTTAAACTTTAGAAAACTTTGCTAAAGCATATACTTGAAAATAATAACTCACTTGGATCCACTTAAGACGTAAGTACCATCTTATGCGCGTTCCCTAAAAGGTTGGGGTAGCGAGCCACCAATCCTAGTAGAGCATACCTTGGTCTACCAGGGCCAAGACCTTGGAATTGGACACCTGGATTTCTTTAACGACACCCTTGGACGCCGGGTACTGGCCTTAGAAAATAAAATACTTACTTTTTCTTATCTTGAATGCCTTGGCATTTTAACGAGCACCTTGTGTGCCCAAATCCCTAAGTCTTGACTTTTGGGGATTTCTTAAGGCCTTGGCCTTTTCTTTTCTTATCTTTATCTTCTCTTTTCTTTTCTCATAACTTTTCTTAGACCCTACACTCACATAGGGTACTCTATCAAATATATATAAGCATATAATGAACTAAGATCACATGCGAAATCTTAAACTAAAAGTAAATATCTCTTTTAAAACTTTGAAGGGAAAATTCTTACGGAAAACCGCCTCTTACTGCAGGTGAGCAGTACTTACCTTGATTTCTTGGACTTACAACCGAAATTAGACGACTAGGGCTCGGGTGAAACTTGAGATCTCTACGAACCGTCTGCGCCTACGTGTTCTTCTCGTCGAGACGAACGAAACGCTCCGACCCCCTTAAGATTCCCTTAGCCGGCGCCCCTTAGGAGAGGAGAGGAGGAAAGAAAACCTAGGTTCCCTTTTGTTTTCGCCGCCCCTCCCTCGCCCCCTTCTCGCACGCAGCCGAAAATTCTCCTCCAAGGGTTTCACGCGACTTAAGCGGGGTTTAAATACCTCTTCATGAAAAAACTTAACTACTCTATAAAATTATTTCTCTCCACCTTTTGTTGTGCTTGATACCCTAGCCCAGCCGATCACTTGCGCGCCCTTAAGGGCTTGCTCCTCCTGTGGTCGCGAGTTCGAACCCCCCTGCTGCCCTTTAAAGTTTTTCTTTTTTTTAAAAATACTAAACGGACTCGGAAAATTCCATAAAAATATTCTAAAAATTCTAAAAATATCTAGAATATTTCTAAAACATTTTTAAATAGTTCTAAGGACTTTAAGGACTTAAAAATGGAAATTTTGGGGCGTTACAGAACATGTTGAGGTTCAAGCCGGGCATGGATGTGTCCATCAACCCAAACGAGAAATAAAACTCCGGTTCTAACCATATTAATGGAAGGTGTTGGCTTTAATATTTTGTAAGGGGTTTTAGGTCTCATCCTTTCTTTTCTAAGCACATTCATGACATATAATTATGTCATGTACTAACGATTTCCTTAATAAAGTATGTATGTGACTTAATTTATCAAGTCTCATTAATTGAATTAGGAACCAGATTTCCTAATTCTAATTTTATACTTTATTTAAGAATTATTTTGGGAAACAATTTCCTAAATTGTCATAATCAATTTCGGAAATAATATGTTTAAGACTTTGATTTCTCAAAATCAAATTTTATTAAATTAAGAGACAGATTCCCTTAATTCAACCACATATTATTTTCATGAAAATCTTATTTAAGAAAACTCTATAGGAAACCATTTTCCTAATTAATTTTGGAGACAACAATATGTAAGAGCATCACCTCTTAAATCAAATAAGGAAATTATCGTTTGAGAATCACCTCAAAATTTCCAAGATTTGATTACATACTCTATTTATGGATTTATTAATTTCAACAAATTATTTTCTTTGGGTGGCTCCCCGAGGCTCAGATACCCAAAAAAAAAAGAATTTGTTGTAAATCTAATTTGGTCCGCTCCCCGAGGCGTAACCAAATTAAACATGACAATTTTATTCAAAATAGGAATTTAAATTACAACAACTAACTTTAAACTGGACGACTCCCCGAGGCTCAATCCAAAATAAAGAATTTTGTTAATAATTTAAAACCAATTCGAATTTAATTGTCAATTAATAATCCATAAATTTGTCTAGACTTTCTTGAAAGAAAGTGCCCAAAATTGCGAGATTTCATAATAGGTTTTCAGAATAATTATAAGTTTCTGGTACAAAGAAAACTTACATATTTCCAAAATTGAAAATTTCCAAAATAGGAAATTTCTAAAATTAGAAAGTTTCCAAAAATGGGAAGTTTTCACAATTATCATAAAATTTCAGAAACTAGGATATTTCAAAAGTTTACGAAATTTCATGAGGATTTCCAAACTTTGAAATTCCTAAATCTAAAATTTATCATAATTGGAAAGTTTCCATAATTGGAAAATTTTCCAAAATTGAGATCATGACAAAGTTTTCGCAAAACAATTATATGATTATGTCGAACACTAACCGGCTCTGATACCACTGTTGGGACCGGGTGCATGTTGACATGGATACGGGTTCGTAATTTTAAAATTTAATTACGTGCAGCGGAAGGTTTAGCATAAATAATTTCTCAAATTATTTTAACCACGTATCTAGCATGCAACCTTATGTTGTGGAGACATGATCATACATTTAAAATTTTGCAGAAAGTAAACTAATTTACTTAATACCTCGCGTAACTCGTAGAAAGGGACGAGATCCAACCGTAGCGTCCCTTGGAAGCTCCGCCTCTATTCGCGTCCACGCCGAGTTTTCTTCGGGATGACTTCGCAAAGCCACGAGTTTCGTGCCGACAGAACTACTAGATTCTCCAAAGGCACGACAAGAATACCAAGAGAGAGATGAAAAACTAACCACCAAACGAAGAACGGAATCAAGATTCCGGGAGGAAGGAAGGAGTCGCGCCCGCTTCTTCTTCTTCTTCGGTTTCTTCTTGGTGGTGGAAGCTCACGGCAAAGGGGGAGGGCTCTAGGGCCGGCGGCAATAGAAGAGGGAGAGGGAGAGAAGGAGAGGGAGAGAGGCTAGGCAAGAATCCTTGATCTCTTGGATTAATTTCCAAGCCTTGCCTTGGTACCTTTATATAGTAGCCTCTTAATCGCCAAGTCTCCTCTTAACGGAATAAATTTTTCATAAGAAATTTATCTTATAAATTTTTCTATGAATTATTCCATTATGCCAAGTTTTTATTATAACTTAATTTATAATAAAAACAACCATGTCTCCCCTTTTATTATGGAAAGAAATTTCTTTATATAAATTTCTTTATCATGGTAAATCAATCCATTATTGATTTTATAAAATAAACCATTCCAAGGTTTATTTTAATTTCCATGATAAATAAATCTCTTTATATAAATTTCTTTATACAAATTTCTTTATACAAATTTCTTTATCCATAATTTTATAAGACAAACCACGCGCGGTTTATTTTATAATTTTGAACCAAACAATTTGGTTCTTCCCTCTTATTGTGGCCGGCCAAACAAAGAGGGTGGGGACCCTATTTGGCCGGCCAAACCCAAGCCACGATCTCACGAATTAAACTCATTTAATTCGTTCAATAAGTCTTCAAAAGACTTAGCCATTTTATGCTTCCGATGCGTCTCTGAAAAATTCAGATTCGACTTATCTCTCTTGATTGGAAAATCTAATTTTCAACTCGTTTTAAATATCTCGGACTACTCGTAGTGCGTGTGACTAAATAGGCTTTCGATTTATGTTGGCCGTCTATAATTGACCAATTATAGAACGATCATGAGTGGCACCTTGTAGTACATCATGATCCCCAATTAATCGAAAGATCAACGGTTGACCTCAGAAACTATTCTGAAACCCTTCAGCAGCTTTAATGAATCGTGCCTCATTCCCTTCACCATCTTATACCCACTTGGTTCAGGACACGGTCTATGTGTGTCAGTCCCTACTAGGCTGACTACGTCATACCTAGCCCAAGCAATGTTTTTCTCGTCCTACGGATTCTAGTTACTCTCATGTTTCTGAGAGATTCATACTCTGAACATGTGATGCTCTGGCCAGAGGCTTCGAGTAACAATCCGACGATAGGCCTTGGGTATACATCTCCTCGCAAGGAGTGGTGAATCCTTTGTATGCTGTTCAAACATCTTCGGGCACTTCGGCTTATACCCAACCATCCTGGGTCCACACCTCCTTCGAGATGCTTGCTTAAGATGTCAAAGTATAAGTCTCCATGACCAAGATGACTTGAACACCGCAAGTCAAAGGAACATCGCACTTAAGCTGCAGTAAGAACTTCATTGACATATCTATATGTAGATTACCATATGAAGTCTTACAGCTAGTCACTCCAATGAACTAGTTCCCTTAACTAGCATTCATGTTTATCTCCGGACATCCCAATGTCACCAGGCAGTGAGAATCAGCTGATTAGAGAATAACCCATGCTAGTCTCAACAGAATTGATAGTGTCCGTATTTATCAATTCATCGACTAGGGACAATTTCAATACTTCACAATTGCACATGTAGAGATAATCACTATTTGTGAATTCATTACAAATTCTCTCATGCTGTGAATTGTATTGCGGGCATTCAGTAAATGAGTTTAAGATCTCAATCAAATACACGAACATGTATACTCAAATAGTGAATATTCATTTATTAAAGTAAATGATTACAATCATAAGGCGATTGCCTTAGGACACTTCTCTCATATTACTAACAAACTCCCACTTGGCCTAATGCCAATCGCTACGGTATCCAATACCACAGGCTCTAACATGACCCTCAAACTTGCTTTGAGGCAAGGCCTTAGTTAAAGGATCCGCTAAATTCCTTTCAGTGGGAATTTTCTCAATTTGTATATCATTCCTACTTATAATCTCTCTGATCAGATGATAGCGGTGAAGCACGTGTTTGGATCACTGATGAGACCTTGGTTCCTTTGCTTGTGCAATAGCTCCATTGTTGTCACAGTAAACCGGTATTGCTTCATCAATGGTTGGAACCACACCAAGTTCAGAGACAAACTTCTTGATCCAGACTGCTTCTTTTGTTGCTTCCGAAGCCGCAATATATTCCGCTTCCGTGGTAGAATCCGCTACAGTGTCTTTCTTGGAACTCTTCCAACTTATTGCGCCTCCATTCAAAATAAATACGTATCCGGACTGAGATTTGGAGTCATCCATATCTGTCTGGAAACTGGCATCTGTATACCCACGTATTACCATATCTCCTTCTCCATATATTAGGAACACATCCTTAGTTCTTCTTAAGTACTTAAGGATTGTCTTGACAGCCGCCCAATGATCCATTCCTGGATCAGACTGGTATCTGCTTGTGACGCTCAAAGCATACGATACATTGGGCCTGGTACATAACATAGCATACATGATAGATCCTATCGCGGATGCATAAGGAATCTGATTCATGCAAATCCTCTCGTCTTCTGTGCGCGGACACATAGACTTTGAAAGGTTGATCCCATGCCTGATGGGAAGGTAACCTTTCTTGGATTCCGACATGCTAAACCTTTTTAGCACTCGGTCTATATATGTAGACTGCGAAAGACCAAGCAACCGTTTTGATCTATCTCTATAGATTCTAATCCCAAGGATATAGGTTGCTTCTCCCAGGTCTTTCATGGAGAAAGTTTTGGACTGTAAGACTGATATATCATTTCCTATAAGCAATATGTCATCGATATATAGTACTAGGAATACAACTGCACTCCCACTAACCTTCTTGTACACACAAGGTTCGTCAGGATTTTGTGAGAAATCAAACTCTTTAATTGTCTCATCAAAACGGATGTTCCAGCTACTGGATACTTGCTTCAGTCCATATATGGATCGTCGAAGCTTGCATATTTTGGTTTTATCAACCGATGTGAAACCTTCAGGTTGTATCATGTATACATCCTCAAGCAGGTTTCCATTAAGGAAAGCTGTTTTCACATCCATTTGCCATATCTCATAATCATAATGAGCTGCTATGGCCAGGAGCATCCGAATGGATTTAAGCATAGCTACTGGCGAATAGGTTTCGTCATAATCAATTCCTTGTTTCTGACGATATCCTTTTGCCACTAATCTAGCCTTAAAGGTAACAACATTACCTTCCATGTCGGTTTTCTTCTTGAAAACCCACTTGCACCCTATGGGCTTAATCCCTTCAGGTGGGTTAACCAAGTCCCATACTTGATTTTCGTACATGGAATCCATTTCCGACTTCATGGCTTCAAGCTATTTGTCCATTCTGAACTGTTCAGAACATCATCATAATTGACAGATTCGTCGTTCGATTCACTTACGAGAAATCCGTATCTCTCTGGAATATTGCGTGTCCTATCAGATCTACGAAGAAGTGGTGTTATTTTAGGTTCAACCGATAGCTCATCATTATGAGTTATTGGTTGTGGGTCTAGACTAGGTGTCTTTGTAATGTCTATTGGAGTTTCTTGAACTTCTTCAAGTTCAATACTACTCCCACTGTTTTCTTGTAAAAGAAATTCTTTTTCCAGAAATACAGCATGCCTTGAAACAAACACTTTTGTTCCAAGGGATGATAGAATTGGTAACCCTTTGTTTCCTTAGGGTATCCAATAAATAGACATTTATCAGACTTAGCATCCAATTTGTCTGATACAGTCCACTTCACATAAGCAAGACAACCCCATATCTTAAGGTGAATTAAGTGAGGTTTCTTACTATTCCACGTCTCATATGGAGTAGTAGAGACTACCTTGGTCGAGACTCTGTTTAGCAAGTAAACAGCTGTCTTAAGTGCATAGCCCCAAAAGGATTTTGGAAGAGTTGCATGATTCATCATGGATCTAACCATGTCCCATTAAGGTTCGGTTACGCCTCTCAGATACACCATTATGATGTGGTGTATATGACGGAGTCCATTGAGACAATATCCCATTGTCCCACAGATAATCTTGAAACTCTTGACTTAAGTATTCACCACCCCGATCGGATCGAAGTATCTTAATACTTTTGCCAAGCTGTTTCTCTACTTCATTTCTGAATTCTTTGAATTTCTCAAAAGCTTCAGATTTGTGTTTCATCAAGAACACATACCCGAATCGTGAGTGATCATCGATAAAGATAATGAAGTAGCTACTTTCAGGGTGGGGTTACGTACTAGTCATTCATCAAATTTTAACTTAACAAAAGAACAAAAGTTCAAGGACTAAGCATACTTGTTTAAAACTATCAAAGTTATTCTATAACATGATAAGTTCACCAGTAATTCGACTCACAACCAAATCAAACCTAATCAAGTATAAGGGTAATCACTAACATTCATCATCAAGGAGTCATTAACAAAAGCATAATAAAGTAGATATGTAGAAATCTTTCTTTCCCGAGCCACCACCCCACACATCTTCAGCCCTCCTGCCTCTTCCTTTAGTTCAAGTGTTCCTTACCTTTATCTGCAGCATAAGACAACACATAACTAGTAAGCACAAAAGCTTAGTAAGGATCCTGTCCTACTCGCAAAATCCATATGAAAGCATACAACATGTACACATAATAAATCATAAACATGAGTTCAACATAGCATACTAAACATCAAAGTTTCTAAGCATGCAGCATAAAGTATCTTAAGCATACCCTTCACATATAATAAATGTTTTCAAAGAATGTTTTCAAAACAATTCCATAAAGGTATTACTTTAAAATACATCCATATCATATAGGGCCCAGTTGTGTACCACATGATGCGTGTTCCCTAATGAGTTGGGGTAGTGAGCCACCAATCCCATTAGAGCAGGACCCTTACGTCCTACCAGAGCCATGACCTTAAGTTAACATGCACCCCAGATTTGTTTAACGACCCCCTTACGAGTCGGGTACACAACTTACAAAGTAAAATACTTATCATGTCTTTACATATATGCTAAGGAGTACTCCAAATTCACTTCTCAAGGGACACACCACTCTTCAAGGGTGTTTCTGATCCCATAGGGACACACCTCACAACATAAGGGTGTTCTTGATCCCATACTTAGTGGAGTATCCTTTCAAGCATTTTATCATACATATCACATGCAATCTCATAAGGGTGCCCCATGGGCTATAAGACATGCTCATACATACATCATAGTTCAACCACTTAAATATACTTTATATATGACAAGATTTGGTCACATAGATCATACTCATATCATAGGAAGTGGTAGCATACTAAAATTAAGGTTTCCAATCAAACATTCCATTTTAACATCACATGCATATACATATCATCATCCCATACAAGCATCACATATATATATCATGTATCATACTAAGCATAGCATATATCAAGGGATACTCAACCTTCACAAACCAAATGGTTCATGCCCTGGGCCGAAAGTCATGCTAGAGGAAATTAAAGTTTTCCAATCAAACATTCCATTTAAACATCACATGCATATACATATCATCATCCCCAAACATAATCATATCTCATAGGGTAGTTTAACCTTCACAAACCCTAATCTTAGGGTGTTGGCCGAAAGTCATAGGGTAGGGGAAATTAGGGTTTTTGCAATAAAACATTCACACAGACATTTATACAAACACCTTGTATACATTGTCATACAATACACTAAGCATGGATATGTTATAGGATAATTCAACCCTCACTAACCCTAGTTCCATGCCTTGGCCGAAACCCATAGAAACCCTAAACCCTAGTTTTTGTCATCACAAAATGAAGGGACACAACATATGTGTATACTCTAAGTCCCAAGGGGTCTCCTCATGTATTAAAGAGTAGCCAAAGACTCCCCTTTGGAGGTGGCCGAAACCTATACAAGAACAAAACCCTAGGTTTTGTTTACAACATTTTGAAGGATACAACATATACATATACCCTAAGTTCCAAGGGGTCTTCTCATGCATCAAGGAGTAACTCAAGGCCTTCCCCTAAGGGGGTGGCCGAAACTCACTCAAGGGGAAAATCCCCATTTTCCAAACCAACAAGGAGAAAGAAAATCATACAATAACCATTACACTGCCGGTGAGGGGATACTTACATCCTTTCGCTTGAATTTCTCCTTCTCTTACTCCTTAGGGTACCTTTAATTGAAGTGAGAGTGAGAATTTCCTTTGCTAAGACTTCTCTAGAACCTTTGGCCCTAGTAGAGAGCAAGGTCCTTGGGTGGGATCTCCTACCTTCCAATCCCCTAGGGTTAGAACCCTAGGGTTTACTTTTCGAAAATGAAAGGGAAGGGGAAGAGTGAATTTTCGGTGGGGAGAGTGAGGAAGAAGAAGAGAGGAAGTTATTCCAACTTCTCCTTCTCTTATTTATACTTTTCTCATGAAGAGACATGTCTCTTGGCTTCCCTAGCTTTAACAAGCATGTTTCTTATTCTCTTTACATGAAATATGGCTTGGTTCATTGGTTATGACATGATTAGTGTAACTAGGAGGTTCAAGGTTCAATCCTGCTTCCTCATTTCTACATCTACATCTTCTTTTTATTACATTTTGCACTAATCCACATCCAAGCCCATTAAGCCAAGCCCATCATAAAATTTCATAATAATTATGTTTCATGAATTCATAATATTTCATATGGGAAATTTTGGGGTGTTACAATCCTCCATACCTTATAAAAAGTTTGTCCCGAACTTTAAAATAATTCCGGATACTTTAATCGTATTGTCTCCTCTCGTTCCCATGTGGCTTCTTCGAATTGTTCGTTCCGCCACAGAACCTTTACTAAAGGTACTTCCTTGTTCCTTAGCTTTTTGACTTCCCGATCTAGGATCTGAATAGGTCGGCGTTCGGAACTTAGGTTCTCTTGGTCTTGTACTGTTTGGGACTCTATCACCTGATTCACATCAGAGATACATCTCCTGAGCATTGATACATGGAAGACATTGTGGATAGCCGACATTTCTGCCGGTAACTCCAGTTCGTAGGCCACTTTGCCTACCCGTCTCCGAATTTGATACGGTCCCACATATCTCGGACTCAGCTTCCCTTTCTTCCCGAATCTCATCACCCCTTTCATAGGGGCCACTTTCAGGAATACTGAATCCCCAACCTCAAACTCTAGTGGTCTGCGTCGCTTGTCAGCGTAGCTTTTCTGCCGACTCTGAGCAGTCTCTATCCTCTGGTGGATTTTCTTTATAGCCTGAGTGGTTTCATCTATAATATCAGTCCGAAGTCCCATCTCCTTCTTTTCACCACTCTCAAGCCAGCATATAGGAGACCTGCATTTCCTTCCGTATAGTGCCTCGTACGGTGCCATACCAATAGTAGCCTGATAACTGTTATTATAGGCAAACTCTGCCAGGCTCAGGTATCGGCACCAACTTCCCTTGAAGTCCAAGGCACAAGCTCGTAACAAGTCCTCTAATATTTGATTCACTCTTTCAGTCTGGCCATCAGTCTGGGGTGAAAGGCCGTACTGAATTTCAGCTTCGTGCCGAGAGCCTTCTGTACGTGTCCCCAAAAATCTGAAGTGAATCGACCATCCCTATCAGAGATAATGGTCTTGGGAACCCCGTGCAGTCGGATAATTTCCTTGACGTACAGTTGAGCCAACTGCTCCACTGAGTAGGTCATCCTAATAGCCAGAAAATGGGCAGACTTGGTGAGTCTGTCCACAATAACCCATATACCATCATATCCATTCGTCGTTCTAGGCAGCCCAGAGATGAAATCCATGGAGATATCTTCCCATTTCCACTCGGGGATAGACAGGGGTTGCAAAACTCCTCCAGGCCTCTGGTGTTCTGCTTTGACCCTCTGGCAGGTCAAACACATACTGACATAGTGGGCTACATCCCGCTTCATATCGGACCACCAAAATTTACTCTTCAGATCTTGATACATCTTGGTAGACCCAGGATGCATCGCATAAGGTGTTCCGTGAGCTTCCCTGAGAATCCTTGTCCGTAAGTCGGAGTCGTCGGGAACACATAATCGATCTCGAAAATATAAGACTCCGCTGTCCGAAATCCGAAATCCATCGTCCTTGCCTTCGAGAACCTCTTGCTTGATTCTCTGAAGGCTCGAATCATGATTCTGCTTTTCCAGAATATCGCCGAACAATGTCGGCGCAATCATCAGGGTGGACAACTGCCCTCTTATGATTTCAATCCCGTAATTCATAATTTCTTCCCCTAAGGGTTGTGACAAAGCTGATAAAGACATCAAAGTAGCACATGATTTTCTACTGAGAGCATCGGCTACCTTGTTGTCTTTTCCCGGATGGTACAGGATCTCACAGTCATAATCCTTGACCAATTCAAGCCATCTGCGCTGTCTCATATTCAGATCTTTCTGGGTGAAGAAATACCGCAGACTCTGGTGATCCGTATAAACTTTACACTGAGCTCCATATAGATAGTGCCTTCCATATTCTCAGTGCAAAGACCACCGTTGCTAATTCTAAGTCATGGGTAGGATAATTCCTTTCATGTTCTTTGAGTTGCCTAGAGGCATAGGCAATCACCTTCCCATTCTGCATAAGTACAGCTCCGAGTCCAAGTTTGGATGCGTCGCTGTACATATCGAAACCCATATCGCTCTCTGGAAGAGTCAATATTGGAGCGCTAGTCAGCCTCCTTTTCAGTTCAGTAAAGCTCTTCTCACATTCATCGGTCCATACATATTTCTTGTCTTTCTTCGTAAGAGCTGTCATAGGGGCTGCAATCCGAGAGAAGTTCTCTACGAATTTTCTGTAATAGCCTGCTAGCCCGAGAAAACTTCTGATTTCACTGGCATTCTTGGGTCTAGTCCAGTTACTCACGGCTTCGATTTTAATTGGGTCGACCATTACTCCTTCCTTGGAGATAACGTGTCCCAAGAATGATACTTGATCGAGCCAGAACTCGCATTTGGAAAATTTAGCATACAGTTGTTCCTTCCGAAGAATCTGTAGTACTATATTCAGGTGGTCAGCATGTTCTTCGGGAGTTCCCGAATATATAAGGATATCATCGATAAAGACGATGACAAATCTGTCGAGGAATGCCGAGAATGCCCGATTCATTAAATCCATAAACATAGCTGGAGCATTGGTAACTCCAAATGGCATAACTACGAACTCATAATGTCCGTATCTGGTTCGAAAAGCCGTCTTCGGTATATCCTCCTTTTTCACCCTAACTTGGTGATAACCCGATCTCAGGTCAATCTTAGAGAAAACCGTGGCTTCCTTCAGTTGATCGAACAGGTCATCTATCCTGGGTAGAGGGTACCTGTTCTTGATAGTCACGTTGTTCAGCGCCCGATAGTCGATACACATTCGCATCGACCCATCCTTCTTTTTCACGAACAGTACGGGAGCTCCCCAGGTGGAATGACTAGGGTGGATGAGTCCCTTGTCAAGAAGCTCTTGTAACTATCCCTGTAATTCCTTTAATTCCGTCGGCGCCATACGGTACGGTGCCTTAGAAATGGGGTTAGTACCAGGAACCAACTCAATTGCAAATTCTATATCTCTTTCCGGTGCTAACCCTGGTAAGTCATCGGGAAATACCTCTGGGTAATTGCATACTACTTTGATGTCTTCTAGCTTCGGGCCCTCTGTAGGACTGGTATCAACCATATGAGCTAGAAATCCAGAGCATCCCTTTTCTAACATCTTCCTTGCTTTCAGAGCCGACAAGAATTTGCTTGTCCTCTTCTTCGGCTCTCCGATAAATTCGAATAGAATTTCTCGCCTCAGGTCGGAAGATAACCTTCCGTTTATGGCACTCGATAGAGGCGCCGTATTTGTTCAAGAAATCCATGCCCAATATCACATCATAATCTTGCATATTAAAGAATTCCTCCAGAAATTCGGACTCGAAGTCCTTCCACTTCCTCTGATCCACTGACCTTCTAGCTTTTACCCGTTCCCACCACATCCTGGCATCGCCAGTGAGGCAGAACGAGACACATTTAATTTTTCTCATGCTCGGGCCAGTCTAATAATTCCACTGTGCTCTCAACTGTCTTGAGCCAGGCCTGGGCGTCCCAGGGCTCACAGGTGCCAGAGAACTTTTCCGGCTTCAGTCTCTGCCACTGAATCAGATAGGCCTCCTGTCGGACTCCTCTGGTCGGAGTGTCCGGAGGTGCCTGTGCAGTTGGGGGCTCAGTAGGTATCGCATTCTGACTTCCCTGCGGGGTTGCAGTGTTCCCCTGCTGGGTCATCAGAGTATTTATGATCTGCTGCTGTTCAGTGACCTGATGCTGCAGATCTGTGATCACTTGCATCATATTAGATGGGGGTGCGGTCTCATTACCCCGATTGCTACGTCCTCTAGCCATATCTATCATACAGGTGATAAATGACTACATAAGAATTAATATTACTTTCACTTGTTATGCAAGTGTTAATCATCTCCATATAATCATTACTGTACATGAACTAAAATAAATTTAGGTTAGGATCTCTTACTTGGAAGCGGCAGGATGAAGCTTGATGTGTGTGTGGTGGAGGGGAAATCTGCTCTGATACCAACCTGTAACGCCCGCCCTTATATCTACTTTCAGGGTGGGGTTACGTACTAGTCATTCATCAAATTTTAACTTAACAAAAGAACAAAAGTTCAAGGACTAAGCATGCTTGTTTAAAACTATCAAAGTTATTCTATAACATGATAAGTTCACCAGTAATTCGACTCACAACCAAATCAAACCTAATCAAGTATAAGGGTAATCACTAACATTCATCATCAAGGAGTCATTAACAAAAGCATAATAAAGTAGATATGTAGAAATCTTTCTTTCCCGAGCCACCACCCCACACATCTTCAGCCCTCCTGCCTCTTCCTTTAGTTCAAGTGTTCCTTACCTTTATCTGCAGCATAAGACAACACATAACTAGTAAGCACAAAAGCTTAGTAAGGATCCTGTCCTACTCGCAAAATCCATATGAAAGCATACAACATGTACACATAATAAATCATAAACATGAGTTCAACATAGCATACTAAACATCAAAGTTTCTAAGCATGCAGCATAAAGTATCTTAAGCATACCCTTCACATATAATAAATGTTTTCAAAGAATGTTTTCAAAACAATTCCATAAAGGTATTACTTTAAAATACATCCATATCATATAGGGCCCAGTTGTGTACCACATGATGCGCGTTCCCTAATGAGTTGGGGTAGCGAGCCACCAATCCCATTAGAGCAGGACCCTTACGTCCTACCGGAGCCATGACCTTAAGTTAACATGCACCCCAGATTTGTTTAACGACCCCCTTACGAGTCGGGTACACAACTTACAAAGTAAAATACTTATCATGTCTTTACATATATGCTAAGGAGTACTCCAAATTCACTTCTCAAGGGACACACCACTCTTCAAGGGTGTTTCTGATCCCATAGGGACACACCTCACAACATAAGGGTGTTCTTGATCCCATACTTAGTGGAGTATCCTTTCAAGCATTTTATCATACATATCACATGCAATCTCATAAGGGTGCCCCATGGGCTATAAGACATGCTCATACATACATCATAGTTCAACCACTTAAATATACTTTATATATGACAAGATTTGGTCACATAGATCATACTCATATCATAGGAAGTGGTAGCATACTAAAATTAAGGTTTCCAATCAAACATTCCATTTTAACATCACATGCATATACATATCATCATCCCAAACATAAGCATATCTCCTAGAGTACATCCCATACAAGCATCACATATATATATCATGTATCGTACTAAGCATAGCATATATCAAGAGATACTCAACCTTCACAAACCTAATGGTTCATGCCCTGGGCCGAAAGTCATGCTAGAGGAAATTAAAGTTTTCCAATCAAACATTCCATTTAAACATCACATGCATATACATATCATTATCCCCAAACATAATCATATCTCATAGGGTAGTTTAACCTTCACAAACCCTAATCTTAGGGTGTTGGCCAAAAGTCATAGGGTAGGGGAAATTAGGGTTTTTGCAATGAAACATTCACACAGACATTTATACAAACACCTTGTATACATTGTCATACAATACACTAAGCATGGATATGTTATAGGATAATTCAACCCTCACTAACCCTAGTTCCATGCCTTGGCCGAAACCCATACAAACCCTAAACCCTAGTTTTTGTCATCACAAAATGAAGGGACACAACATATGTGTATACTCTATGTCCCAAGGGGTCTCCTCATGTATCAAAGAGTAGCCAAAGACTCCCCTTTGGAGGTGGCCGAAACCTATACAAGAACAAAACTCTAGGTTTTGTTTACAACATTTTGAAGGATACAACATATACATATACCCTAAGTTCCAAGGGGTCTTCTCATGCATCAAGGAGTAACTCAAGGCCTTCCCCTAAGGGGGTGGCCGAAACTCACTCAAAGGGAAAATCCCCATTTTCCAAACTAACAAGGAGAAAGAAAATCATACAATAACCATTACACTGCAGGCGAGGGGATACTTACATCCTTTCGCTTGAATTTCTCCTTCTCTTACTCCTTAGGGTACCTTTAATTGAAGTGAGAGTGAGAATTTCCTTTGCTAAGACTTCTCTAGAACCTTTGGCCCTAGTAGAGAGCAAGGTCCTTGGGTGGGATCTCCTACCTTCCAATCCCCTAGGGTTTACTTTTCGAAAATGAAAGGGAAGGGGAAGAGTGAATTTTCGGTGGGGAGAGTGAGGAAGAAGAAGAGAGGAAGTTATTCCAACTTCTCCTTCTCTTATTTATACTTTTCTCATGAAGAGACATGTCTCTTGGCTTCCCTAGCTTTAACAAGCATGTTTCTTATTCTCTCTACATGAAATATGGCTGGTTCATTGGTTATGACATGATTAGTGTAACTAGGAGGTTCAAGGTTCAATCCCTGCTTCCTCATTTCTACATCTACATCTTCTTTTTATTACATTTTGCACTAATCCACATCCAAGCCCATTAAGCCAAGCCCATCATAAAATTTCATAATAATTATGTTTCATGAATTCATAATATTTCATATGGGAAATTTTGGGGTGTTACAATTGCCACATTTGGTGCTTGTGACAAAGAAATGTTTCAATTGCAGGCTACATTATTTTGGACAGATAGTGATTTTCCTAGTTTGGGTTGTTTGTCTAGATAGAATTCACATGCCAAGAATGCATGTTGAAATTGTACTGATAAGATAGATGTAGTGTACCTAAAACAATGTCAAGTTATGCCAAACCAGAGCAACGCGAGTTAGAATTGGTGCCATTGTCTGGATCTAACATTCTACGAATGATCTTAAACAAGAATGTGGTTTTTCGTAAGCGTAATGCATCAAAACTAAATGTAAAAAATAAAAACAAGGACCATTGAACAAATGAGGAAAAACAAAGCATATTTTTTAGCCTGCCATATTGAAAATTTAATTTGATTCGACATAATTTGGACCTTATGCATATTGAAAAAAATGTTTGTGACAACATTATTGGAACACTTGTAGATGATTCCAACAAGAGCAAAGATAATTATGCTGCACGCAAAGATTTAATGAAGTTGGGGATTATGACACAATTATGGTCCTGGGCACAATTAGATGGTAGACAGTATTTGCCACTTGCATGTTACTCTATGTGTGAAGCTGAAAAAAAAAGATATTTTGTTCAGTATTGAAAGATATTTGTGTTCATGATGGTATGCCATTTGATATTTCAAAGTGTGTGGATGTTAGACATTGTAGTATTATGGCTTGAAAAGCCATGATTGTCATATCATGATGGAATAGTTACTTCCAATTGCTCTTCGTCGCATGCTATCAAAAAGGGTAAGTGCTCTACTTATTGTTTTGTGTGATCATTTTAGGGCAGTGTGTGCAAAATCACTACAAGAAGAAGAATTATAAAATGCTGAAGAAGGGGTTATTTGGGTTTTATGTCAATTAGAGAGAATATTTCCACCATTTTTTCCCACTATAATGGTTCATATGGTGGTACATTTAGCATATGAAGATAGAATTGTTGGGCATGTATATTATCGGTGGATATATCTAATAGAAAGATATGTGGGGAAAGTAAAAAATTTGTCAGAAATAAAGCACGACCAGAGGCTAAAATTGTAGAGACATATTTAGCATATGAATGTGTTGTGTTTTGTTCTCGTTATGTAGATGGTAACAACTCATTAAACAATCATGGAACATGACATAAAGAGACATCAAATGTTGAGTTTCATTCACTCCCAATGTTTCCACAAGTAGGGTGACCAACAAAAGGGCTTCAAGTAGTTACCTTGGATGACAACACTCTAATTCAAGCTCATAAATATATTCTCTCTAATTGTACGATGTTGCAACCATATCGTAAGTATTACATGTCGAATACAAATTCTGTTTTGCTAGTTATTTTAATTTTTTGCATAATGTTGTATGAACAATAGATATTTCTAATTATTTCTAATTACTATTGACTTTGAATAGTGAATTAAGGGGGCGCTTGGTAAGCGGAGTTAGAAGGCGAGAATAAGAATGAAATCTATTTTATTCCCATTTATGATGCTTGGTATACGGAAATCAGAATCAAAATATGGATATGATACCCTTGATTTGATAACTCAACCCCCACTAGGTTATCACTAAATCCATAAAATCCTCAATCAAAACTCATTACCATTCCCATTACCGAATATATACCAAGCGCCTCCTAAAAATGAATTGAAGAGAAGACATAGATATTGTCATCGCTCAAATAAGTCTCAATTGGATGACATAATTTGAATGTAACTTCTAGAATGGTTTGCAAGACGAGTAAGTAATATATGTGATTTTATTTTATATTACAAATTTATAATAAATAAACTTGTTACTTTTTTTACTTTAAAAATTATATATAGGTTGATCGAGTAAATGAACGAATCAATGACTTTGATCTTAGGGTGCTTTCGCTTGGTCCAAATCCAGTAACAATTAGTTATCATGGGTTCAACATAAATGGCTTTACATTTCGTACAATGGAATCTGGAAAAAAACAAAAAAGTACAGAATAGCATAGTAATGTTGCAAGTGATGCATGATAGTGATGATCACTAGTAAATCTATTATGGTCGACTAACTGATGTCATCTCACTTGATTATGGTGGTCGTGGACGAATTGTTCTTTTTCGATATGATTGGGTTAACACTACTACATGATTGAAAATTGATCCATTTGAATTTTTAATGGTGAATTTTTCATGCTTGATACATACAGGAGAACATAAGGAGCATGAACCTTTTATTTTGGCTACACAAGCTCAAATGATTTATTATGTTCGCGATCCAAAGGAGAAGGATTGGTATTGTGCCATTAGTCATACACTAAGAGATTCATACAACATGGGCAATGAAGATGATATGAATACAATTGTGCCATTTTTTCTAATATGGAATCGATATTAGTTGATGTAAATAGTGTAGATGTTTAATAAATTAGAACTGATGTAGGGAGCTCAATAGTTGATATTATTCCAATTATGAACAATGAAACAGATGATGAAATTAATTGTACGACTATTGTGTTTTCTTTCATTATGTTCAAATCCAAAACACCCAACATTAGGTAATTCCTTAAGAAATGGGTCATCCCATTAGTGATCCGATGCATAGGTAGGAGTTTTGAGTAAAGAAATTTGCCCAACTCTCTGAAATTAGGTAGAAGAAACAACTATCAGGTTCACTAGTTGACTATGTCAAATACACAATCAATTGATACATCACAATCCTCCTACTATAAGCACAATAGTCAACTGTTACAAGCCCCTGGGGCTATGGTGCAGTGGTAAGGTCATTAGTTGTTAACTCAGGCATCCGCGGTTCGAACCCCAGCTACGGCGCATTTTGTAGGAATTTTTCCTCCAAATGGGGTGCGAACCCTGGGACGTTCAATGAACTGATGGATTTCAAATTCACCACAGAATCAAGTCGAAGGCTCGACTGCTTGAATTGATAGTAACTATTAGTTGACTGATGGCATCAGGATTAAATGCCACCAAACTTCTTCGCGAACTTTTTTAAAACTGACACGGCCAAACTTTTCCAAAAGCCCTAGCGACTTCCTCTCCTCTCAAACTTCATACGCTTCCCGACAAATCCTCCAATCGTCGTTCGTCTTTGATCTCCTATTGCCCTCTCAGACTAACTAGGTTTTAGGTAAACCATCCAGCTCTCTCTCTAGTGAGCAACTCCTTCTCCGCCCATGGTTTTAGTTTCATCATGTCTTTGTTCTTACTAGGTTTGGATCACCGCTGGGCTCTGTTCTCACGTAGATAGGTTGACAGCTAATCACACTGCTCCCCCTTCGTCGGCTAGCATCTTCATTCGGCACATTGGAATGGCGCCTAGGTAACGATTAGTCCAACTCCATTTCATTTTGATTTCTCACTGCTCATTTATTGTTTTACACTATAATGCTCTTATACTTGAAGTTCCAATGTTTAATGGGATTCTAGATATTGATTACAAGCAATGTAATGTATATAGTTAACTTTTGATGAAATGTGTAAATTAGCAATATAAGTTGTTGCACAGATAGAAGAATATATGCTATTAATATTTGGTGTCAAATGTGAATTTGTTATTCTATTAGTCACAAGAGAATGGAAGAAAACTAAGTCATATTGAAATACAACAATTGAGTTGAAGAAGTAGAAAGAAAAGAGGTGCCCCTATTGATGATGAGGTAATATGAATTGAGGTAATAATATGTTTTACTTATTAAATTAACTTTTAAATATTTTATTAACAATTTATTTTCTTGCTAGAATTTACGTAAAGAGGTTGTGGATCGTGACCTCTAAGATAAACATGAAGGAACACAACCAATAGATGTTCACGAGGAGGTATTTCGGTAGCAATTTACTTATAATTTCATTTCATTTTTGTAATGTTGTTACATATGTTGGGGATCGTGCAGTTGGCAAGAGGAGGGTGAATTATCTCTGAAAATAAAAACAATCATTTGTCTTGCTTAAACAAAGATGAAGGTTAGATTACAAGCAAAATAATAATATTAAAAACACTAAGAAAAAGAAATAGAGGTACAGATAATTTATTGGTTTGCAACCAGAAAGGTTACTAATCCAAGGCAAAGTGAATCTCAATCTCCTGATTAACTCCTTGGGGCGGAGAAGCATCTATATAGATTTAGAACCCCGAATGCAGAAGAGAAATTTAGAATAGAATTCGTGTACAATGATTGATTGAAAGTAACTGAGTTCTGGGGTCTATTTATAGCCTCAGTGAAAGTCTATCCAGTTACTGACATGTCCATACACGGGCGCCCGAATGTATACGGGCTCCTGACACATGGCTTCAGGCTTATCCTCGTCACAACAGCCGCACACGAGTACTTCTAGATGAAATTTGGCTTCACGGGTGCCCGAGTTCAACTCGGGCACTCGAGTTGACCTGGTCATCATTTTGTTGATCAGTCTTCCATCGGGTCTTCTCGGGTAATCTCGGGCCTTCCAAAGCTGGGCTCACCCGAACCCTCCTTCGACCTTCTCCTCGAGCGAGCTTCCTCTCGGCTTCTCATCCCTCGAACATCGCACGTTCTTCTCGCTCCACCGGCGTACTTTTCGCAGACCTCCGCATCCCTCGGATGCACCGAACCTGTCGATTCCCTTCCCGTGTTATCCTTCTTGTCCACTGGGTCTTTTACTTGCATTCATGTACTCCTAAGTTCCTGCACACTTACACACAGGGATCATATACCAATAGGACCTAACTTGACTCGGTTGACCACATCAAAATGCACCCGACGTAATTATAATCTTCCCCTTTTTGATGTGCATCAACCTGAGTTAAGTTAGGGTTAAAACAACCAAGAATATAATAGTAATAAATTTTTGATAGTGCAAAATAAAGAACAAACTAATTTTGAATTAAAAAAAAGGAATTTAGACCTCCCCCTTAACTTAATTCTATTTTCTCCACCTTTGATCACATCAAAAATACATGTTAAGGGTAAAATCACTTTAAAAAGAATGTTTAAACTAGATTTTTACAAACATTTGACTAAATTTTCAAGAAAAAAAATCAAAGTGAAGCAAATGTATTTTGGTAAAAAATTCATATAAAATTATTTAACAATAAAAAATTTTGAAAAAAAATTATGAATATATTACAGTGAACTCTATTAACAAAAAAATATAAAACTTAATTTTCTACAATAATTACATATTCGAGAAATAAATTCCAAAAGAGATTTCAAATAAAGCATTAAAAAAATTGACAAATAAAATCTAACAACTTAGTACTGATTTTGGGACCCATACAAATTCTTACCAACAGGTTAATCAAAAATTTAGAAGGAATATAATTTCTAGAAATTCTAACAATTTGGCCCTTCTGATATTGTAAGTACCAATTTAGTCCTTCAACGTATCTAGCTCTTGAATTTTGAGAATAGTTTGAACATACATGGTTATTTTTTAGTTTCTCTAGTTGAAACTTCAAGTTTTCATTTTTTAATTTCAGTCTATCATATATTTACATTGGGCATGTAGATGCTAATTTCTTTTTTAAATCTACAATTTTGAATTCTAATTTACAAAGTGATTTAGTTATTTTCTTAATGTTGAAATAAAGTTGATCGGGAGGAAGTAAACATACCTGACTTACTAAGTCATTTTCGAACTCGGAGGCTCCCCTTTATCGTAGCTCTCTTTTGAGTGGCTCCCCCTTCGTCGATGCTTTCTTCCAGATGGGTGGCCATCAGTGATAGTTAGGTATGTACCATGAGATCGGACTCATCTGATAATGATTCGTCCCATGTAGCCTTCAAATTCTTATGTTTTGACTTGTTTATCTTTAGCTTTGGGCAGTTTTCCTTGATGTGTCTTTCTTCCTCACAATTATAGCAGCGGATCTTTCTCTGCTATAGGGAATGTTTCCTACCCTGCACTTTATTAAACTTTTTAGATTTAATATATTTAGATAGTTTCCTTGCCATATACATGTTGGTGCCGGAAGCACTAGATCAAACCTTGTTTTGATAAGTGGCAAGGGTTCAAGTTAAGCTGGTATGGTATACTGATGAAGTTGTTGAGATTGCAGGAAAGTCCTAAGTAAGCTAGGCAAGAAGTCTTGACCTACAAGGTTAAG
Source organism: Boesenbergia rotunda (assembly GCA_024364735.1). Lineage (NCBI taxonomy): Eukaryota > Viridiplantae > Streptophyta > Magnoliopsida > Zingiberales > Zingiberaceae > Boesenbergia > Boesenbergia rotunda. The sequence continues at coordinate 816,983 of JAGFNQ010005046.1, read as the reverse complement.
CACGAAGTCCTGGTCGGGGATTGGGCAACAAAGACTTGGCAAGTGAAGGCGAGCATGAAGTCCTGGTTAGGGATCGGGCAACGAAGACTTGACGAGTGAAGCCGAGCACGAAGACTTGGTCCATGGGAACCGAGCAGAAGACTTTGCTGAGCGGGGATTGCGGACAGGAGTCGACACGAGTCGAGGGCGAACGTCGTCGAGTTTCAGGTTCTCGGAGGCCGAGCAAAAAGTCCAACCGGAGGTTCCAGGTGGTAACTGGTAAACTCTCCTGAGAGGAGTAGGTGAGGACATATTCCCCAGTGAGGGAATAGTAGGCGTCGATCTGACCTAGGGTTTCGAGTGAAACCTGAAAGTCAGGACTAAGACTGCACTGACTGTAATTCATATATGTCTAAATTTTATATTTCATTATTGTGTTTGGAACTGACTCTTATTGCAGCTAAAAAGAGAAAGCAGTTGACTGAGAAGCCTGAATGGGACTCAGGCGCCTAAGAGCTAGTAGCGAGCGGCTGAGCTGGCGTAACGGTCTGGCTTACGTGGCAAGTGCTGAGTCGAGGATCCACGTCGGCACTCAGGTGCCTAAAAGGGACTCAGGTGCCTGGCTAGGATAAAGTTTGACCGAATAGTGGATAGAGTTTCCGCCTGTTATGCTGGAGTGAGGGCGCCTAAGAAGCCATTCAGGTTCCTGAGTAAGTACTATAAAAAGGGGTCGAGTACAACAGTTCATGACAATAATTCTAAGACTATAATCAGTTTCTTCTTCTGGGTGCTGCACGATCGAAGTTCCAATAAATGCTGAAATGTTGTCTTACTCTTCGAATGAAGATCATCCTTTCATTTCAAGAGTCGGGATAATTGTTTTTCTTTTATTGCATATTTCAGTTCTGTAATTTATAATATTCTTGCGATTATTAGTATTGTACAAAGTAAACGATCAAGGATCGTCGGCATTGCAATAGGAGCCGGTCAAGACTCCGAAGCAAGTAAAATCTGTTAGGACCGTGATCGTCAAGCTAGAGGGGGGGGGTGAATAACTTTTCTTCAAATTTTCTTCTTACAAAGTTAGTGCACAAGCGGAATAAACATAAACTAAAACTAAAACTAAGAGAAACATACCGATTTACGTGGTTCGGAGATAAAACTCCTACTCCACGGCTGTCCGTAAGGTGGACGATCCCGATCCTTTGGTGGATGATTCGCCGGAGTACCTCCGGCTAGCTCTCGTAGCTCCTTTGTGGGTGGAGAAACCTCTCAACAACTCTTGTACACGATCTGAGCAATATAGGCTACTAACAAGCTTTTCCCAAGCAAGTTTCACCAAGAAGAAATGACCTTAAATGAGCTCCCTTAAATAGAGCTCGAGGCTGAAATGGCGCTACCAGTCGACTGGTCCAACTCTAGTCGACTAATCCCACTTGGATTCGACCGTTGTAACTCCAACGTTCGAGTTTCCAGTGCCACCAGTCGACTGATCCTGAATCAGTCGACTGGTCCATCCCTAAGTCTACGGTTACCCTTCCCGAGCACATTTCTCTCCGTACTCGAACCTTCACTACTTAGTTCCCGAGTACAATGCCCTCAGTACTCAAACCCTCACAACCTGGTTGACCCTTCGTCCAGCAGCCTCGATCTGTTGCCTTCGCGCCCTCTTCGTCTTCGGCTCCCGTCCCTCAGATGCGCACACAAGTCCTTGACTTACCTGCATGTCATCCTTCACGCATGCCTCGAAGTCCGCGTCCCTCGGCTCATCGTCCCTGCTCCAGCAGCCTCGACCTGTTGCCTTCAAGCCCTCTTCGACTTTGGCCCTCGTCCCTCAGATGCGCACACAAGCCCTCGGCTTGCCTCAATGCCATCATTCACGTACGCTTCGAAGTCCGCTTCCCTTGGCTCATTGTTCCTGCTTTGTCCATGGTCCCTCGGATGCGCACACAAGCCCACGACTTGCCTCTATGCCACCCTTCACCGTACCTGAAGGCCTCCAACCAAGTCTATGTGTATCCTGCAAACCTGCACACTCACATACACATATTAAAACACAATAAAACCCTAACTTAACCATGTTAACACACACATTAAAATCCATGATCCTCCAGATCATACTTGGGTCGATTGCCTCAACAATCTCCCCCTTTTTGATGTGTGGCAATATGTTTAAGTTAGGTAAAACAACAACAATAACAATTGAAAATTATAGACATAGTAAAACAAGAGGCAACCTCCCCCTTAACCTATGCCCTCCACATAATTTTCAATTTTCCTCAACACCAAGTTAAGTCAAACCTAACATAACACCACAAGTTCTCCCCCTTTGACACCTTCAAAAAGATTGCCCCAAGCAATCCTAACCCTGTGTCAAAAAGAACTTATCCTATTTCTGAAAACCCCCTCAGAAATCAACCAACAGCCATACCAGTTGACTGCCCCTACATTAGTCGACTGGTCTGTGAAATTCGCAACCCTACAGAAAGATCAGTCGACTGCCCCAAGGGCAGTCGACTGATACAGTCCATTTTTTAAATTTCCAGCCAAATTTCAGAAATCCCTAGAAATTTCACAAAATTCAAAAAAATGTAAAACTTTGCAAGCATATTTGTTAGGATATAATCTAGCCTAGAAAAATATAGTTTTGTGAAAAATACCAAATATGCTCAACTTTTGGTACAAACTCCAATCCATTTGAAAATGTATCATTTGTATCAACTCTTAAGCCTACATTTGATTCTATATGTTTGTCAAGCCTATCCTATACCATTTCGAACATAGAATTGTTTTCAAATCTTCCTTTCCTTTATATATTCTCAAGATGATAAAACCTCCCTCCTTTTATCCCTTAATCCTAGACAAATACATATATATATGAAACTTCCCTTGTGCCTATAATAGCAATATCATACCATTCAATAGCAAATCATGAATTGCAAACAATATAAGCAATATCAAAGACATGACTTAAAAATTTATATAAGCAATACCAAGCCATGAAAGAAAACTTCATAAAGTAATATGAAAGCATACATCTAAAGTTTCATACAAAAGTCAAACTAAAGCATAATGAAAGTCACAAGGGTCATAACCCCGAAGTTTTAAGCATTGCAATGTCAATTCAAGTGTTTGAGAGATAAATATAAAATCCAAACCACACCCTCTCAACACTAGCATCACCAAGTCAATCTTAACTACTCGTCATCGCCTAGAGGAGGAGGAGGAGGAGGGGCCTGATACATCAGGTTCCAGCTCTGCATCATCGCATACATCTCATCCTACTGCTGCTGGAACCCCTGACAGAACTGTGTGGGACCATGAAGCTCCCCCTGAATGGCAGTCTGCTGCTGCTGTATTTCAATCTACCGCTGCTGAAATGTCTGAAAGTCCCCCTCAGATCATGTGCCTTTGACTGCAGGAGGGAGAATTGCTCCTGTGAAACTCCAGCAGCCGCAGCAGACGCAGCCTCCTCATCAGAACTGGAGGTATCAGACTGCTGTCTCTAGGCCATCACCCCCTGCCGACACTCAATCCCTGCCAAGGACAGCTGTCGTGAGCCAATCTGGTCGTAGTCCTTGGACAGGCGATGCACCTCACCCCTAGTAGTGCAAATACCTCTTGACTCAAAAAATTCGGTCAAAACATGACCGAAAGACATGTAGATCTTGGCATTGACACTATGAGAAAAGTGGACAATGGATGTAAAGATATGTAAGGTGATGTCGATATCTAATCTCCTTTCTAGTGCATACATCATTACCAAGTGAGGAAGCCGAATCTTCGACCTCTCCTTGGTGACAATAGGTAATATGCAATCTAAGACAATTTTATATAATATGTTGCTAAACGGACTTATGCGCTTAGTTTCAAAGATATTTTGTGTCACACAGCGATGTCTTGAAAAATAATGGAGATGGATTTGGTCTATGGTTACATTGGGAAAGGTGAAAGGCTCGATGACTTTTGGAAAATATGTAACCGCATTGTTGGAAGCCCTACACTCTAAAAATGAACCTAAGACTGCAGCTGAAAAGGGAATGGTGACATCTGCCACCATGGACTCATAAGTCCCATCATCGGGACCCACGCATGTAAGATTAGCGTAAAACTCCTTGCACAAGTCTAGGTTAACAGGGTGCTGACAATATACTAGCTGTTCTAGACCAAAATATGTGATCATCTCAGCAATGCGGGCAGTTTTATCTTGGAAGTCAGCCCTATTTAAATACCTACAGTTCATTAATACAAACTCATTATTCGTAAATCTCTGTCGACATTCCTCGGAACGGAACCGAGGTGCCTCAGAATCTGCGGGACGCTGTTGGGATGAACCCTCACCCAACCGTCTCTTTTGGACAACCCTAAAATGTAATTTACCCATGAATGTACCAAAAATTACCCCTATGACAAAGGAAAACAAAGAAAACATGTAAAATGAGACAAGTTAGTTCCAAATCATGAATTAAATGTGAAAAATAAACTACACAAATAGTTACCGTTTTCTAAGGCGTTGTATAATGAATTTTGGTGAGGATTGACTCAAAAGAGAGAAGTTTTCCTAGCCCTAGGTTTAGATCTGAGGTAGAGGGAGGCTAGGAAGGGGATTTTAGGGCTTAGGAAGGCCTTAGAGCACAAGGGTAGATCGGGGAAGAAGAAAACTCGCAGGGGGTGGCATTGAAAACCTTAGGTTCGGCCACCCCCGCGCGACCTATTTCTTTTAAAACCCTCGCATACTAGTCGACTGCCCTAGGAGCAGTCGACTGAGAAAGTGAACAGAAAGTTCAGTCGACTACCCCAAGGGCATTCCACTGGTAATTTCAAATTCCCAGTTTTTGATTTACACTAGGCCAGTCGACTGGTTCTGAACTAGTCGACTGGTACCCTGATTTTAACTTTCCAGTCCTAATTTCAGAAATGTAAAATGAAATCCATAAATCTCCAAAAAATCTAAAATTTCATAAAGAGATTTGTAATACCTATGTCAACTTGGGAAAAATACGTTTTTAAGTAAATTTACTCTTGATCCCAAGATTGACACGAAATTCAAAACTATCTAATTGGCTCAATTCATCCTTGGTCTAAAGTTCTAGTTTTGACCTCTCCTTAATGTATTTTCCCATACTTAACCCCAATACATTTCCAGCATTGATTTATATGGTATTAGCACATTAAAAACCAATTTTCACACAATATGATTATGTTTTTATCTTTTCCTCCACAAACATCTTTTTAATGTACTAATTCCCTAGGATTCAGACTCACACTAGCCTTCCAACCCCTTTGGCATATTCCATAGTCCATCTAATCCCCTAGGAGAAATCCTCCTGAGATCCATTGACAATGGATTCCATTTTGACTTCTAAAGTTCTCCCTTGGGCTCTCCTTAGTCACCTCCCTAGGTGACTCATTAATAAAGGCAAGACCACACCGGCGTTCCTCCGATGCTTCTTGACCTACCACTCTTATTCTCTTAACCTTGTAGACCTTTCCCTTGGTTAAGTTCTTCTTCTCCCCTTTAAATGGCTTTTCCTTGCCATTTTTGGTCTTTCCTTTGCTATAGTCATATGACACCTTCCCATATGATTTTTCACTAGCCTTTGACCTAATATGTCTATATCCTAGACCCGGTCTACCATTGCCATGATTTTGACTTCTTGACACCATGCCTAAACCCTTAGATTCACTAATGAGCTTATCTAAGGTTTTCTCTAATTTATCAAGCCTTGCCCTGAAAGCTTTGATTTTTTCCTTACCCTTAGATTCACCACTTTGGACATTCTTAGACCTACCACTTTGTCTAGGCATGTGTTTTCCTTTTTTAGGGTTAATGTCTTGGTCCTTATGTCTAAAATTTCTAGATTGATCATGATCCATGGGTTTCTTAGAATATTGGCACGCAATAGTAACTCTATTTCTATCATGATACTTGAAACCAAAATTACACATAGGCAAACAATTTTTATCATTCATAGTATGCATAAGGGAGTTTGGAACATTCTTAAAGTTAAAGATTACCTCCCTTACCCTTGGAGCTCTCTCTTGATATGAGCTTCTCTTCTTTTTCTCTTGTTCCCACTTTCTCAAATGCTCCATTTTCTTGAGCTCTCTTTTTCATGGACACTTGGTGTGATAATGCCCTAACTCTCCACATGTGAAGCATCTAATCTGCTTTTTCCCTTCCTTCTCCCTACAACCCATATTAGAGTTAAAATGAATTGACCCGGGCTTAGGGTTTACCTCCTTTTTACCTAGTGGACACTTGTCCTTGTAGTGCCCCTTCTTGTTGCATCCAAAGCAAATGATATGGTCTTTTGTCCTTGCTTTGGTGGAGGTTGAGGCTTCTTCTTGTTCCGACATTGAAGAGGGTCTCTCCTCCCCCTCAATCCTTGATGTAGAGACCCCTTCTTCTTTCCTTGATGAAGTGGATGATCTCTTACTCTCTTGAGCCACTTCACTTGATGCAATGGATGAATTTCTTTCCTCTTCCTCTTCTTGAGCTATTGATCTCGCTTCCTTGGGCTCTTCCACTATTTGAGCTTGTGTAGGGTTTTCATGAAATTCTCCCATCCTGTTCTATAGCTCATATGCATTTTCGTATTCACCTACACCACTCAATACATTTTTAGGTAAAATATCAATTAATATTGCAATTACCTTCTCATTGGCCTTTGATTGACTTTGTTGCTCCTTAGTCCAATATCTAGGTCCAGGTCTTTTCCCATGCTTATCTCTTGGAATTTCGAATGACTCTTCTAGTACCATTATGCACTACCAATCCATGCCAAACCACGTCTTCATCCGCATCCTCCAATAGCCGGAATCTTCGCGATTGTAGGGAGGTGGAATGTTGACGTCATCACCCAACTTGTCTTCAATCGTCATTTCCTCTAGCTTGTTACTCTCTCGGCGGTTATTCCGTAGATAAGTGACCTTCACTTTGATACCACTTGTTAGGACCGTGACCGTCAAGCTAGAGGGGGGGGTGAATAGTTTTTCTTCGATTTTTCTTCTTAAAAAGTTAGTGCGCAAGTGGAATACACAAACTAAAACTAAGAGGAACACACCGATTTACGTGGTTCAGAGATAAAACTCCTACTCCACGGCTGTCCGTAAGGTAGACGATCCCAATCCTTCGGTGGATGATTCCCTAGAGCACCTCCGGCTAGCTCTCGTTGCTCCTTGTGGGTGGACAAACCTCGCCACAACCCTTGTACACGATCTGAGCAATATAGGCTACTAACAAGCTTTTCCCAAGCAAGTCTCGCCAATAAGAAATGACCTTAAACGAGCTCCGTTAAATAGAGCTCGAGGCTGAAATGACGCTACCAGTCGACTGGTCCAACCCTAGTCGACTAATCCCACTTGGATTTGACCGTTGTAACTCCAACGTTCGAGTTTCCAGCGCCACCAGTCGACTGATCCTGGATCAGTTGACTGGTCCATCCCTAAGTCTAGGGTTACCCTTCCTGAGTACATTTCTCTCCGTACTTGAACCCTCACAACTTAGTTCCCGAGTACAATGCCCTCAGTACTCAAACCCTCACAACCTGGTTGACTCTTCGTCCAGCAGCCTCGATCTGTTGCCTTCACACCCTCTTCGACTTCGACTCCCGTCCCTCAGACGCGCACACAAGCTCTCGGCTTGCCTCCATGCCATCCTTCATGCATGTCTCGAAGTCCGCATCCCTCGGCTCATCTTCCCTGCTCCAGCAGCTTCGACCTGTTGGCTTCAAGCCCTCTTCGACTTTGTCCCTCGTCCCTCAGATGCGCACACAAGCCCTCAGCCTGCCTCCATGCCTTCCTTCACGCTCGCCTCGAAGTCCGCTTCCCTCGGCTCATCGTTCTTGCATTGTCCATGGTCCCTCGGATGTGCACACAAGCACACGGCTTGCCTCCATGCCACCCTTCATCGTACCTGAAGGTCTCCAACCAAGTCTATGTGTATCCTGCAAACCTGCACACTCACATACACATATTAGAACACATTAAAACCCTAACTTAACCATATTGACATACACATCAAAATCCATGATCCTCCAGATCATACTTGGGCCGATTGCTCCAACAAAATCAACCTGAGTTAGCGATCGTGGTGTATTTTATTTTCCGCTGCTTCCTATCTCTCTCTAACTCCAACACTTACTCTAACCTTAAGTTTCTGTTGTGTACTCTATCATCATTAAGTTTTAAAATCCAAAGTTTTGTTAAGCGATATTCACCCCCCTCTATCGTTCAATCTCGATCCTACAATTGGTATCAGAGCGGGGGATGCTCAATTTTGGTGAAACCATCACTTGAGCACTTTTCAGATTTTTCATAGTTTCTTTTTAAAAGGGGGCAATTTTGTAATCTTTCTAAAGTTTTCTTCGTCGTGGTTTTTTTAACTCGAGAACGGTGCAATCACCACTCGAGCGCATTTCTATTTATCCCACACTACTAATCCAAGACAAAAGTCTTGGTACATTCTTTTGTTTTTTGTTTTTGCAAGTTCGGATTTTTCTCTTCTATTCTTATGGCCTTGCAAGAGGGCTACAGTACTGCTCTCCCCCTCTCTTCTCTGTGGAAGACTTCGGGTATTGGAAGAGTCGGATGGAAGTCCACCTGAAAACTCAGGTAGACATGTGGATAATAATTCAAACCAGATTCGACCATTCAAGAGACGAGCAAGGGGTGCTACTGAGCTACGACTAACGGGATGTCGCTGCCAAAAAGAGAATCGAAGCTGACGCAAAGGCGACACAGACTTTCCAATGCGAACTTACAAAGCAGGAGCTTATCCGCGTCGGCCCCTTCAGCAACGCCAAAGAACTCTCGAACAAGCTGATAGAACTTCACGAAGAAACCTCCGACACTAAGGTGAGTCGTCGCGATCTATTGTTAAATAAGATTTATAATCTAAAAATGTATGACAGAGAAATTGCTTCCAATTGCACACCTGGATTCAAAAAATAATGAACAAACTCCACATCATCAGGCACAAGATCGAGAATAGGGACTTAATCAGGTATACTTTAAATTCATTCCTTAGAAACTCGCTGTGGGCATCTATGGTTGATGCCTACAAAGTTTCTAAGGAGCTTCCAAATATAAAAGTAGATGAATTATTTGCTGAATTCAAATTATATAAGCAGATTAATGGTTCACTTGTAGAGAAATGTGTGACTTTGATTGCAGTTAAAATCAAGAAAAAGGCATCGTAACCAAAACCGGATTCTGACTCGGAATCCGAAGAGGAAGAGCTGGCCGAGCTTGTGAACGTCGTCTGGAAGCTGCTCAGAGCTCAGAAGGCTCAGAAGAAGAAGAATATGGGACAGCCAAAGGACAATCCGGCTGAGCCAAATAACAAGGCGGATCTCAGCAGTTATGGGTGTGGGAAGAAGGGGCACTTTAAGTTCAAATGCCCGAACGCGAAAGAGACAAAGAAGCAACGAAGGAAGAAGGCGTTGCAAGCAACCTGGGATGAGTCATCATCGGAAATCGAACGAGGATGAACCAACGCACTCCAACTTCCTCGCCTTAACGGCTAAAGACGAGATCGACATTGACTCTGAATTGGACGAAGAAACGGAGCACGGAAATGTCTCACTGTCGGAAACAGGTTGACATAAGGTAGCGGGTTTCTGCGAATCAGAGCTTTACGAATTGATTTCTTACTTATCTCGCAAACTGGCAAAGTTCAATGACCGGGTTAGGTCTCTCCGAGAGGAGGTAAAACTCCTTAAGGAAGAGATCATCTCGAGCCTTTTGATTGAGCAAGTTCAGGAAGAAACCTCAATTCAAGTCCAAAGACTTGAGGAAGAGAATTCTTCCCTAAAAGCTCAAGTCAAAGAACTCAGTGCAGATTTGAAAAAATTTACCCTTAGTTCCAAGAATCTTGATTGGAACACAGAAATCTGTTCTAAATCGATCTGGAATTGGGTTTAAAGCCAATTTGCGAGTTAGGTCCTACTTTTCAGTAATTAACTGCCCTAGCACTCGAGTCCAAGCATGAGTCCCCAAACTAAGCTTGACTAATCAAGCCGGACCAAATCAATATTGAATTCACAAGGATCATATTCATTACTTAGATAGACCATATCGAGAATATGAACTAGGGGGAGCCAATAAAAAGACTATTTATGTGATTAGATAGTTTTTTTGATTGAATACCTTACTTGATGCTTATTTATTTATTTTTTTCAAATTATTATGCTTAGGATTAAAAATGGTTAGTTAAGGACTAGATTTGATTGAAACTTGCACAACCTAGTATTAGGGTGGGGCGAGCTGATAGTATGTTAGAAAAATCGTCTAGGGAGTCAAGTAGGGGAAGACGTCTCCTATTTGGTCTTCGTAGTCCGGTGGAACAAGCCGAAGCTACCTCGCCACATCCTCGGCTAGTTAGACCAAGGTTTCTAAATGAGGAATATAAAAATACTATTTCTTTATGTGGCTTTATCTAGGAACGGATTGTTGATCAAATAAGGCTAAGGCCAAAAAAGGCCCATGTGCTTCGCCAAAACCTGGAAGCCAAATATGAAATTTATTTTTAAATTACTAATTCTTAAATTTGAATCTAACTCAAGTCACAATCATATCTTAAACTTAACATAATTTCAAGATAAAATTAAAATAATCTCACAAAATAAATAAGGATCTCTATTTTGTCACTTAGAAATAGGTGAGATGGTTAGGATGAATAAACTTAGATCAACCCAAATCCTGTTAATTTTTCCTCCTCACAAAAATTCTTTTTTGGATTTATCTTTATCTCTTTCAAAAATTTATTTTCAAAATTTTCTTAATCATTTTCAAAAATTTATTTTTAAACTTTTCTCAATCTTTGTCAAAAGTTGGTCTTAAAAACAGTTCTTCAAAATTGTTTTTTTTCTTTCTTTTGTTCAATCTAGCTAATCAGATTAAACTGGTTAGACTGAACTCTGTCTCACAAAATCAATATAGGATTAACATGCTTGATCACTTAAATTGGGCGAGACAGATTAGGCAAGTGAATTTGAACAACCTATCATGTATTTTTACAAAACTAGATCCAAACTATGCCACTTTATATGTAGGAGCGTAAAGATTTGGACCAGTAGAGGTTGGATAGTGGGTGCACCAGACGTATGACTGGAGACGAGTCGAAGTTCACCAAACAAAATACAAACCTAGGAACAATGATCTTTGGCAACAACGCTACACTTAAGGCAATCAGTTCAGGTAACATTGAACTGAACTCCGACTTAATTGTCAAAAAGGTCCTTTTGGTTGACAGTATTGAATTTGATTTACTCAGTATTAGTCAGCTTTGTGATACTAGATACTTACTCACTTTTACCAACCAAAACTGTCTAATTAGGAACTTAGAAGACCCAAAGGTTACCCTAAAAGGATTTAGGAAAAATAGAATCTATGTCATAAACCTACCTACCTCACATAAGTGTTATCTAACTCAAATAGAAGAAACTAAATTTTGGCATAGGAGATTAGGACATGCCAACCTAATGCTAATCTCCAGACTCAGTTATAAAGGACTAGTTAAGGGTATACCCAAACTTAGGAATCTTGAAAATTCAGCTTGTGGTCCATGTCAACAGGATAAATAGACCAAGTCTACCCACAAACTTACCCAGCCTAACCTGACCCAATCTGTACTTGAGCTCCTACACCTGGACCTATTTGATTCTCACGGAGTTAACTCACTAAGCGGAAACCAGTACTGCTTAGTTATAATTGATGAGTATTCTAAATTCACTTGGGTCCAATTTCTTAAAACCAAAGATCAATGTCTAGAATCCTTTAGAATTTTAACAAAAATACTTGAAAATAAAAAAGATACCAAATTTAAAAGAATTCGATGTTAGAGGGGGGGGTGAATAGCTACTCTTCGATTTTTTCCTACACGTGTTAGCAAGCGCAAGCAGAAATCTAAAATAATAAACTAAAACAATGCTAACACCAAACCTTTATGTGGTTCGGAGATGATACTCCTACTCCACGGCTGTCCGTAAGGTGGACGATCCAAATTCATCGGTGGATAACTCCCCGGAACACCTCCAGCTAGCTCTTGTCGCTCCTTGTGGGTGGAGAAACCTCGCCACAATCTCTTGACAACTTCTGAGCACTTGTAGGCTACTAACAGACTTTACCCAAGCTTGATTCGCCAAGAACTCTCAGCCAAAAACGAGCCCTCTTAAATAATGCTTGATGCTGAAAGGACCGTTACCAGTCGACTGGTGCTAACACCAGTCGACTGGTCCTTGTGAATTCGAATGTCACAGCCTGACGCTTCGAATTCTAGTCGACACCAGTCGATTGATCATAGAATCAGTCGACTGATCCAAGCATCAGTCGACTACCACCTTTCCAAACCCAAGGTTTCCCTTCTCGAGTACAATTCTCTCAGCACTCGAATCCTAGGATTTCCCTTCCCGAGTACAATTCTCTCAGCACTCGAACCCTCACGACTTAGCTGACTCTTCATCCAACAGCCTTGACCTGTTGCCTTTAAACCTTCTTCGAATTTGGCTCTCGTCCCTCGGATGCATGCAAGCCCACGGCTCGTCTCCCCATGCCATCCTTCACCGGACCCGAAGACGTCCAACTAATTCTATGTGTATCCTGCAAACCTGCACACATAAATACACATATTAGATCAACATGAAACCCTAACTTAATCATATTGACACACACATCAAATTCCATGATCTACCCGATCACATTTGGGTCTATTGCACCAACAGAGATCAGCTCAAGCTCTTTGACTGAGCAAGTTCAGGAAGAAACCTCAACTCAAGTCCAAAGACTTGAGGAAGAGAATTCCTCCCTAAAAGCTCAAGTCAAAGAACTCAGAGCAGATTTGAAAAAATTTATCCTTTTTCCAAGAATCTTGATATGTTTCTTGGAACACAGAAATCTGTTCTAAATCGATCTGGAATTGGGTTTAAAGCCAATTTGCGAGTTAGGTCATACTTTTCAGTAATTAACTGCCCTAGCACTCGAGTCCAAGCATGGGTCCCCAAACTAATCTTGACTAATCAAGCCGGACCAAATCAATATTGAATTCACAAGGATCATATTCATTACTTAGATAGACCATATCGAGTATATGAACCGGGGGGGCCAATAAAAAGACTATTTATGTGATTAGATAGTTTTTTTGATTGAATACCTTACTTGATGCTTATTTATTTATTTATTTATTTATTTTTAAATTATTATGCTTAGGATTAGAAATGGTTAGTTAAGGACTAGATTTGATTGAAACTTGCACAACCTAGTATTAGGGTGGGGCGAGCTGATAGTATGATAGAAAAATCATCTAGGGAGTCAAGTAGGGGAAGACGTCTCCTATTTGGTCTTCGTAGTCCGGTGGAACAAGCCGAAGCTACCTCGCCACATCCTCGGCTAGTTAGACCAAGGTTTCTAAACGAGGAATATAAAAATACTATTTCATATGCGGCTTTATCTAGGAACGGATTGTTGATCCAATAAGGCTAAGGCCAAAAAAGGCCCCTGTGCCTCGCCAAAACCTAGAAGCCAAATATGAAATTTATTTTTAAATTACTAATTCTTAAATTTGAATCTAACTCAAGTCTCAATCATATCTTAGACTTAACCTAATTTCAAGATAAAATTAAAATTATCTCGCAAAACAAATAAGGATCTCTGTTTTGTTACTTAGAAATAGGTGAGATAGTTAGGATGAATAAACTTAGATCAACCCAAATCCTGTTAATTTTTCCTCCTCACAAAAATTCTTTTTCGGATTTATCTTTATCTCTTTCAAAAATTTGTTTTCAAATTTTTCTTAATCATTTTCAAAAATTTTTTTTTAAACTTTTCTCAATCTTTGTCAAAAGTTGGTCTTAAAAACAGTTCTTCAAATTTTTTTTTTCTTTCTTTTGTTCAATCCAGCTAATCAGATCAAACTAGTTGACTGAACTTTGTCTCACAAAATCTATATAGGATTAACATGCTTGATCACTTAAATTGGGCGAGACAGATTAGGCAAGTGAATTTGAACAACCTATCATGTATTTTTACTAAACTGGATCAAAACTATGCCACTTTATATGTAGGAGCGTATAGATTTGGACCAGTGGAGGTTGGATAGTGGGTGCTCCAGACATATTGTCACGCCCCGAGACCTAGGAGCCGCTGATCCAATAGAAAATCGGACAGCACCTCCCCAGTCCGGCGGACAATTTACACATACATACCACAAATATAACAATATCACGCAGTTTAACTGGGTCTCAGGCCTCAAATCCAAATAGAATAACAATATATATGACAATATGCAAATAAAACCAAAACCCGAACTTACCTTAGTTGTCGAGGGCAGGAACGCAGCAAAAACCACACACATAGTCCAACATAGGACTCAAAAGTACAATCCCATAAAACAAGTCACAAATTACAAGTCCACGATAATCCCAAAGCAACGAAATAAAACGTAACATGGTCCAAAGACAGAAAGTAACATATAAAACCAAATCGGGTGTTTTCTTAAGCATGGGACTGACGACTCGGACCCTCCTGGCAGATATCAACCTGAAATCAGATAGTATGACAATGGTGTGAGTCCAAATAAACTCAGCGGATACCCAAATAGATATGCATAGTACGTTATAATAACAATAAGAGTCCACGCTAATACAGTCTCATATGAATCATAGACGAGGGTGTACACTAAAGATACTGAATAAAGGTACATACCCAAATCCATCTATCCTGCAGAGGGTGAAATAAATCCCTATGGAACAAGTATAACATATAATCCAAGATAAACAGGTATCCAGTATATACATGTCAATCAAGTGCAGAAATCAAATGCAGCAAATAATGCACGATACAAAATATGCACATAGTGCAATGATATGTGTCACACCCTAATCCCAGTCAGGATACCGTCCACCTATCATAAATGAACGTCCACGTGGGTAGAGCTGTGACAACCTGTACGCACCCTGCCATCACTGCTCCTGAGTGACCGAGTGGATAGGATGCTAGCGGAGGTCACTCTCCTACCCCAAGCAATGGGGGAGTCTAGCTCTCATCTTCTCGTGTCTCAGGACGAGAAGGGATCCCTGGCTGCTACCACGCCCGAACCCACCCTCCAAATAGTGGCCGAACGGAGCAATACATGACAAATGCACACACTCTATGGTAACCACTATCCCTGAGTGGGTGTGTGTGCATATCCTCATGTAACTGACGATGGGCTCAGACTACATAGGAGCCGATGATCGTCAGCATGCAATAATGCAAGGATGGTGCATGACCCAAACACATATAACACCCACCAAGTCCTCAACTAACACCTCAATGTGCTAGGTATAGGTCTGAATCCTATATCATGGGATACAAGTAACCTACTAGGTATACTGAAAAAGTAACCAGTGATCTATCAATGTCAAAATGCAAGAGGGAACATATCACTACATCTATGCATATATATATACATATACATGGCAACTATTAAGATTGTATGAAACTAAACGGGGGATAACCTCAAGGATAAGCAACATATATCAAATACATGTATACTAAGGCAGATATAGCATATAAACTTACTGTTATGTATAACAAATCATGCATAGCAATATGACAATATCTAAAAGATATGTCAAGGGGTACCCGCCTCAATTAGAGAAGTCCGTAAACTAAGAGAACCTCCCACGATCAATAGCGTGAGTCCACAGTCAAGGTCCTGTATCAAGGACATAGTTTAACTATTTATAAACATTATTAAAAATAGCTAAACTATATATATAGATAAACAAAATTTAGAGTAAATCCTAATTTATAACCTCTATTTAACCTAATCACATTTAACCATGCTTCCTACTTAACTCAATTGTTACAATTAGGTTATTAAGTTAACTTTCCAACTAACATAAGGAACCACCACCAATTAAAAGCAAAATTTCCAGGTAAACTATGCATCCTTGATACTGAGATATACTAATGCTGCTGAGACACACTAACCTAAGAATGCTTCTTAATTAAATTGTGAAATTGAATGCCCAAGTAAACTTTATCACAAAACAAAAACTATACTTTGTTAATGTTTAATAACCGACAATCTTTCAGCCATTTTAGGCGATCTTTCCTTTAATAGCTTCACACCAAATTCAAGTGCAAAGGAAATCTGTGCACTTGGATATCTAAATAAACCATCGTTTCTCAAGGGAAATCATATGTACAGATTTAGCAGATATAACACATACCATGCTATCTTTTACAAAAAAAAAACTACACGGATTAAGCCCTCTAATTCCTATACCACTATTTACCTTTATCTAACCTTAGAATTTTACCACGAAACAACACCAACTAGAGTAACACTTACCAAAGAGGACAATTGCCGATGACGATGAGCCACCAACGAAAACAGAACAGATCAGGAAGAAAGGGAGGAGGAAGATCGGTGCTCGGCGTTGTGGTATTTGACATGGAGGGAGATGATCGCGCAAACCCTCGTGTGATGGGGAGAGGAAAACGAAAAGGTTGGGCTGTCGTCGGCTAGGGCACGCGAGGGGAGAGGAGGAAGGAGGTAGCGGCGGCTGCTAGCTGCGGGTTAGGGCTCGGGATGAGGAGAAGTTATAATAAAATGGGGGAAGAGACTTTTGCAGAAAAGCCCCTGACTTTTCTCAAATTAACCTTCTACCCTTAGGGCAAAGGATTTAACTATTTAACCCTCCCTTTTAATATATATTCCATCTCAAAAATCATTAGGGTTAAATTAATTAGACTTGAAATTTAGAAGTTTACCCGTAAACCCTTGATAAGTTTTAAGTTTTTACAATAAAGCCCCATGGGCTCCTCCCGTAGGGTCGGAAACCCTAGACTCAATCTAGAAAAATCCCGAAAAATTTTCTGGCCCGGATTTTTGAATTGCCGTATTTTACACATATGACTGGAGACGAGTCAAAGTTCACCAAACTAAAATACAAACCTAGGAACAATGACCTTTGGCAACAATGCTACACTTAAGGCAATCGGTTCAGGTAACATTGAACTGAACTCCGACTTTATTGTCAAAAAGGTCCTTTTGGTTGACAGTATTGAATTTAATTTACTCAGTATTAGTCAGCTTTGTGATACTAGATACTTACTCACTTTTACCAACCAAAACTGTCTGATTAGGAACTTACACGACCCAGAGGTTATCCTAAAAGGACTTAGGAAAAATAACATCTATGTCATAAACCTACCTACCTCACATAAGTGTTATCTAACTCAAATAGAAGAAACTAAATTTTGGCATAGGAGATTAGGACATGCCAACCTAATGCTAATCTCCAGACTCAATTATAAAGACTAGTTAAGGGTATACCCAAAATTAGGAATCTTGAAAATTCAGCTTGTGGTCCATGTCAACAGGATAAACAGACCAAGTCTACCCACAAACTTACCCAGCCTAACCTAACCCAATCTGTACTTGAGCTCCTACACCTGGACCTATTTGATTCTCACGGAGTTACGTCATTAAGCGGAAACCAGTACTGCTTAGTTATAATTGATGATTATTCTAAATTCACTTGGGTCCAATTTCTTAAAACCAAAGATCAATGTCTAGAATCCTTTAGAATTTTAACTAAAATACTTGAAAATAAAAAAGATACCAAATTAAAAGAATTCGATGTTAGAGGGGGGGGGGTGAATAACTACTCTTCGATTTTCTTCCTACACGTGTTAGCAAGCGCAAGCAGAAATCTAAAATAATAAACTAAAACAATGCTAACACCAAACCTTTACGTGGTTCGGAGATGATACTCCTACTCCACGACTGTCCATAAGGTGGACGATCCAAATTCATCGGTGGATGACTCCCTGGAATACCTCCAGCTAGCTCTTGTCGCTCCTTGTGGGTGGAGAAATCTTGCCACAATATCTTGACAACTTCTGAGCACTTATAGGCTACTAACAGACTTTACCCAAGCTTGATTCGCCAAGAACTCTCAGCCAAAAATGAGCCCTCTTAAATAATGCTCGATGCTGAAAGGACCGTTACAAGTCGACTAGTCCTTGTGAATTCGAATGTCACAGCCTGACGCTTCGAATTCTAGTCGACACCAGTCGACTGATCATAGAATCAGTCGACTAATCTCTCTGTGCTCTTCATCAGTCGACTAATCCAAGCATCAGTCGACTGCCACCTTTCCAAACCCAAGGTTTTCCTTCTCGAGTACAATTCTCTCAGCACTCGAACCCTAGGATTTCCCTTCCTGAGTAGAATTCTCTCAACACTCGAACCCTCATGACTTAGCTGACTCTTCATCCAACTGCCTTGACCTGTTGCCTTTAAGCCTTCTTCGACTTTGGCTCTCATCCCTCGGATGCATGCAAGCCCACGACTCGTCTCCCCATGCCATCCTTCACCGGACCCGAAGACGTCCAACTATGTCTATGTGTATCTTGCAAATCTGCACACATAAATATACATATTAGATCAACATGAAACCCTAACTTAATTATATTGACACACACATCAAATTCCATGATCTACCCGATCACGCTTGGGTCTATTGCACCAATAGAGATCAGCTCAAGCCCTTTGACTGAGCAAGTACAGGAAGAAACCTCAACTCAAGTCCAAAGACTTGAGGAAGAGAATTCCTCCCTAAAAGCTCAAGTCAAAGAACTCAGAGCAGATTTGAAAAAATTTACCCTTAGTTCCAAGAATCTTGATATGTTTCTTGGAACATAGAAATCTATTCTAAATCGATCTGGAATTGGGTTTAAAGCCAATTTGCGAGTTAGGTCCTACTTTTCAGCAATTAACTGCCCTAGCACTCGAGTCCAAGCATGGGTCCCCAAACTAAGCTTGACTAATCAAGCCAGACCAAATTAATATTGAATTCACAAGGATCATATTCATTACTTAGATAGACCATATCGAGTATATGAACCAAGGGAGCCAATAAAAACACTATTTATGTGATTAGATAGTTTTTTTTATTGAATACCTTACTTGATGCTTATTTATTTATTTTTTTTCAAATTATTATGCTTAGGATTAGAAATGGTTAGTTAAGGACTAGATTTGATTGAAACTTGCACAACCTAGTATTAGGGTGGGGCGAGCTGATAGTATATTAGAAAAATTGTCTAGGGAGTCAAGTAGGGGAAGACATCTCCTATTTGGTCTTCGTAGTCTGGTGGAACAAGCCGAAGCTACCTCGCCACATCCTCGGCTAGTTAGACTAAGGTTTCTAAATGAGGAATATAAAAATACTATTTCTTTATGCGGCTTTATCTAGGAACGGATTGTTGATCCAATAAGGCTAAGGCCAAAAAAGGCCCCTGTGTCTCGCCAAAACCTGGAAGCCAAATATGAAATTTATTTTTAAATTACTAATTCTTAAATTTGAATCTAACTTAAGTTTCAATCATATCTTAGACTTAACCTAATTTCAAGATAAAATTAAAATCATCTCACAAAACAAATAAGGATCTCTGTTTTGTCACTTAGAAATAGGTGAGATGGTTAGGATGAATAAACTTAGATCAACCCAAATCTTGTTAATTTTTCCTCACAAAAATTCTTTTTCAGATTTATCTTTATCTCTTTCAAAAATTTGTTTTCAAATTTTTCTTAATCATTTTCAAAAATTTATTTTTAAACTTTTCTCAATCTTTGTCAAAAGTTGGTCTTAAAAATAGTTCTTCAAAATTGTTTTTTTTTCTTTCTCTCTTTCGTTCAATCCAGCTAATTAGATTAAACTGGTTAGACTGAACTCTGTCTCACAAAATCAATATAGGATTAACATGCTTGATCACTTTAATTGGGCGAGACAGATTAGACAATTGAATTTGAACAACCTATCATGTATTTTTACTAAACTAGATCCAAACTATGCCACTTTATATGTAGGAACATAAAGATTTGGACCAGTAGAGGTTGGATAGTGGGTGCTCCAGACATATGACTGGAGACGAGTCAAAGTTCACCAAACTAAAATACAAACCTAGGAACAATGACCTTTGGCAACAACGCTACACTTAAGGCAATCGATTCAGGTAACATTGAACTGAACTCCGACTTTATTGTCAAAAAGGTCTTTTTGGTTGACAGTATTGAATTTAATTTACTCAGTATTAGTCAGCTTTGTGATACTAGATACTTACTCACTTTTACCAACCAAAACTGTCTGATTAGTAACTTACACAACCCAGAGGTTATCCTAAAAGGACTTAGGAAAAATAACATCTATGTTATAAACCTACCTACCTCACATAAGTGTTATCTAACTCAAATAGAAGAAACTAAATTTTGGCATAGGAGATTAGGACATGCCAACCTAATGCTAATCTCCAGACTCAGTTATAAAGGACTAGTTAAGGGTATACCCAAACTTAGGAATCTTGAAAATTCAGTTTGTGGTCCATGTCAACAGGATAAATAGACTAAGTCTACCCACAAACTTACCCAGCCTATCCTAACCCAATCTGTACATGAGCTCCTACACCTGGACCTATTTGATTCTCACGGAGTTAAGTCACTAAGCGGAAACCAGTACTGCTTAGTTATAATTGATGACTATTCTAAATTCACTTGGGTCCAATTTCTTAAAACCAAAGATCAATGTCTTGAATCCTTTAGAATTTTAACTAAAATCCTTGAAAATAAAAAATATACCAAAATTAAAAGAATTCGTAGTGATCACGGGGGCGAATTCGAAAACTTAAAATTTACTAAATTCTGCAATATGAATGGATATTTTCATCAATTTTGCTGCCCTAGGACCCCCCTAACAAAATGACCTAGTTGAAAG
Source organism: Boesenbergia rotunda (assembly GCA_024364735.1). Lineage (NCBI taxonomy): Eukaryota > Viridiplantae > Streptophyta > Magnoliopsida > Zingiberales > Zingiberaceae > Boesenbergia > Boesenbergia rotunda. Next base: position 796,236 of record JAGFNQ010005046.1, on the reverse strand, counting down.
ACAAAACATAACCCTCCAAGAAGCAGCTAGGATCATGCTTAATGAATATAACTTGACTAACCATTTTTGGACAAAAGCATTTAGCACTGCCTGCTATATTTAAAATACGGTCCTAATAAATAAAAGACATAATATGACCCCCTATGAAATATATTATTATAGACCACCCAACCTACATTATCTAAGGGTCTTTCGCTGTAAAGTGCACATCTTAAACACAAAAGACTACTTAGGTAAATTCCAATCCTAGTCTACCCTTGGTATATTTTTAGGGTACTCAACCTCAAGTAGAGCCTACAGAGTTTATAACACACAAATACTTAAGATTGAGGAAACTACTAATATAATATTTAATGAAGAAAACCAATCTAATTCAACCAATCAATCTAACTCAAATCAACCTGACGTAACTAATCCAAAAGATGATGAGTCTAGACCAGACCAAATTACTAACTCACCAATTGAATCAATTTTTGAACCAGTCTTAGACTTAACTACTGAACCAGTCTCTAAACAAAATTTAATGTTACCTACTAAATCGGTTCCTGAACCAACCCAAAACCTACCAACTGGACCTGAAGTTGAACCAAGTTCTAGGAGACCTAAGAAACCCAGACTAAATCACCGAACTGACTTTATTATAGGTGATCCAACCTTAGGGGTCAGAACAACCTCCTATAAAAACCTATGTCAGGTTGCATTGATTTCAAAGATTAAACCTAAGACCGTAGAAGAGGTCTCACCTGACCCAGACTGGATCATTGCTATGTAGGAAGAACTAGCCCAATTTGATAGAAACCAAGTTTGAGACTTAGTACCTAAACCTGATGGTAAGTCCATTATAGACACTAAGTGGGTGTTTAGGAATAAGTTAAACAACCAAGGTGAAATAGTAAGAAACAAAGTCCGCTTATTGGCTAAAGGTTTAAGGTTGAGGGGTTAGACTATGATGAAACTTATGCCCCTGTAGCTAGATTTGAGTCAATTAGAATAATGCTAGCCTTTGCAGCCCATAGAGGATTCAAATTATACCAAATGGATATTAAGTCTGCCTTCCTGAATGGATTTATAAAAGAGAAAGTCTATGTAGGACAACCCCAAAGTTTTGAAGACTTAGACTACCCTAACCATGTATTCAAACTTAGAAAAGCTCTTTATGGTTTAAAACAAGCACTTAGGGCTTGGTATGAAAGACTATACACTTGCGTAATTTCTAAGGTTTTTAACCAATGCCAAATTGACTCAGCCCTATTTGTTAAGACCTTAGAAAGAGACATCTTTATAGCCTAAATTTATGTAGATGATATAATCTTTGTATCAACTAATACTAATTTCTTAAAAGAATTTATTAAAATTATGGAAAGTGAATTTGAAATGAGTTTAGTAGGTGAACTGACCTTCTTTTTATGACTCCAAATTAAACAAACCAGGGATGAAAATTATGTTCACCAATCAAAATATGCAAAAGAATTGATTAAGAAATTCAAAATGAAAAATTCAAAATACTTAATTACCCCTATGACCACAAATGCTAAAATAGATAATGACCCTGAAGGTAAGCCGGTTGACTTAGAGTATTATAGAAGTGCTATAGGGAGCTTACTTTACCTAACTGCTAGTAGACCTAATATCCTTTTTGCAGTAGGTATTTGTGTTAGGTATCAAGCCTATGTTAAGGAGTCCCACTTAACTACAGTTAAAAGAATCCTTAGATATATTAAGGACACCCTAAATGTAGGTATTTGGTACCCTAGGACTTCCAATTTTAAATTATTAGGATTTTCTGACTCAGACTATGTAGGTTGTAACTAGATAGAAAAGTACAAGTGGGAGCTGTCAATTGTTGGGTCAGAGCTAGTTAGTTGGTGCAGTAGAAAGCAACATTGTGTTGCTTTATCTACAACTAAAGCAGAGTATATTGCCTTAGGAGAATGTGTAGCTCAACTCTTATTGATGATGCATACCCTTAAGAATTTTAACTTAGACTATAAGTTTTATAAATCTTACCAAAAACCTAATCCACCATTCTAGGAATAAACATATTGAAGTGAAACATTAGGGACCACATAGCTAAGGGTGAAATTGTCCTTCAATATATAGAATCCAAATCTAACCTAGCAGACATATTTACTAAACCCCTACCTGAGTCTAGTTTAGTTCATTAAGAAGGAAGCTTGGAATGTGCTTAGTAGAGTAGGACTTCAAATGTTTGATCTTGATTTGATTTTGAACGTCAAAATTCTTTAAGATTCTAAGTCTGATTCTAATTTTAAAAAATTATTTCAAAAATTTTATTTCAAATTTCAAAATTTTGTTTTCAAAATTTATTGTATTTTTTTTCAATACTTAGTTTTACTTTGAATTTAAAACTACCCCTTCAAAACTAGGGTCTTTCTTCGATATGAGCTTAACTTAGGCTTAACCCTAGTATGTATGCTCCCATAGATTTAGAACCCAGCATCTCACAAGCACATTAGGGTTAACTTGATTAACAACCTAGACTGGTTTAAGATGCTTAGGATTGTTGCCCTAGACTTAGATGCTTCAAAATCAATGCATCGACACAAGTTAGGGGCATTATAAATGCAATTTAAATTAATCAAGTCAAGTATTCTAACTAACTAAGCTGATTTATGAATACACTTGACTAACCCAAGTGAAAGCTGCTGTTTATTACAGTCAGCAAGTAGCTAAAAGGTTAGACAGGTGCCTAAAAGGAATTGACTTTATTTTTTAAATATTTAAAATTATTTTTAAATTTTTTCATTCATGCTTGGACTCAAAATGGAGGTGCCTAGACTTGACTTAGACTTAGCCTAGACTTAGACATTTTACTTAGACTTATTGTGTTGCTTAAAATTACTCACTCTGATATACATAGCTATTCTTACCCTCATATTCATTGAATGATTTTGATATATGGCAAAGGGGGAAAGAAAGAAAAGGAGTTCAAAGAAAAGAATGCTTCTATACCGGACTTTTTGCTTTTCAAATCTTTTCGCTTTTCGAAAATTGCTCTTCAAAAATTAAGTTTTTTTTAGTGTTTTCGAAAACTAAGCTTCTTTTTAGTGTTTTCAAAAATTAAGTTTTTTTCGAGGCTTAGAATCTATTTTTAAAATGACTCAGCATTTTGAAAAACTACTTAGTCTCTCTTCTTAGTTTTTGAAAAACACTTAACTTTTTCGAAAAGAATGTTTTAGTACTTAAGCTTTTAAAAAGGTAAGTAAAATTTTCAAAAGTATTCTTTCAAAAAGCTTAAGTCAACTAAGTATTTTGACAATTTTTTTTCAAAAGAAAACTTAACTTAGTCTCTGAACTTTTAAAATCATATTTGAAAAAGACTAAGTCTATTTTGAAAAATATCATTTCCTCTATAATCACAAATGTTAAATGATCTAGTGGGAGATAACTGATTAAGGGGGAGAGCTTAAAAGTAATTTTATTTCCCTGTTAAAACTTGTTTAGACTTAACTTTGAACTGTGTTGCCATAATCAAAAAGGGGGAGATTGTTGGTGCCGGAAGCATAAGATTGAACCTTGTTTTGATAAGTAGAAAAGGGGTCAAGTTAAGCTGGTATGGTGTACTGATGAAGTTGTTAAGATTGCAGGAAAGTTCTAGGTAAGCTAGGCAAAAAGTCTTGACCTGCAGGGTTTGAGCACGAAGTCCTGGTCGGGGATCGGGCAATGATGACTTGGCAAGTGAAGCAGAGTACGAAGTCCTGGTTGGGGATCGGGTAACAACGACTTGGTGAGTGAAGCTGAGCACGAAGACTTGGTCCAGCGGGACCGAACAGAAGACTTTGCTGAGTGGGGATCGCGGATAGGAGTCAAGACGGGTCGAGGTCGAATGTCCTCGTGTTCCGGGTTCCTGGAGGTCGAGCGAAAGTCCAACCGGAGATTCTGGGTGGTAACAGGTAAACTCTCTTGAGAGGAGTAGGTGAGGATGCGTTCCTCAGTGAGGGAATAGTAGGCGTCGGTCTGACCTAGGATTTCATGTGAAACCTGAAAGTCAGGACCAAGACAGCACTGGCTGAATTCATACATGTCTTAATTCTATATTTTATTATTGTATGTTTGGAACTGACCCTTGTTGCAACTAAAAAGAGAAAGCAATTGATTGGGGCGCCTGAATGGAACTCAGGCGCTTGCCTGAGTGGTGGCAGCGGGCGGCTGAGCTGGTGCAACGGTCTGGCTTACGTGGCGAGTGTTGAGTGGAGGATACACGTCGGCACTCAGGCACCTGAAAGGGACTTAGGCGCCTGGCCAGGATAATGTTTGACCGAACAACGGATAGAGTTTCTGGCCAGTACGCTGCAGTGAGGGCACTTGAGAGGTTAATCAGGCGCTTGAGTAAGTAATATAAAAAGGGGTCGAGTGCAGCAGTTCATGACAACAATTCTTAGACTACAATCAGTTTCTTCTTCTGTGTGCTACACGATCGAAGTTTCGATAAATGCTAAAATGTCATCCGACTCTCCGAACGAAGATCTTTCTTTCATTTCAGGAGTCGGTATAATTGTTTTTCTTTTATTGCATACTTCAGTTCTGTAATTTATAATATTCTTGCGATTATTAGTATTGTCCAAGGTAAATGATCAAGGATCATGGGCCTTGCAGTAGGAGTCAGTCAAGACCCTGAAGCAAGTAAAATCAACCTGAGTTAGCGATCGTGGTGTGTTTTATTTTTCGCTGCTTCCTATCACTCTCTAACTTCGACGCTTACTCTAACCTTAATTTTCCGCTGTGTACTCTATCATCGTTAAATTTAAAATCTGAAGTTTTGTTAAGCAATATTCACCCCCCTATATCACTCAATCTCGATCCTATATTACGTTGTTTCTTCTTCATCGGCTGATGATTCCTCCTCGTGCTGGATCTTCCTCGTACTTAGGGCGATGTTGTCCAACTTATTTTTTTCTGTGCACTGAGATTTTTAATGTTGTAGTGTCGAAAATAATTGCTCTAATGTACATATATCAAGATCTTTAGAGATGTAGTATACGTCTATTACGGAAGTCCAGTCCGGGGTCCTCGAGAATGCATTTAAAGAATACCTTGGTGCGTCGCGACTCGTTACCGATTCTCCGAAGTTCTTGAGACCCATGATCAGCTCTTTGATTTTGGCATGTAGCTGGGCAACTGATTCTCCTTCTTCCATTTGGAAGTTGCTGAGTTGGTAGCAGAGCACATATCGTTTTGTTAGCTTTATTTCAGAAGTACCTTCGTGAAGCTCTAGGAACTTTTCCCAAAGTTCTTTTGCTGATTTGTAGGTTCCGATGTGATTGACTTCTTGCGCTGGTAGAACGGTTAGCAGATGAAACTCTACCTTCTTGCCTGCCACAAAGTCCGCTTGCTCCTTCTTTATCCACAAGGTTTCATCTTTGTCTTTATCGTCGACGTCTTTGGAAACATCAAAACCATTTTTCATGATTAATAATAAATTAAAGTCAGTTTTAAAGAATACCTACATTCACTTTTTTCATATAGTGAACTCCCCCTCGAACTTTGGCCGGTAGATAACTGGTCCGATCATTTTATATATGCTTTAGTAAACAGTTAGTCCTTCTGGAGCATCCTTGCTCTGATATCACTTGTTGGGGATCGTGCGGTTGGCAAGAGGGGGGTGAATTGCCCTTGAAAATAAAAACAATCTTTTGTCTTGCTTAAATAAAGATGGAGGTTAGATCACAAGCAAAATAATAACATTAAAAACAATAAGCAAAAGAAACAGAGGTACATATAATGTACTTGGTTTGCAACCAGGAAAATTGCTAATTTAAGGCAAAGTGAAGGTCGATCTACTGATTAACTCCTGGGGGCAGAGAATCCTCTATACAAATTTAGAATTCAAAAAGCAGAAGAGAATCTTAGAATAGAATTCGTGTATAATGAATGATTGAAAATAACTGAGTTTTGGGGTCTATTTATAGTCCCAGTGAAAATCTATCCGGTTACTGACGTGGCCCTACATGGGCACCCGAGTGTATATGGGTGCCTGATATAGCCTTCAGACTTATCCTCATCGCAACGGTCGTGAAGGACTACTTCTGGATGAAATTGGCTTCACAGGCGCCCGAGTCGCTCTCGGGCGCCCAAGAACATGGGCACCCCTGTTAAACCAGGCACCCCTATGCTTGGGTGCCCGAGTTGACCTGCTCAACATTTTGTCAAGCAGTCTTCTATCGGGTGTTCTTGGGTGATCTCGGGCATTCTAGAGTTGGCTCACCGGAACCCTCCTCCGGCCTTCTCCTCGAGCGAGCTTCCTTTCAGTTTCTTATCCCTCAGACATCGCACCCGCCCTTCTTGCTCCACCGGTGTACTCTTCTACAGACCCCCACGTCCCTCGGATGCACCGAGCTAATCAACTCCCTTTCCGTGCCATCCTTCTCGTCCGTTGTGTCTTCCGCTCGACTTCCTATGCTCCTATGATCGTGCACACTTAGACACAGGGATCAAATACTAACAGGACCTAACTTGACTCAGTTGACCACATCAAAATTCACCAGGATACTTACAACATATGATTCAACTTTAATTATATTCATTATATAGTATGGTATTTGGACCCGAGTATTCTAGTCGAATATGATGTTTAGAAGTTGGTGCGCTGTCTAGCTAAGTGTTCCCAGAGCAATGTAAATGCAACTCAATGTGTTGGCATGATTATCACATAATTTAGATTTGACAGACAAACTTAAGGAAATGGAGGGAAAATTTAAAGATTTGGAGTTACGAGAAGCATAACAATAAAAGGAAATAGAGCAGATGAGAAGACAAATATAAGAAAATGATTGGTTTCAAAATTTTACACAAGTAATGCTAAGTATGATGTCCAGAAGTGTTGGGGGATCTCAAGACCCGAATTATTACCAACACAAGTAATAACAATACTCACAAAAAAAAAGAATTGTTTAAAATTATTTGTATAGTTAAGTACATGATAGCAAATTTATTTATTTTTTAGATGGCAGCAATGTTTGCAAATAATATGCAACAAGTTTCATCAACTATGGAAGAAAATAGGCATAGATCCTCCTCATCACCAAAATCAGATAATAACTAGAGAGGTCGGTTTTTAAATACAAATATTTTTGTTAGAGTATTTCTAACTATTTATTTATTTTTAAAATTGATGTTTAAAACAAGTTTATTTAGTTGTTAATATTTTAGGTGCTATCGTTCTGTGTTCAAGCAACTCATATTAGCACTGAGTCAGGTTTTGTGTGCAAATCAGCACCCCATATATAGGTCATAATTCTGTGTTCAAGCATCCCATATTACACTTGCTTTTTGTATTCATCCGGTTTAAGCATCCCATATTATAAGCACTGTTGCCTACTAAAGAAAATATTTAGCTACAAAAGATTGTCACTCAAACAAGTTGTTTCTGAAAATTACTTAATCCCTAAAATATTGTTCAGTTCATGCATGTTTTGGTGATATATTGTACTTTTCGAAGTGGTCTACATGCTACGTCTTAATTCCAAAACTCACCTTCCACCACTGTGGAACATAGAATATGTTGTCTTTTATGTCATGTAATCCCTTGTCATAGAATATATCTTGTCATGTAATACCTTAATCATAGAATATGCTCTAATAGTAAACAATAATTATATGCTTTTGATCACTAAAGTCATTAGCGGATACATCATTTTTATAGTCATGTAGTTTTTATGTCTCTTACCATTCTTTAGGTCTCTTTCCAATCATTAAAGGTTGCTATTGAAGATTGGAGTGAATGCCTTTTGTCGCTTGGAGCAAATGTCTTTTGATGCTTTTTGGTGGAGAAAACTTGTTAATGAAGCTTGTGCATATTTTGGAGGTTAAAGAAAGTATTGTGTTAGTGGTATAGTTTCGAGATAAATGTAGTGTTATGAATATTTTGAAATGAAATATGAATATGACTTGTTTATTTGGTAATCCGATCATGTGTTATGAATATAACTTAGATTTGTGAAGTGAAATATGAATATTATCAATTTATTTAACTTAAGCATTCGATTTGGAAATCTATAGGTATAATTTGCTATAGGATCATTTTTGAAATTAGTAATTCAATATAATTAGCAGCGGTTTTTAATCGCTCCTATAACTAGTGTCACCGTTACATAAGCAACGTATAGGACCGATTACAACCGTTTCCACACATCTTTCTCAATCTATTTTTAACCGCTTCTAATAAATCATCCTTCTACATCGGTTTAAAAGTCATTCTTTTGAATGGAATGGTAATTTATAGGACTGGTCCTGACCGCTTCTAAATGGTGTCCTTCTAAATCGGTTTCTAACTGCTCCTTAAAGTCATCCCCTGATGGTCCATAGGAGTTTATAGAAGCGATATATAAGCGGTCATGACCGCTACTAAAAAACCCCATTCGAATAGGTTGTTGGGATCTCCCGACGACATAAACAAAAAAACGCAACGGAAACAAGATCCCTCGAGCGATCCATGCAAAAGAAAACTCGTACAACTACTGATCTTATGGATATACCTTTGATGCGTGCCCTTTCGTTTATCCCGCTCATCCAAGGCACGTCGGATCTCTTGCACGTCCAAGCATCCGTGCCTCTATGCGTATCCACATGAACACGATCTCTCAACTTCGGAGAAGAACTACCTTAGTTGTGCTAGCAACTTGAGGTAGTTCACAAAACCACCAAGAACCCCAAAGAAAGGGTTTCGACCAAAGAGGGAGAAGAGGAGGAAGGGAAAAAGACTTAGCTTCATCCAAAATGACAAGAAAACTCTTTTATACTCATCTCATGAATATGAAGAGTTTTTGTCCCTTTAGCTTCCCTTCATTAAAGCCAATAAAGAGCACATCTCATCATGTGGCTCTTCTACTTCTCTTCATTCAATGAAGAGAATCTTTTTATCCTCCACTATTATTAATTTATTAAATATTTTAATTAATTAATATCTCGTCCAAATGTGGTTGAGTCTAATCTAAATGAGTCTAACTCAAATTAGACCTCAATCCCATAATCCAATTAGATTCACTTGAGTCTAACTCAATCAATCCAATTCTGATCAAATCTTAGTCAAACTAAGACCAATCAATCTCTGAAGCATCTTGTCCTTAGTGTGTGACCCAATAGGTTCTCGTAACGTTGGCAATGTGCCTAAACCGCTTTAGACACATAAGCAATGAGCGGCATCTAGCAATGCATCATTGCTACCCAAGTAACAAGAAAAGTTGAGATCTGACTTAATCTCCGTGACTATGATAATGTATGACCTTGTCCTTCTATCCTCGATATCTAGATTAACCAATGAGTCATAGACTGTGTCATCCTCGATCAATCTTTGTGTTTCTTGATCCCCAAGTGGACTTACTCAAACAAATGAGCTTAATATCTCATATTGACTCATTTGAGCATGACCATGCGTTTTAGCAGTCCTACTAGATCAAGGGGCCCACAGATATCACTCCCGTCATATGGGAGGGATAGATCCCATCTACATCACTCACATTCCTCCACATAGTTCATTATATACCCAGTGACCGCCTTTATAGTCCACCCTGTTATGGATGATGTTTTAAAATACCAAAGTACATAACTCCTCATATAGGGAACCGTAGTGACTTTAGGTCTAAGAACTATTCATACTAATAGTCACATGAGAAAGTTTATGACACTCATATGACAATCTATGAAACTTTCTCATGGCGGGTCAATTCAGTACACATTCTCTAATGTATACCCATGTGTCAACTTGATATCACATATCCATGGCTTGTGAGCTCAAGTCATCAATTGACCTACATGCTAGTCTCCATGCATTAATATTGTCCTTAAATATTAATGCTTGACTAGGAATGGTTTAGTGTAGTGTTCTCTACATTATCTCACTATCGATTCACCCAATCGATATGATGTAGATAAGAACCTACTATCCAAGGACATTATTATACTTAGTTATTTGGCACAAGTATAAAGTAAGTATAATAACCAAGCATGCCCTTATTAATAATAGAATATGATACAAAAGGCCCCTAGTCAATCACCACATAATTGGCTCTAGGGCTCCTAATATCATAGGTTATGAACCGCTTCAGTAGGTATCCATCAGAAGCAGTTGTGGCGCCTAAACCACCGGTTAGTTTTACCCTTTGATTTCCTTTATTGGCGCTAACATCGGCAACAATTGTGTAACCAGTGCAATAGGTTTAGTAGTGGTTGTAAACCGCTGCTATAGGTCTTTAACAACCGCTTCTAAAACTTTTTTTTCGTGGCATCAATCCTAGATGGTCTCTGATGAGGGCAAGAGAAAGTCTGAAATCTCTACCTTGAACCATAGTAATGCAATGCAGGTCATCCACTTTGACCAAGTTATTGTACAACTTGGCGCACATTGTCGTGTTGATCGAGCTAGTACAATAGATGAGGTTTGGAAGTTGGTAGTGGATGATGACCACAATGGATGGGGCACATGATCGTGTAAAGAATGCCCTACACTAGTATCTAGGTTTCAAGGGTTTATACTCGGTTGATGAGAATCTATCCCTAAGCTATAGTGGGGCAAACCTCTATTTTCTTAAAAAAATAGAGTAAATTGATTATAAATTGACAAAAGAAAATTTTATGGGTTTTAAGATTTTACCGAGGCATTTTATCAACGAATATAGAAGAGAATTGATAACCTTCATTGGAGCACACCGGACCAAACTGAAATGGGGGAGGAGAGGTGTTTGGGGCGCCTAGAGAGCAAAGGCTTGTTGCCTTATATAGGCCGCCTTTGGGCTCCCGGGTGCAGAATGTTGCTGGGCACCCAGGCGGTGCCTCGGTTCCCAAAATTGGCCCTCGATTTCGGAAAAACCTAGGGTCGTGACTTGATGGGTTGGGCGCCTAGACAATAGTCTAGGCGCCTAGATCTGGGGGTGCCTGTGCTTTTGCACAGGTGCCCTAGTTTTATCATTAACCAATTTTTAAAGGTTAAGTTATGTTGGGGTAACAACAAATTATGAATTAAGTTAAGATTGAAAATTAATTAAAAAAATCAATTTAAGGTTGAACAATTAGTTAAGTTAATTAAGTTGAAAATTAATTAAGTTGAAAGGTTAAGTTAATTAAGTTTTAAAAGATTAAGTTAAAATTTAAAAATTAATTAAGTTTTAAACAATTTAAGTTAAATTTTGAAAATTAATTAACTTTTAAAAAATTAAGTTAAGTTTAAGTTGAAGCATTAAGTTGAATTATTTAAGTTGATTAATTTGAATTAAGTTAAAATTTTAATTAGAAAAAATTAATTAGGGTTGGGTTTGACTAACTTTAAAGTCCTAACATCTCATATATTTCTAAGTTTCAAAATAGGGATCTCTATATGTTTTGTGAGATATTGTCAATTTTATCTTTAATTTAGGTTTGATTTCTAAGATTTGATTGACATTTGAGTTAGATTTAGGTTTAATAATCAATTAATTAAAGGACATTTCAATAATTAGCTTCCAGACTGTGGTGAGACACATGACCTTCTTAGGTATCAGAACAACGACCACTTCTAGACAAAGCATTTTAAAGAAATTATACTTTAAAATTTTCGTTTTGATAAACTTTGATCTAACTAGTCTAGGATGTGGTGAGGTAGTTTCGACTAATTCCACCTTAGTAAGTAGACCAAATAAGGTACTCCTTACTATACCTGGCTCCTTTGACAAACTTTCTTAATGTACTACCATCTAGGCCAACTCTAGTACTATGTTGTGCAAGTGTCAATCAAGTCTAAGTCTTTACCTAACCATTCCTAACCCAAGCTTGGCAATAGACAGAAAGAAATAAACAAACAATCAATCAAGCTAAGCATGCAAATTCATCTAATAATAGAAATAGTCTTTCTACTGGCTCCCCTTGGATCATAACCTTGATATGGTCCATCTAGATAGTGGATCTGACCCTTAGGGATCTAATAATGTTTGGTTTAGCATGATTAGTCAAGCTTGTCTTAGGGACCCATGCTCGGACTTTTACGATTCAAGAATCATGAATCATTCCAAGAATAATGTCAAGATTCTTGGAACCCAAAGTGAATCATTCCAAGGATTCCTTAAGTTTTTTGACTTAAGTTTTCAATGCAAAATTCTCTTCCTCAAGTTGTTAGAATTGAGTTGAAGTTCCGAACTGAACTATCTCAGTCAATGGGACTTAGGATGGTCTCTTCGTTAAGGGCTTTTACTTCCTTTTGGAGTGACTTAACCCAGACGTTGGACTTGGCAAATTTGTGAGTTAAGTAAGAAATTAAATTATACAATTCATCTTTAGAAAAACTTACAGCAGGAATAGGCCCTTAGGAAATAAATACGAATCTATGGCTTCTCTCGCATTCAACTTCTGACTCGGACTCTGACCTGGTATCGATTGATTATTCTTTGCCGTCAAAGCAAGGAGGTTCAAGTGGGTCAATTTTTCTTTGTCTGAGTCTTCAAAGGAAGATTCGTCCCATGTTGATTGTAACACCTTCTTTCTTCTTTGTTTCTTTGCGTCCTTCAAGTTGGGGCAATCAGAGTTGAAATGCCCCTTCTTGTTGCACCCATAGCAAGTCACGTCGAATTTGTTCTGCTGACTTGAACTTTGTTCAGTTGAGGTCTCTTTTGACTGAATTTTCTTTTTTGGCATGAAGAACTTCTTCTTGTATAACTTCCGAACTAGGTTGACCAACTCGATGGTGATCTCCTTGTCGTCTTTGGAATCTAATTCATCTTCGAATTCAGGTTGAGGTTGCAACTTCTTCTTTGCCTTAAATTTACCTACAACCAAAGAAATACTTTAATCACGAGATTGTGTGTTAATCTGCCTGTGCAATTCAAATTCAGAAAAAAAATCATCCAACTTAATTTTAGAAAGATCGTTCGACCCTTTGTAAGCATCAACCATTGATGCCTACAAAGTGTTCCTAGGGAAAGCATTTAATGTATACTTGATTACATCGCATTTCTCCACCTTCTGACCGATTACATGGAGTCCATTGAGCAGGTCCTAGATGTGTGCATGGCGCTAACTAGCCGTTTCTTCTTCCTACATTTTGATGTTATAAAGTTTATTCAAATATAAGTCATGCTTGCTTACCTTGGTATCTATGGAGTCCATAGTTCTTTGACACTATTGAAAGGGCCAACGCACTTGAGTTCCTCCTTCGTTAAGCCACACTGGAGAGTTTGAGTGGCTTTTACATCTGCCCCTATCTTCTTTTTCAATGATGAGTCCCAATTCTTGCACCCCATAAGTTCTCCCTGTTCATTGCAAGGTAACTCAAGACCACCTCGGATGATTATCCACATGTCCACCTGAGTCATTAGGTGGACCTTCATTCGACTCTTCCAGTAGCCGAAATCATTGTTGAAGAAAAGAGGTGGACGAGCGATATTGTTGTTAGTATTAGCCCAAGCCAATTATGAGATGATTGACTAGAAAACTTTTTGTATCATATTTTATTAATAAAGACAATTGTTTTGGTTATTATATTTACTTCATATCAATGCCAGATAAATAAGTATACTAATTGTCAGGCCCCAAGGGCCCATTCTTACTCGAAATATGTGCAACATCTCCCCTATATGACGGACAATCTGAAAATTATATATATGCATCTCACAACATAAACATATAGCTCAGCCAACATAGCTGGCAACAAATAGAAACAAAGTAATAAGATATCATGATCACACATTATAACAAATAGAGGAAACTCATATATCCTATATAAAACTTAAGTCCAACGATGAACATACCAAGTTTATAAATGCAAAATCATAACTCCACTCAATAAACTAAACACATGTTTACTAAAATTATATATATAAGTCTAATAAAGAAAATGTCAAAATAATCAAAAGTACTCGACACCGTGGGGCTGCAACTAGATGCTCTCCTAGCTCCCAGTAATGCAACTACCGACTATCTGAAATAAAATTAGATGCAAGGGGTGGTGAGTCCGGTTGGATTCTGCGGGTATCAGATAGATAAACACATGACATATAAAAAAGATACAACAAATAGGTAGAAACAATGGTATATAGTCTTCGAAATAGAATAACATATATAATGTGTAAAACTGAATGAAAGTGCAATAATAACTCATACATTTATGTCAATCAAATACAACAATCATAGCTTAAACAAATGCAACAAATTCAAATAAAAAGCACAATGCATTACATGCATATAATGTTAGGATCGATTCGGTAGCTAGAGGGGGGTGAATAGCGTTTTTCGAATTCTTTCTTCCTACACGGTTAGTTGCGCAAGCGGAATATACAATAATAAAACTAAACTAACCTAAAACAAAGAAGAATACTCATGATTTACGTGGTTCGGAGATAAACTCCTACTTCACGACTGCCCGTAAGGTGGGCGATCCTTAATTCATCGGTGGATGATTCCTCGGAGCACCTTCGGCTAGATTGCGTAGCTCCTTGTGGGTGGAGAAACCTCTCCACAAACTCTGGACACTACCTGAGATCACCAGGCTACTAATAGCTTTGACCAAGCAAGTTTCGCCAAGGGGAAGTAGCCTGAAACGAGCTCCTTTAAATAGAGCTCGAGTATGAAACAACCGCTACCAGTCGACTGCCCCTGGGGCAGTCGACTGGTCCCACTCAGATTCGACTGTCCCAGTCAGCACCAGTCGACTGGTCCCACTCAGATTTGAATCCAGCGGCTGTCCCAGTCAGCACCAGTCGACTGCTCCCAGAGCAGTCGACTGGTCCGAACCTAAGCCTAGGGTTACACTCCCCGAGTAAATTCCACTCCGCACTCGAACCATCCTGACTTAGCCCCTGAGTACAAACACTCATACTCAGACCCTCACAACCCGGTTGACTTTTCACCAGCAGCCTCGACTGATGCCTTCACGCCCTCTTCATCTTCAGCCCTCGTCCCTCGGATGCGCACGCAAGCCTCCAGCTTGCCTCCATGCTACTCTTCACGTACGCCTCGAAGTCCGCGTCCCTCAGCTCATCGTCCGTGCTATCCACGGTCCCTCTGATGTGCACGCAAGCCTCCAGCTTGCCTCCATGCCATCCTTCACTTGAAGACATCAACCAAGTCCATGTGTACTTGTACACCTGGACACTCATGTACACATATTAGTCCAACAACAAATCCTAACTTAACCATATTGACCACACACATCAAACCCCATGATCCTCCAGATCATCTTAGGGCGGCTGATTGCTCCAACAATCTGCCCCTTTTTGATGTGTGACAATATGTTAAGTTAGGTAAACATAAACACCAATAATAATAACAATAGCAATAGCAATTGAAAAACAAATCATAACAAACAAGAGGTAACCTCCCCCTTAACCTATGCTTTCTCCCATTTTTCAATTCTCATTGCCAATACCACGTTAAGTTATTCCCAACTTAACACTTAACACAAGTTAAGTTCTCCCAACTTAACAACCAAGTTTCACAAACCAAAGTTAAGTTCCAACCAAAACCTAACTTAACACCCAAGTTCTCCCCCTTTGACACCATCAAAAAGATTGCCCCAAGCAATCCTACCCCTGGTATCAAATAGAACTTATCAGATTTCTAAAAAACCCCTCAGAAATCACCAAATAACATTCTGTCCTAACTACCAGTCGACTGCCCCCAGGGCAATTGACTGATACGCTATTTTTTGATTTTCTAGCCAAATTTCAGAAACCCGTATAAAATTCTAGAAAATCTAGAAAAATGTGAAATTTTGCAAGCACATTTGTTAAAGTATATCCTACCCTAGAAAAATATATTTTCATGAAAAACAACAAACGTGCTTGACTTTTGGTACAAACCTAAAAATCCTTAAAAATTGGCACTTTTGTATCAACTTTGAATTCCATATATGTTTCCTTATGTTTGCCAATTCCATTCACCTTAGTTTTACATATAGAATGGTTCTTAAACCTCCCTTTTTCATATAGATATTTTTATTTTGACAAAAGCTCCCCCTCTTTATCTCTTAACCCTAGATGATCATGAAAAATCCTTTCTCATGCCCTTATCTATAGAAACCTTGTTCATTCAATACAATCAATAAATTTAGGCAAAACAATCAATATGAAATTTCAAAACACATCATGAAAGCATAGATAAACATTTTAACTTAAAAACCATAGCGTATTATCAATACAATTTACTAGTTTCAAACAATACTCAAATCATGTATCAAAGCATAGATAGAATAATGCAAGCCAAAATCAACTTATGACATAAAAACCCATAACATATCATAAACAGAAATGTATCATACATGATGCTAAAATAAAAATAAGAAAGGATCATAATAGTATCACAAGGGCCGTAGCCCCGAAGTCACCAAAATAATACAATTCCAGAATAAGGAATGTTTGAGAGATATAAGAATATAGCAAATAAAACACTCTCAACACTAAGCCACTCTAAATCCTGTGCCATCCCATCACATCATGTCGTCGTCGCCTGGAGGAGGAGGAGGAGGAGGGGCCTAAGAAGCCAGATGCAGCTGCCGGAGCATCTTGTACATCACGTCCTACTAGCTCCAGAATCCTCGGCAGAACTCTGTAAGGCCATGCATCTCCCCCTGAATCGCCGTCTGCGTCTGCTGAAATTTGTGGATCTCCTCCCAGATGCCGTGAACGTCCTCCTGAAGCCCGTGAACATCTAATCGAAGCTGAGTAAACTCCGCACGTGTAACCTTCTCAGCGGGCTCCTCCTCAGAGCTGGAGGACTCCGGACGCTGCCTCCACACAAACGCCCCTTGTCGACACTCAATGCCTGCCAAGGACAGCTGGCGTGTGCCAATTTGGTCATAGTCCTTGGACATGTGCCTGACCTGACCTCTAGTCACACGGTACCAAATCGTAACTGGAAGAACTCGGTCAGAACGTGGCAGAATGGCATGTAGATTTTCCCATTGACACTCTGGGAAAAATGACAGATGGAGGTAAATATATGTAGGGAGACGTCAATATCTAACCTCCTCTTTAGGGCATACATCATCACTAGATGAGGCAGTCGGATCCTAGCCCTTCCCTTGGTGACGATGGGTAGAAGACACTCTAAAACAATCTTATATAACACATGACTGAAGGCACTCATAGGCTTGGCATCAAAGATGCGCTCTGACTGATGCCTATGCCTCCTAAAATAGTGCATGTGAATTTGGTCTATGGTGACATCAGGAAACTCAAAAGGCTCAAAAACATTAGGAAAATAAGTGTTCACATTATTTGACGCCCGACACTCCAAAAATCTAGCCAAAACCATGGCTGTGAAAGGAATGGGAACTCCGGCTACCCTTGACTCATAAAGGTTATTTTCAGAGTCAACGCAAGTCAAGTTTGCATAAAACTCTTTGCATAGGTCAATGTTAATGTCGTGTTGGCAATAAACTAGTTGTTCTATCCCAAAGTGGGTAATCATCTCGGCTATTTGAGGGGATTTTTCTTGGAAGAAGGTTCTATTCAAATATCGATAGCTCATTGGTACAAATTCATTCTCCTCAAATCTTTTCTTACACTCTAAGGACCTAAACCTAGACTCGATCTCCCGGGTCTTGCCGACCTTGGTGAGATGAACCCTCACCTCGTGGCCTCTTAGAAACAACCCTAATATGTAATAGACACATTCATGCATACCAAACACCCCCCAAAGGAAAGAAAACACAGAAAACATGCACAAAATTGTCACATTAGTTCCAAAACATGGTTTAAATGAACAAAATCAATTGGAAACACCGTTACCTCTTTGCTAATCGCTTCATGATGATAATGAGGAGAGATCGGCTTGAAACGATGAGTTTTTACTAACCCTAGGAGTGGATCCGAGGTAGAGGAAGTCTTAGGGAGAGATTTTAGGGCTTGGAAGAGGCTTCGGACGAGAGAGGAGTCGAGAGGAGGAAGAAATCGCCGGAGGTGGTATGCCAAAACCCTAGGTTTGTCCACCCCCGCACGACCCGATCCAACTTAAAACCCGTAGACCAGTCGACTGCCCCCAGGGCAGTTGACTGCGAAAACATACAGAGGGTTTCTCACTCTAGGACCAGTCGACTGCCCCTGGGGCAGTCGACTGGTGCACCTTACAGAACCTTTCTCGCTCTAGGACCAGTCGACTGCCCAGAGGGCAGTCAACTGATACTGAAAGTTCAATTCTCTAGTCCTAACTTCAGAAATGTCTAACTAATTCCACAAATCTCCAAAAATTCTAAAATTTTATGGAGAGATTTGTGGATCCTATATCTATTTGGGGAAAATATAATTTCACACAAAATTATTCCGAATCCCAAGATTGATATGAATTTCAAAACTATCCAAATTGAGTCATTTAACCTCAACTAAAAGTTCTAATTTGGATCTCTTCTTGATGCTTCCTCTCATACTTACTCATATTACATTGATAGCATCAAGTTATATGGTTTTTACTTTTTAAACCAATTTCTCTTAATTATAATCTCATTTTCAATCTTTTTCTCCACAAACCTTATTTTAGTGTGCCAATTTCCTAGAATTAAGGCTAACCTTAGTATTTTTTTAAACCTTCTGGCATACTTTATAGCCCATCTAGTCTCCTAGAAGAAAACCACCTGAGATCCATTGACCATGGATCCCATTTTGGCTTCTAGAGCTCTCCCTTGAGCTCCTAGCCCTAGTTACCTTCCTAGATAACTCATCTACAAAGGCAAGACCACACCGGTACTCTTCCGTTGCTTCTTGACCTTCCACTACCACTTGTTGGATCGAGAAAACACGATATCGTGAAACCGTTTCGAATTAGAAGAAAGAGAATGCGTAGCGGAAATTAAAAATAAACACACAGAACTCAAGGATTTTTTACTTGGTTCGGAGTCGCGGTCGGCTCCTACTCCAAGGCCCACGGTCCTTGATCGTATACTGCGGGCAATTCTATAATGCGCAAAGTTTTACAAAGAATTGTATAATTATAGTGCAGTAAAAAGAATAAGTTTCCTCTTCGTTACCGACGCCTAGTGTGGATCATACTTCGGTGCGAAGGGTCGTCGTCGGCGCTTCGAATCTCGAGATTGGAGGTTTCCGGAGCAGAGCGCTTGAGTCGAAGAGTGTAAAGGCGTTAGAAAAGTTGTTATCGAAGCCTTGGGGGTCGAGCCCCTTTTATAGCCCTCCTGGGGGAGCCCGGGACACTGGGGGCACCTGACACGTGCCTTCGGATCCGAGAACCCTCATCCGAAACTCGGTCAGAGCTTATCCCTCTAGAATCGGGCTCGGAGCTGACGGGGGCGCCCGGGACACTGGGGGCGCCCCGGTTGACTTGATCTGCTGGCTTCTCGGCTGAATTCACTTCAATCGCTTTGTTGGCTTGGACCCAGGGTGCCCGAGGCATCCAGGGCGCCCGGGACACTCAGGGTGCCCGGGAGCTTGAGGGCGCCTTGCCCAGTGACCTTCCGAAGCAATCTTTGCTCAACTGCTTGTTTGGCTTTGACCTTGGGCGCCCGGGACCTCTCGGGCGCCTAGCCCAGCTGCTGCTCCTCTCCTTTGGGGCGTTCTGAGCTGTAGAAACACGTTCCTTTGGTCCCTGCATCCAAGGTTAGTTCTACAACAAACAAGGTAATAAAATATTAGGTTTATACAACCTTAGCTGTCTTGGTTCTGACTTTGGGTCTCCCAAATGGATCCCTAGGTCGAACCGATGCCTATTGTTCCCTCGAAGGGGAACACGTCCTCACCTACTCCTCTCAGGAGAATTTACCTTTTGCCAACCGGCTCCTCCGGTTGAACTTTTGCCCAGCAATCCTTCGCCAGGTGCCTAGCAGCCCTTCGCCAGGTCTTTGGTACCAAGCAGTCCTTCGCCCGGTGCCTAGCAGTCCTTTGCTAGGGCTTCAGTACCAAGCAGTCCTTCGCCAGGTGCCTAGCAGTCCCTCGTCAGGTCTTAGACTCCTAGCAGCCCTTCGCTAGGTGCCCAGCAGCCCTTCGCCAAGTCTTAGGGTTTCGATGCCTAGCAGTCCTTCGCTAGGTGCCTAGCAGTCCTTCGCTAGGACTTCTTTCTGCACACTCAAGTAACATATTAGATTAAAATAACAGCTTAACTTTTGAACCCTTTGCCAATATCAAAACCCAGGTTCGACTTAGGTGTTGTCTGCACCAACAATCTCCCCCTTTTTGATTTATGGCAACTCGGTTCAAAAAGTTAATAAAAAAACAGGTGAAATACCAATCTAGTTTCCACCCCTGGAAGGAATCACCCCCTAGGCTTTTCAAAGGTTCGCGGGGTTAAAAATGTTTCTAAGTCTAAAAATGGAATTGATTTTTCAACACTTAGAACATTTTCAAAAAAAAGTTTTAGAAAACAGAAAATTTGGTCGGTCACTTGGAAAATTTATATAGATAATTTATACTAAAAATTTTGGAAAATTTTCTAGACTTCTTCTGAAGTTTTTATTACAAAAAGAAATTTTTGAGTTAAAAAATTTCTAAACTCTTTAGCACTCCAGAAAATTTTGAAATTAATATTTAGAACTTTTCTATTAGAGAAAAAATAAGTACTTAGAGAAATTTTGAACTAGCTTAAGTACTTTTGAAAATTGACTTAAGTCAAGTAATTTAGAAATAATTTTGAAAACAATTTAGAAACAGTTTTGAAAACAGCTAGGTCAAGTACTTAGAAACAGTTTTGAAAACAGCTAGGTCAAGTACTTTTTGAAGAAAGGATATTTGAAAATTTTGAGAAAAAAATTTTATCTTCTCTCCTTTCCAATCTCTCCCCCTTTGCCATATATCAAAAAAAGAATATAGCAAAAGACATAAGCAAAATAATATAGCAAAGAAGTAAGGTGTTGTACTAAACCAATTCAAGGTATAAACTAGACCAAATCAATTTTTATTATCTCTTTCGGGTCCTGTCTAACCCAATTAGCTACTTACTAACTGTTATAAACAGTAGTTTTCGCTAGGGTTAGTCAAGTTAAGTGTTCTGTTAAAGTTAGATTTTCTAATCTTGACACTTAACCTGATTACTGTTTAATTTATATTTAGTGCCCCAATTACTGCAGATGCACTGACTTAAAGCATCTTGAATTAAGGCAAAGACCTAAGCATCTCAACCCATTCTAGGTTATCATTCAAAAGTAGCCTAAGGTGCTTGTGAGATGCTGACTTCTAGATCTATAGGTGCATACAGTTCTAGGGTTAGGGCCTAAGCTAAGTCCATTTGCGAAAAAGCCCTAGTTTTAAAGGGGGTAATTTTTCTTCAAAAAAAACTAAGTCGAAAAATTGATTTAAAAAAAATTCAAATTAAGTAGAAACTGATAAGTAATAAAACAGTTTTATCAAAACAGAAGTAGAGTAAACCTATTCTACCAAGCATAACCCTAACTGCCTTCTTAGTGAATTGAACTCAGACTCAGGTAAGGGTTTGGTGAATATATCAGCTAGGTTAGATTTTGAGTCTACATGCTTAAGGACTATCTCACCCCTGGCTACATGATCTCTTACAAAGTGGTGTTTAACTTCTATGTGTTTAGTTCTGGAATGTTGGATTGGGTTCTTAGTTAGATTAATTAAGCTTATATTGTCAATCTTGACTTGAGTTTGAGTGTAGTTAAGCTGGAAGTCCTTAAGAGTGTGCATCATCCATAAGATTTGTGCTACACACTCTCCTAAGGCAACATACTCAGCTTCAGTTGTGGATAGAGCTACACAGTGTTATTTTCTGCTACACCAACTCACTAGACTATTTCCTAAAAGTTGGCAGCTTCCACTTGTACTTTTTCTATCCAGTTTACAACCAGCGTAGTCAGAATCCGAGTATCCTAACAAGTCAAAGGTTGAGGTCCTAGGATACCAAATCCCTACATTTAGGGTGCCCTTAACGTATCTAAGTATTCTTTTTAGGGCTGCTAAGTGTGTTTCCTTAGCACAAGTTTGGTATCTAGCACACATTCCTACGGCAAAAAGGATATCAAGTCTGCTGGCTGTAAGGTACAGTAGACTTCCAATCATACTTCTATAGAGTTTAAGGTCTACTGGTTTACCATCAGGGTCACTATCTATTTTTACATGTGTGGCCATGGGGGTACTTATGCTTTTAGAGTTGTCCATTTTAAATTTCTTTATTAACTCTTTAGCATATTTGGATTGATGGACATAGTTTCCATCCCTAGTTTGTTTGATTTGTAACCCTAGAAAGAAGTTGAGCTCACCAACTAAGCTCATTTCAAATTCATTTTCCATTATTTTAACAAATTCTTTAGAAATTAGGTAGGTTGATAAGCGTTCATACCAGGCCCTAGGTGCTTGTTTTAGTCCGTAAAGTGCTTTAGTGAGTTTGTAAACATGGTCAGGTCTTTCTAGGTCCTCAAAGCCGGGGGGTTGCCCTACATAGACTTCTTCCTTAATAAATCCATTTAGAAAAGCTGACTTTACATCCATTTGGTAGAGTTTAAATCCTTTATGGAATGCAAAGGCTAACAACATCCTAATGGACTCAAGTCTAGCTACAGGGGCATAGGTTTCGTCATAATCTAACCCTTCTACCTGAATGAACCCTTTGGCTACTAAGCGGGCTTTGTTTGTCACTATTTCTCCTTGATCATTTAGCTTATTCCTAAACACCCACTTAGTATCAATAATGGATTTTCCCTCAGGTTAAGGTACTAGTTCCCAGACTTGGTTCCTCTCAAACTGGGCTAATTCTTCCTGAATAGCTATGATCCAATCAGGATCAGGTAAGGCTTCCTCTATATTCTTAGGTTCAATTTTTTGAAATCAGTGCTATTTGACTTAGTTCTGACTCCTAAGGTTAGATCACCCACAATTTGATCGGTAGGGTGACTGAGTCTAGGTTTCTTAGTTTTTCTGGAACTTGGTTCAGCCTCAGGTCCGACTGGTCGGTTTGGTTCAGTATTTGGTTCAACTACTTGGGTTGGTTCAATTATGGGTTCAATTAGGGGTTCAACTAAAGGTTCAACAGTTTGTTCATTATCTTTTTGATCAGTATTTGATGAATCTAGATCTGGATTATCAGATTTTGAATTGATTTCTTCATCAAATATCAGATTTGTTGTTTCTCCAATTTTCTTAGTTTGTTTATTGTAAACCCTATAGGCTCTATTTGTTGTTGAATATCTTAAGAAGATGTCTGAGGTTGACTTAGACTGGAATTTACCTAGATAGTCCTTGGTGTTTAGGATATGGACTTTGCACCCAAAGACCCTTAGGTATGTAGGTTTGGAAGTCTATAGTAGTATAATTCATAGGGTGTTTTATTGTGTCGTTTGTTAATTAGGACCCTATTTTGTATGTAGCAAGCCGTACTAATTGTTTCTGCCCAAAATTGGTTAGCTAGGTTAAATTCATTGAGCATAGCCCTAGCGGCTTCCTGTAGGGTTTTATTTTTCCGTTCAATTATCCCATTTTGCTGGGGGTTCTAGGACACGAAAATTCATGTATATACCCATTTACCTTACAAAATTCCTCGAATCGTTGATTTTCAAATTCTCCCCCGTGATCACTCCTAATTCTTTTGATTTTGGTATCATTTTGATTTTCAATTAACTTGCAAAAGTCACTAAATAGGTTTAGGGTTTCATCTTTGGTCTTTAGAAACCTAACCTAGGTAAATCTAGAGTAATCATCAACAATTACTAAGCAGTACCGGTTTCCACTTAGTGACTTGGCTCCATGTGAATCAAGTAGGATAAGGTGCAGGAGCTCAAGTGTGGTTTGAGTTAGATCAGATTGAATTAGTTTGTGATTAGACTTGGTTAGTTTACCTTGATTACATGATTTACATATTAAGTTTTCATGGTTCTTAATTTTAGGTATACCTTTAATTAGGCCAAGTTAGGTGATTTTTGAAATTAATCATAGATTAGTGTGTCCTAATCTCCTATGCCAGAGGTTTGATTCTTCTAACTGAGTTAACATGCATTTAGGTACTAGGGGTAGGTTTATAGTGTAAACATTATTTTTCCTAGAACCCTTAAGCATGATTTCTGAGTCTTGCAAGTTTCTAATCAGGTAGTTAGAGTTGGTAAAGGTAACTACATAGCCAGTATCACATAATTGACTTATGCTAAGCAGGTTAATTTAAAGTCTTCAACCAAAAGAACCTTTTTAATAACAAAGTCAGATTTAAGTTCAATGTTACCTGACCCAATCACCTTGAGTGTAACATTGTTGCCAAATGCTACTGAGCCTAGGTTCTTCAACTTGATTTTGGAGAATTTCAATTTATCCCCAATCATGTGTCTGGAGCACCCGCTATCCAACATCCATTGGTCCAAATCTTTATGTTTCTACACATAAAGAGTTTTGCTGATTTGGATCCAATTAGATTTAAGGATAGCCTAAATTGATTTTCACAGCCTAGTCTGTCTCACCCAATCTAGAGTTACCAATCACGTTTGCCTTATGGATTTTTGTGAGACAGGTTTTAGTAGACAGAATTATTTTGAAAAATCATGATTTATTTTGAAAAAGTTAAATTAATTTTGAAAACAATTGGTTTCGAATTTATTTTGAAAAAGAGTGTTTGAATCTAAAATTAATCAAAAATTTATGTTAGATTCGAATTTGACAAAGAATAATTTGAATTTGAATTTCAAAAATTGGCTTCCAGGTCTTGGCGAGGCACTAGGCCTTCTTTGGCCGTAGCCTTATTGGATCATCAACCCTTTCCTTGACAAAGCCTTTTAATGAAATTTCATTTTCAAAATTATTTTTTAAAAAATTCTGGTCTAACTAGTTTGGGTCTTGGATTGGTAGCTTCAGCTAGTTCCACCAGTCTAAAGAGACCAAGTAGTGTATACTTGACCTTATTAGAAGAGGCTTCCCTAACATACTATCATCTCACCTCCACCTAATACTATGTTGTTCAAATTTCAATTAATTGGTACAGTCCTTAATCTAACCAGTCCCAAGTCTAAGTATGGTAAATTGTAAAAAATAAGTAGACAAGCAATCATGCAGTTTAAAACAGGAAAAGAAATTCATCTAACTATAAAGATTGTTTTTAATTTGGCTCCCCCTGGACTAAAGCCATGATAATGGTTCGGCAAGATGTGAATCTTGTCCTTGGGGATCCAATACTGATTTGATCCAGTTTGTTTGTTCAGGCACAGTTTGGGTACCCATGCCTGAATTTTAGGTCTAGACTGATTCAGTACAGCATAGTATGACCTTTGTCTTGCCTTGATTCGATAGCCTAACTCGGATCAATTTAGAACCAGCTTCTGTTTTCCAAGGATCATGTCAAGACCCTTGGAACCAGAAGTGAATCATTCTAATGCTGCTCTAAGGTCCTTGACTTGCGTTTTCAAGGAGTTTTCTTTCTCAAGTTTTTCAACTTGAGTAGAGGTTCCTTCTTGAACCTTCTCAGCTAAGGATCTAGAGTCAGCTCCCTCTTTCAGGAGTTTTACTTCCTGTCTGAGGGACTTGACTCGGATTTTAGCTTTCGCCAAGTCGCGAGAAAGGTAAGCAATTACTTCAGTTAATTGAATTCTAGTAAATCCACTTACAGTGATTTCGCTGTCCTCTGAAAATGTAAGCTTTCCATCGTCCGGTTCCGATTCTGATTCGGTCTCGATTTCTTCCGAGGCGGTTAGTGCGAGCAAGTTCGACTGTGGAGCCTCTTCTTCTTCTTCTTCGGATGAAGATTCGTCCCACGTTGCCTGAAAGACCGTCTTCTTTCTTGTCTTCTTCGTTTCCTTCAGATTGGGGCATTCCATCATGTAGTGACCCTTCTTTTTGCATTCGTAACAGGTCACATTTGGTTTGGTCTTTTCATTTGAAGGTTCAGCTGGTTCTTCCTTTCTTCGGTTGACTTTTCTTCTGTTGGTCTGGTTTTTTAGTTCCTTGTAGTAATCCCGGGCTAGCCGAACCAGCTTAGGTTGATTTCCTTCGCTGTCTTCTGAGTCTGAGTCTGAATCATACTCAGGTGCAGGTTGAGGCTTCTTTTTGGTTATCTTTCCAGTTTTACCTGCAATACAAGTGATGCCTTTCTCGGCCATGGTGCAGTTAGTTTGCTCATGCAATTCTAGTTCAGAAAACAACTCATCTAATTTAATTTTAGATAAATCCCTTGAAACTTTGTACACATCTACCATAGATGCCCATAAAGTGTTTCTCGGGAAAGCGTTAAGAGCATACCTGATCAGGTCACGGTTTTCTACCTTGTGACCGATTGTGTGTAGACCGTTCATTAGCTCCTGAATTCTGGCGTGGAGCTGAGCTGCAGATTCGCTGTCGTTCATCTTGATTGTATACAGCTTGTTCAGTAGTAGGTCCCTCTTATTGATTCGGGTGTCGGAGGTTCCTTCGTGCAACTGAATTAGCTTACCCCAGAGTTCCTTTGCACTGTTGAATGGCCCGACCCGGTTCAGCTCTTCTTTGGTTAGGCCGCATTGGAGTGTTTGGGTTGCTTTAGCATCAACTTCAATTTTCCTTTTTAGGGCGGTATCCCATTCGGTGTGGGATTGTGGTACTCCGTCAACATTTTTAGGGATTTCCAGACCAGATTGGATTATTATCCACATGTCCACCTGAGTTTTCAGGTGGACTTCCATCCTACTCTTCCAGTAGGAGAAATCCTCCCCACTGAAAAGTGGTGGTCTGGCGGTACTGAAGCTCTCTTGCATGACCATTTAGGAATTATTCTGAAATAAAGATAACGAAAAAAAATGTCCCAAGACTTGGTCTTGGATTAGCAGTGTGGGAAAAAGATAAAACAATTTTTATCGAGTGGTGTTGCACCAACCTCGATTAATGATAAAAATTCAATTAAAAAAAAATTATTTCGTAAAAATATGAAAAACTCTCAAATTGGTGGTTGCACCAAATTTGAGCTTCCCCGCTCTGATACCACTTGTTGGATCGAGAAAACACGATAGAGGGGGGGTGAATATCGTGAAACGGTTTCGGATTAGAAGAAAGAGAATGCGCAGCGGAAATTAAAAATAAACGCACAGAACTCAATGATTTTTTACTTGGTTCGGAGTCGCAATCGGCTCCTACTCTAAGGACTACGGTCCTTGACCGTTTACTGTGGGCAATTTTATAATGCACAAAGTTTTACAAAGAATTGTACAATTATAGTGCAGTAAAAAAAACAAGTTTCCTCTTCGTTACCGATGCCCGGTGTGGATCGTACTTCGGTGCAGAGGGTCGTCGTCGGCGCTTCGAATCTCGAGATCAGAGGTTTCCGGAGCAAAGTGCTTGAGTCGAAGAACATAGAGGTGTTAGAAAAGTTGTTATCGAAGCCTTGGGGGTCGAGCCCCTTTTATAGCCCTCCTGGGGGCGCCCGGGACGCTGGGGGCGCCTGACACGTGCCTTCAAATCCGAGAACCCTCATCCGAAGCTCAGTCAGAGCTTATCCCTCCAAAATCGGGCTTGGAGCTGACGGGGGCGCCCGGGACACTGGGGGCGCCCTGGTTGACTTGGTCTGCTGGCTTCTTGGCTGAATTCACTTCAATCGCTTCGTTGGCTTGGACCCAGGGCGCTTGAGGCATCTAGGGCGCCTGGGACACTCAGGGTGCCCGGGAGGTTGAGGGGGCTTGGCCCAGTGAGCTTCCGAAGCAATCTTTGCTCAACTGCTTGTTTGGCTTTGACCTTGGGCGCCCGGGACCTCCCGGGCGCCTAGCCCAGCTACTGCCCCTCTCCTTTGGGGCGTTCTGAGCTGCAGAAACACGTTCCTTTGGTCCCTGCATCCAAGGTTAGTTCCACAACAAACAAGGCAATAAAATATTAAGTTTATACAGCCTTAGCTGTCTTGGTTCTGACTTTGGGTCTCCCAATGGAACCCTAGGTCGAACCGACGCCTACTGTTCCCTCGACGGGGAACGCGCCCTCACCTACTCCTCTCAGGAGAATTTACCTTTTGCCAACCGGCTCCTCCGGTTGGACTTTTGCCCAGCAATCCTTCGCCAGGTGCCTAGCAGCCCTTCGCCAGGTCTTTGGTACCAAGCAGTCCTTCGCCCGGTGCCTAGCAGTCCTTCGCTAGGGCTTCGGTACCAAGCGGTCCTTTGCCAGGTGCCTAGCAGTCCCTCGCCAGGTCTTAGACTCCTAGCAGCCCTTCGCCAGGTCTTATGGTTTCGATGCCTAGCAGTCCTTCGCTAGGACTTCTTTCTGCACACTCAAGTAACATATTAGATCAAAATAACATCTTAACTTTTGAACCCTTTGCCAATATCAAAACCCAGGTTCGACTTAGGTGCTGTCTGCACCAACACTACTCTCTTAATCCTATAAACCTTTTTCTTGGTCAATTCCTTTTCTTTTCCTTTAAATGACTTTTCTTTGCTATTTTTGATCTTTTCTCTACCATAAACATAAGACATCCTTGAATATGCCATTTTACCAACATTTGCCCTCCTAGGGTGGTATCCTAAACCCGACCTACCATTCCTAAGATGTTGATCTTTTTGCATTATGCTTGACCCCTTGGACCCCCTAATGAGTCTATCTAGGTTTTTCTCCAATTTTTCAAGTTTTTCTTTCAAAACTTGATTTTCCTTTTCCAAACTCCTAACCTTAGGATCATTAGACCTAACTTGATCATTCCTATGTCTACCCATTTTTCTAGGCATATGTCTCCCTTTCGTAGGGTTTATGCCTTGGTCCTTAGTCCTAGAATTCCTAGATTTGTCATGAAACATAGAATTTTTGGTGTTTTGGCATGCAATAGTATTTCTATTCCTATCATGATATTTAAAACCAAAATTACATCTTGGCAAGCAATCATTTACATCTCTAGCATTTATGGAAGAATTTGAAGCATAAGTAGAGTTAGGGATTACCTCCCTTACCCTTGGTGTTCCCCCTTAATGTGAGCTCCTTTTCTTCCTTTCTTCTTTCTCCCATCTCCTAAGGTGCTCTATCATTTTAAGCTCTCCTTTCCTTGGAAACTTTGTATGGTAATGCCCTAGCTCCCCGCATGTGAAGCATCGAATGCTCCTTCTTTTCTTTTGAGCTTCCTCATTCCTACAACCCATATTAGAATTTAAATGAATGGACTTGGGCTTAGGAATTACCTCCTTTTTACCTAGTGGGCACTTATCCTTGTAATGCCCCTTTTTGTTGCACTCAAAGCGTATGATATGCTCTTTTGACTTTGCTTTGGCGGAGGTTGGAGCTTTCTCTTACTCTTGCGTGGATGAAGGTCTCTCCTCCCCCTCAACCCTTGATGTTGATACTTCTTCTTCTTCTTCTTCGGATGAGGTGGATCCTTTTTCACTCAACTCCTCCACTTCACTTGATAATGTTGATAATTCTTTTTCTCTTTGGTCTTCTTGGACACTTAAACTTAGTTCTTTGGGCTCCTCTACTAGTTGAGCTTGTGTAGGGGTCTTATGAACTTCTTCCAATTTATTCCACAACTCATATGCATTTGAGTATGTCCCTACATTACTCAAAATATTGTTAGGCAAAATATCAATTAAAACATTGATTACCTTCTCATTGACCCTAGCTTGTTGTTGTTGCTCCTTGGTCCAATACCTAGGTCGGAGCTTCTTTCCATGCTTATCCTTAGGAACTTCAAATGGTTCTTCTAGCACCATTACACACTCCCAATCATGCCGAGCCACATCTTCATTCTAGCTCTCCAATATGCAAAATCCTCATGGTTATACGTTGGCGGTGAGTTGATATCGTCCCCTAGCTTATCCTCCATCATTTTCCCTCTAGCTTTCTTGCTCCTTTTGGCGATTATTCTAATCAAGAGTGGTCCTAGCTCTGATACCACTTGTTAGGATCGATTCGGTAGCTAGAGGGGGGTGAATAGTGTTTTTCGAATTCTTTCTTCCTACACATTTAGTAGCGCAAGCGGAATATACAATAATAAAACTAAACTAACCTAAAACAAAGAAGAATACTAATGATTTACGTGGTTTAGAGATAAACTCCTACTCCACGGCTGCCCGTAAGGTGGGCGATCCCTAATCCGTCGGAGGATGATTCCCCGGAGCACCTCCGGCTAGATCACGTAGCTCCTTGTGGGTGGAGAAACCTCTCCACAAACTCTGGACACTACCTGAGATCACCAGGCTACTAAGTAGCTTTGACCAAGCAAGTTTCGCCAAGGGGAAGTAGCCTGAAACGAGCTCCTTTAAATAGAGCTCGAGTATGAAACAACCGCTACCAGTCGACTGCCCCTGGTCCCACTCAGATTCGACCGTTACAGTACAACGTTCGAATCCAGCGGCTGTCCTAGTTAGCACCAGTCGACTGCTCCCAGAGCAGTCGACTGGTCTGAACCTAAGCCTAGGGTTACACTCCCCGAGTACATTCCACTCCGCACTCGAACCCTCTCGGCTTAGCCCCTGAGTACAAACACTCATACTCAGACCCTCACAATCCGGTTGACTCTTCACCAGCAGCCTTGACTGTTGACTTCACGCCCTCTTCATCTTCGGCCCTCGTCCCTCAGATGTGCACGCAAGCCTCCAGCTTACCTCCATGCCACCCTTCACGTACTCCTCGAAGTCCGCGTCCCTCAGCTCATCGTCCCTGCTATCCACGGTCCCTCGGATGGGCACGCAAGCCTCTAGCTTGCCTCCATGCCATCCTTCACCTGAAGACATCAACCAAGTTCATGTGTACCTGTACACCTACACACTCATGTACACATATTAGTCCAACAACAAATCCGAACTTAACCATATTGACCACACACATCAAAACCCATGATCCTCCAGATCATCTTAGGGCGGCCGATTGCCCCAACATATAATGCAATGACTTAATCTGTATACACTCCAACTATCGCTACACTGGTAGTCGGGTGGACAAGATACAAGCACCCAATATCTGTGACTACAAAATCCTAAAAGCACTTGTGGGGACCCCTATCACCTAGGAATATCAACTGTCTGCATGCAACTACAACTGAGAATGACATAATAGGAAATATGGCCGACGACCCGTCTTAAATACAAGTGAGCCAATGATCGTCAGCATGCAAACAATGCGATATGGTGCATGATACCAGTATGCACAACCTCTACTAGGTCAACCATCACATAATCAATACAAAATACATGTATCCAATCAAGACATAATAAATGAATATGCAACTAATCTACTGAGTAGGGTATATCTAATATAAACCACACCCTAGATAGGTCATATGACAGTTCTAAAGTACTCACGTACAAGCGGTACTCTTTAGATCAATTGAGACTATATACATGAAAATATTGATTTAACTCAAAGATCAAGCACGGAAAGGATCAACTAGGAAATACAAGCAAAATAGATTTAAGGTAAAACAACCTACTCAGATAAGAAAATAATCATGCATTTATGATAAATGGTTCCACCGAATCAAATAAGAAGTATCCGCTTTTAATGTAGATCGTTCTAACCGTCTTCAAGTCCGTAAGATCACCTCCAACTCGAATCCTACCAATATAGGATATGAGGTAAAACATAGATCTACATTAAATATATCGTATTAATTAATCGAATGATTTCCTTCACAACTATTAGTGAGCAACTAATCAACCCCATCAAACAATCCATTTTTAATTAATATGATCTAATCCAAGATTTACTCAAATCCAATTAACATAATTGGTTAAACCACTCTGAGTATCCAACTACATCAACAAATGAATTATCTCATGGAAAGCTATCATGAATCAATTAACTCAAACATTTAATTACTCTATTAATTAACTAATTAATTAATCGTCAATGGTCAGTAGTCGTCAACATGCAAACAATACGATATAATGCATGATACCAGTATGCACAACCTCCACTAGGTCAACCATCATGCAATCAATTCAAAATACATATGTCCAATCAATACCATAATAAATGAATATGCAACTAATCTACTGAGTAGGATATATCTAATATAAATCACACCCAAGATAGGTCACATGACAGTTCTAAAATACTCACATACAAGCGGTAGTCTTTAGATAAAAAAATAAGAGTTGAGATTGTATACATGAAAATATTGATTAACTCAAAGATCAAGCATGGAAAAGATCAAATAGGAAATACAAGCAAAATAGATTTAAGATAAAACAACTTACTCAGTGATAATTAACAACTTGATGGATAATTTTTTGTGCCATTAGTGGGAAATTTGGGGCTCTAGGTGTGTGTTTGTTCATTAAATGATACATAATTGTTAATAGGGTGCATTTTCATTGGTTAATTAATTTTCTTACATTTTTACACTCATATTTCATTCTACTTGATGTTTGGACAGCGTGTACATCAAAGGAGCAAAAGGGCACATCAAGGGCTAAGATGGATCCATAAAGGTGATTGAACAAAGAGCTAGTTGGATCTAAGATGTTATTGATTGAAAAGAAACAAAACCCTTGGCAGAACAATATCAGACTCTGCTCAATTCCATACTGTTGGTGCCCTGATCGGTCACCAATCCGATCAGGGAAACGACTGATCGGCCACTCAGACTGATCAGCAGCCGTCCAGAACGATCAAATGCCTACCAATCCGATCAGGGAAAGCCTGATCGGTCCCGTGACCGATCAGAAGAGCTTGTACATCAAAGGATCAAAAGGGCACATCATGATCTAATCACAACCCTCCACTTGGATCTAGGCACTTAAGTTGATGGAAATTTCTGCAAGCAATCTTGGCCACTCATCAAGGGGAATGAAGGGTGGAGAGAAGAGCTAGGGAAGGGAAAAGAGAGGCTACTGTTCGATTGAGGGGGATCTCACGCAGCCGAAGGGAAGGAAGGAGGAAGCTCTCGGTTCACGCAACCATGAGGGGAGAAGGGACTTGCGGACGCTCGAAGGGTTTTCTCTCGGACTAGCAGCTTGGAGAAGCTCGATTCCTCAACTCCACAGCCCATTCCATCTTCCAATCCGGCTGGGAAGTGATCAGCTTCATCGGAGTAGAGTTTTCCTACACGGGACAACAATTTTCAGCCTACTTTTGCTAGTTTCTTTCCTTTTACTTGCTGTAGAACGCAACCCACATTTTCCTTTCAATTGATTTCGAATTTTTGCTTAATTCCCAGTTTAGAACCGAAATTTCCAGCTTAGAACCGAAATTTCCAGCTTAGTTTCCTAGTTTACAGCCTACCTTTTGCAGAATTAGTCCAGGTTTTCAAGCTTTTATTACTTGAATGCAAGGTGTTTGTTTAATTGCTCATATCAAACATGTGCTTGAGTATGAAATTGCTTGCCTTCTAGTTAGGAGTTTTAGATGGATCCTTGCTGAAATTTCCTGGTTGTGAGTGTTCTTTTGCTGTCCTCTACATTTAGTTAGCTTAATGCTTCAAATCCGAGTAATTAAGGCTATTAGGTGGAAGTTGATAGCTAAGTTTAATTGTTTTGTTATCCTCAAAACCCAAGAAAACATGTTTGGTTTAGTTAGTTTTCATTTTTCTGCAGTTTACTATTTTCTATAGATCAAAGAAGCGCATGCATCATATTGGGTCCTTGAGAGATGATTCGGGTTCAACTATTACTACATAATTGCTTGAAACGAGAAAATTAATTGAAACCGTAGTGCGACTTAAACGATTATCACTCAGATAACAAAATAACCATGCATTTAAGATAAACGATTCTACAAAATCAAATAAGAAGTATCCACCTTTAATGTAGATCGTTCTAATCATCTTCAAGTTTGTAAGAACGCTTCCAACTCGAATCCTACTAATACAGGATATGAGTTAAAATATAGATCTACAATAAATGTATCATCCTATTAATTAATCCAATGACTTCCTTCACAACTATTAGTAAGCAACTAATCAACCCCATCAAACAATCTGTTTTTAATCAATATGATCTAATCCAAGATTTACCCAAATCCAATTATCATACTTGGTTAAACCACTCTGAATATCCAACTACATCAACAAATGAATTATCTCATGGAAATCTCTCATGAGTCAATTAATTCAGACATTTAATTACTCTATTAATTAACTAATTAATTGATCTGTTAACAAATTAATCTAAAAATATATAACTCATATTTAAATCAATTACCTCATCATCATCACTGCGCATCTGAGACGGATAATTCCTATCTCTATCTGAAAGTTGGAAATCAGCCATATTACATTGTCTGTCTATAGATTATAATCGGTGAGAAGGCTTCCAAAAGCAATCCATTGCATCTTGACCAGTAGAAGTTCCTCTTAGCATATTCAATTAAAACTTGCTTCAATCAAAATCCCCAGTTGATGAACTCCACTATGATAATTTACCAAACAATGCACCCATAGAGTGCTCATAACTCAATCTCATACACGCTGCCATCAGTTACAACCTTCTCTACACAAGCTTTCTTTAATCTATAGCCAAGACCCCAAAAGCCTCCAATCAAGTGGATCAACCATCACCTCCAAGGAATGTACAGGTTGACAACCATCTCTAACTTGGCTTGCAACGATCGAGCAATAAAGTGGCATGCGAGGGTCGCGACTGGATCTCACCAGAGTCTGCGGCATCGCCTCCCACTATGGCAACGATGGTGGTTACGACGTCACTGGATGGCCTCGAGCTAAGGTAAAGGACAGGCATCGAAGAAAAATCAGGCTGATAGCGTGGAACAAGTTCACGAAGAGGACACGCGTGAGAGAGAGATCCGAGGAGAGAGGACAGTGCGGCTTTAGGACTTGGAGACCGGTGCCCATCGCCCGCTGGCGATCGAGAGGCGGCAATGGAGGGAGCAGCGCGGTGTCGACGTAGGCTGTGGATCGGGATACGGAGAGGAGAGGGAGATCAGGAATGGGGAAAGAGTTTTGGCGATGAAATAGGGCGGGCATAAGTGACATTAGGATTTAAGTGGAAAAAAGAAATAATATTTAAAATAATTTAAAAACTAAACTTTTCCTCATTTAATTTGGATATCCCTAAACAAACTTTGTATCTATTCAAATTATCCCCATAAATTCCAAAACAACCCCAGAAAAATCTGTAAAAATTATAGAAATTTTCCAAAAAATCTACAAGAGTTATTTCCTGATTTAACCCTTAGACTTTAATTGCCATATTTTATAATAATATCTTTGGATAGCAGATTTTAATCTACGTCATATCAATCAGTTGATAGTGGGAGGATGTAGATATATATAACACTACTCTTAACAATTTCTAGTGAAGCATTAATATACAAGGACAATATTAATACGTTGAGACTAGCATGTAAGTCAATTGATCACTTAATCTCACGAGTCATGGATATATGATTTATATTGATACATGTGTATATATTAGAGAATGTATACTAAATTGACCCGCCATGAAAGAGTTTCATGGATGGTTATATGGGTTCCATAAACTTTCTCATAGTGACTATTGATATGAATAGTCTTTAGATCTAAAGTCACAACGGTTCCCTAGGTATCAGTAAACGTCATCGGTTACAGAGTGAACTATAAGTTGATCACTAGGTATGCAACAAATTATACGGAGGGATGTGAGTGATATAGATGAAATTTATCTCTTCCATATGATGCGAGTGATATCTGTAAACTCCTTGATCGAGTAGGACTACTAGAATGTATGATCATGCTCAAATGAGTTAATATAAGATGTTAAACTCATTTGTTTGAGTAAGTCTACATAGAGATCAAAAAACACAAAAATTGATAAGAGGATAACACGGTCTATGTCTCATTGATCAATCTAGATATCAATGATAAGAGGACCAAGTCATATAAGATAATAAACATAGAAATGTTAGGTCAGATCTCGACATTCTCGTGATTTTGGGTAGCAATGATGCATTACTAGATGTCACTCATTACTTATGTATCTAAAATAGTTTTAAGTACATTGCCAACGTTACAAGAGCCTATTGGGTTACACACAAAGAACATGTTGGTTTGAAGATGAGTTTATTTAGTTTGACTAAAATGTGATGAACCTTAGCCTAAATTGGATTAATTAAGTTAGACTCAAATGAATCTAGTTGGACTATGGGATTGAGTCTAATTCAAGTTAAACACATTTGGATTACACTCAATCACTTAAAGAGGAAGAACAAAGGACTTAACCTTTTGTATTTATTGAATAAATACTAATGGTCTTAAGAGTATTATTCATTGAGATGAATACAAAATTAATATAAATTAATACTCATTATGCAAGAGAGACCAAGAAGCAAGGACCTATGATATTTCTTTGATGAGTACAAAAGAGTATAGTCATTTTCGTGAATCACTGATGCTTCTTTCTCCCTTCTTCTTCCTTGGCCGAAAATTATTTTCTGTTGGTGCAGGGTGCACCACAGTTGAACCTATATTTTGATATTAGCAAAGGTTCACAGTTAAGTCTTGTTATGATCTGATGTGTTGATCTAGTGTGTAGAAAGATTGTCTTAGTGAAGCCCTAGTAGGTTTAGAGGACCCAATACTAGGCAGGAAGTCTTGGTAAATCGTGAAAACCAGGCAAAAAGACCAGATGGGTGGATATTTGGCAAGAAGTCATGGTCGGTATTGAGGACCCGATACTGAGCAAGTGGAAGTCTTAGCGAGCCAATCCAATGCCAAACCGAAGTCCAGACAGGTCTGGGAGATCCGATGTCTGGAAGGTGAGTGAGGTAAGCTTCTAGAGGAGAGAGTTACGAGATTGTGTTCCTCCGGGACAGCCTTAGGGTGTTGATCTAACTGGAGAAACCTACGGAGGTTTCTATGTTGAGATCAGGATAGTTACGACTGTCGATTACTCATACATTCCTCTATTTTATTTGTATTAACCTCTATTTTACAGGATAAATTATTCTATACACTATTGTTGTGCTAACATTTTTGTGCAGGAAGTCAAAACTTAGTTGGCTATCGGATCATTCAATTGATCACTGGATTAGTCGACTGATCAAGCTCGAGCAGATAGCCGCGAAGCTAGAATCAACATGTTTTAAAATGTATCCATTAATGAATAAGTGGATCAGTTGATGGATCAATATATGGAATGGTGCGGACACACACTTCAAAAGATCCCTATTCGTCGACCCATCAGAGGTTAGGTTGACGGATCTCATTAATGTTGTGATAGCCGAGCACAATAAAGAAGAAAGGGCGCATACTTCCATTGACTAATCAGAAGCTCCACGACCGATTCTATTAGTCGACAAAATGCTTTTTCAGTCGACGGATCGAGGCCTATATAAGGAGCTTCAGTAGTCAGTTTTTTTTATTCACTCCTACATGCCCTACTTTTGCTTTTTGCATCGACGAACTGCTCGGACTCTGCTGCTATGACACTGGGAAGCACTTCGACATAGTACGATTACGTTACATCTTCTTATCGATATATTTAATTTATTATTGTACTTGTACTTACATCTCAAAGAGGAGATAGCAACTTGTTGCTAATCTCCTCTACATTCTATACGACAACACTTTCTCCGAAAGGTTTTTGGAGAAAGATTTTTAGTGGATTATCTATAGAGAGCGGTCAAGGATTGCGGACCTTGAAGTAGGAGTCGCCAAAGGCTCCGAACCAAATAAAATAAACGAGTTACATTTTCTACTGCTTTCACTCTATGCTGCTTCTCATTTTCTTTTACGCATATGAATACAAAATGAAAGTTTTTGAAAAGATCAATATTCACCCTCTGTGACGACCCACCTTTTGGTACTTGGCTTTACTTAACTTTATGCTTTAAGTTACTACTACTTGACTTCCCTTAGCTTGCTTTATTTTTTTTTTCCTTCTCCTTTTTTTTCAAAAAAAAATAACTTTCATTTTATTTGCTTTGCCAGGATTTGACCCCTAGACCTCTTAGTTGTAACACTAAAACACTAACCAGCTGCTCTACACAACTTCTCTTTAATGGTACCAGTTGACTGCTATATAGCAGTCGACTGGTACCAGGCGACTGACCTTTTGGCAGTCGCCTAGTGCATCGAACAGAAGCTACTGTTCGATAGGGCAGGTGACTGGTCCTGTACCAGTCGACTGGCACGCCTGAAAACCTGCATTTCAGACCTACTCATCTCCATCCATCCACAAAACATATACTTTCAAGCCATACAAAGACATAACACCATTTGTATACTCTATACTAGTTTTCTAAACATTTTAGCCAATCAAAACCACTTCATAAACTTGAAATTAAGACTTTTGCGGAAGTAAATAAGCTATCAAAATCTATGTGAACTTTAGACTAGAGTTTGTACCAAATTTTGTGTCTATGCAAGGTTTAAACAAAGTCATTCATTCTACCACTTCAAAACACCAAAACACATGTTCTACAAGACTTAGCCCAATGATCTCTTCCACGGTTCCGCCGCCACTGAACATCAATGCAAGTCCCTTCGCCTCCTTAACTTATGCTTTTTCTTTACCTTTGTCTGCAATAGAAGGAAATGCAACTAATAAGCAAAATGCTTAGTAAGTAAATCCTAACTCACAAATCCAACGATAAGGGATAAACATGCTCTTTTCAAATAATGCTTGCTTCAAAACACATGCACTTTGAAATACTTACACATGAAAACTTTCATATACTTATCATGCTCAATCATACTTGAAAACATTTACTAGCACTAAATCATTGGCAAATCTAACATGCTCTTAATTTCTTTTGAAACTTACTAATGATACATTTCCATACTTTAAAACACAACTTCTTTGCTCTTCCCCTTAAACATGCTTGTAACATAACCATGTTATCATACATAACAAAACATACACTTAAGGAAATTGAAACACTTACATATACTTATATACTTCAAAATAATAATCAACTTTCTCAGGCCTTGACAATGTACCTGGTATCAGTGTACCAATGCGCGCATCCCTAATAGGTTTCAGGGTAGCTAGCCACCGCACCCTATTAGAGCTTCTTTCTAACTTTCTGTGGGCCTCTCTTTTGCCCGGTACATGTCCTTTTACAAAAGTAAAATACTTTCTTACTCATAATGCTTGTATTTATCAAGCTAACTTTCTTTTTTCATAAACTTTGCACTATAAACCTTTACCTTTTCTTACTTGGAACTTTCATCGAGCACCTTGCGTGCCCTTAACCCCAAAACTCATTTTTGGGACTTTCTTACTCATAATGCTTGTATTTATCAAGCTAACTTTCTTTTTCATAAATCTTGCACTATAAACCTTTACC
Source organism: Boesenbergia rotunda (assembly GCA_024364735.1). NCBI lineage: Eukaryota > Viridiplantae > Streptophyta > Magnoliopsida > Zingiberales > Zingiberaceae > Boesenbergia > Boesenbergia rotunda. The sequence goes on along the minus strand of JAGFNQ010005046.1, from coordinate 757,228 downwards.
TTTTCTTACTTGGAACTTTTATCGAGCACCTTGCGTGCCCTTAATCCGAAAACTCCTTTTTGGGACTCTTCAAGAACTTACTCTTGTCATACTTAGGTCACATACATAAAAACATACTCCAATTCATATTCTATGATAAAACATGTATCCTTTATGAACTTAAAACACACAAATAAGAAAACCATAATCTTAAAGCATGCATTTAGATCACAAACATGGTTCCACAACGAGAAATACATGGCGAAACAACTTCTATTGCAGGTGAGTGATTTACTTACTCTTTTCTTGAAGAAAACTCACTAAGTATCTCGAAATTCCTAGTGTAGGGCTCTTTTCCTCTTCCTTTGCAAGAAATCTCCACTCCTTAGCCCTAGGGAAGAAGCCCTAGGCTCTCCACTCAAGAGGAGGAAGAAGGAGGAAGAAAACCCCTTGTTTTCTCCCTGTTTTCGCAGCTCCCAACCCCTGCTCGCGCGGCCTCCCGAAACCCTAAAAGGGGTCTTAACACAACTTAAGTGGGAGTTTAAATACCTCTTCATGAAACGGGCTAAATCAACTATAACATTATTTCGTTTCATTCTTTTTTGTGCTTGATACCCTAGCCCAGCTGGTTCCTTGGACTCGCTCAGGTAACTGCTTCTCGCGTGGTCGCGAGATCGATTCCCACCCGACCCCTTTAATTTTTTTCTTCTTATTTTGATTCGAAAAATGCTATAATATTCCGAAAAATGCTAGAAAAATTCCTAAAAATCCCTAATAATACCAGGAATTTATTGGGTGTTACAATCCTCCCTACCTTATAAAAAGTTCGTCCTCGAACTTAGAACAGCTCTGGATACCTTTGCCTCATTCTATCTTCTGATTCCCAAGTTGCCTCTTCATACTTCTGATTCAGCCATAAGACTTTCACTAATGGTACCACTTTGTTCCTCAGCTTCTTATCTGCTCAATCTATTATCTGAATAGGTCGACTTTCATAACTGAGATCTTCTTGTACTTGTACCATCTGTGGCTCAATCACTTGGTTGGCATCTGGGATATGCTTCTTTAGCATTGAGACATGGAACACATTGTGTATTGCTGACATCTCTGAGGGTAGCTCCAACTCATAAGCTACTTTGCCAACTCTTTTCGTCACTGGGTAGGGTCCTACGTATCGAGGACTTAGCTTGCCTTTCTTGCCAAATCTCATCACACCCTTCATAGGAGCTACTTTGAGGAAAACTGTATCCCCAACTTCAAACTCTAACGGCCTACGGCGTACATCGGCGTAGCTCTTCTGCCTACTCTGAGCAGTCTCTATCCTCTGGCGGATGCCCTTTATAACTTCTGTGGTATCATCTATAAGATCAGTCTGTGACCCCATTTCCTTCTTCTCACTACCTTCATACCAACAAAGGGGAGATCTACACTTCCTACCATAAAGAGCTTCATAGGGTGCCATACCAATAGTGGCTTGGTAACTGTTGTTGTAGGCAAACTCAGCTAAACATAAATACTTGCACCAACTGCCCTTGAAGTCCAATGCACAAGCTCTGAGCATATCTTCTAGAACCTGATTCACTCTCTCTGTCTGTCCATCAGTCTGGGGATGGAAAGCTCTGCTGAATTTCAGTTTGGTGCCTAACGCTGTCTGTACACACTCCCAAAAGTGTGACGTGAATCGACCATCCCTATCAGAGATAATGGTCTTCGGGACTCCATGTAGTCGGATCACTTCTTGCACATATAACTGGGCTAACTTTTCAATTGAGTAAGACACTCTGATTGCCAAAAAGTGGGCAGACTTGGTCAATCTGTCTACTATCACCCAAATAGCATCATAGCCATTAGTTGTCTTTGGTAGACCAACTATGAAATCCATGGCTATGTCTTCCCATTTCCACTCTGGAATCTGAATAGGCTGTAGGACACCTCCTGGTCTCTGGTGTTCTGCTTTAACTCTCTGACATGTCAGGCAGGTGCTGACATACTTAGCTATGTCTCTCTTCATCCCTGACCACCAAAATCTTCCTTTCAAATCCTGGTACATCTTAGTGGAACCAGGATGCATTGAGTAGGGAGTTCCATGGGCTTCTTCAAGAATCTTCTTTCTCAGCTCTTCATGATTGGGGACACATAAACGGTCACCATAGTAGAGTATCCCACTGTCAGATACTCTAAACTCCTTACTCTCTCCTTCTTGCATCTCCTGCTTGATCCTTTGGATATCAGAATCTTCAGCTTGCTCTTTCTGTATCTCTTCAAGCAAAGTTGACTCTAGTGTCAATAGGGCTAGCTGTACATCAATAATCTCCACTCCATACTCTACTATCTCCTTCTGTAATGGTGGTGCCAATGATGATAAGGACATCAAAGTGGCACAAGTCTTTCTACTCAGTGCATCTGCTACTCTATTTGCCTTACCAGGGTGGTAAAGAATCTCATAGTCATAGTCCTTCACTAACTCGAGCCACCTTCGCTGTCTCATATTGAGGTCTTTCTGAGTGAAGAAATATTTCAGACTCTGGTGATCTGTATAAATCTTACACTGCACTCCAAACAAGTAATGCCTCCATATCTTTAGAGCAAAGACTACAGCTGCCAACTCCAGATCATGAGTGGGGTAATTCTTTTCATAGTCCTTGAGTTGCCTGGAAGCATAAGCTATGACTCTACCTTCTTGCATAAGGACTGCTCCTAGTCCTAGCTTTGATGCATCACTGTATATATCAAAGCTCTTATCACCTTCGGGTACTGTAAGGATAGGAGCACTTGTCAGCCTCTTCTTCAACTCAAGAAAACTCTGCTCACAGTCTTCAGTCCACTCATACTTCTTATTCTTTCTGGTAAGGGCTGTAAGTGGTGAAGCTATTCTTGAAAAGTCCTCCACAAACCTTCTGTAGTACCCTGCCAATCCCAGAAAACTTCTGATCTCACTAGCATTCTTTGGTTGACTCCAGTTACTAACTACTTCAATCTTGGATGGGTCTATCATAATACCTTCCTTAGAAATAATGTGGCCTAGGAAGGCCACCTGATCAAGCCAAAACTCACACTTTGAGAATTTGGCGTACAACTCCTTTTGGTGTAAGGTTTGCAACACTATCTTCAGGTGTTCTTCATGTTCTTTCTGAGTCTTTGAATACACTAGGATATCATCAATGAAGACAATAATGAACTTGTCCAGAAAATCCTTGAACACTCTATTCATTAGATCCATAAACGTCGCAGGGGCGTTTGTCACTCCAAAGGGCATAACCACAAACTCATAGTGCTCATATCTTGTACTGAAAGCAGTCCTTGGCACATCACTCTCCTTCACTCTGAGCTGATGGTAACCTGATCGCAGATCTATCTTGGAGAACACTGTGGCTCCTTCAGCTGATCAAATAAATCATCTATCCTTGGCAAAGGATATCTGTTCTTGATGGTTACCTTATTCAAAGCTCGATAATCTATGCACATTCGCATAGATCCATCTTTTCTCTTGACGAACAGTACAGGAGCTCCCCAAGGTGAATGACTAGGGCGGATGAAACCCTTGTCAAGCAGCTCTTGCAATTGTTCTTGCAATTCTTTCAGTTCTACTGGCGCCATGCGATAAGGTGCCTTCGAAATTGGGTTGGTTCCTGGGGCCAACTCAATTTCAAACTCAATTTCCCGATTGGGAGGGAGTCCTGGTAACTCTTCAGGAAACACCTCAGGATAATCACAGACTACCCTCACTTCTTCTCTCTTCAATCCTTCTCCTTGACTTGCATCCACTATATGAGCTAGAAAACCAGAGCAACCCTTCTCTAACATTCTCTGAGCTTGTAAGGTAGATAGGAACCTCTTTGTCTTTCTCCTTGGGTCTCCAATAAACTCAAATGAAGGTTCTGCTCTTGGTGTGAACTTGACTTTTCTCTTACGGCAGTCTATAGAAGCATTGTACTTGCTCAAGAAGTCCATCCCTAAAATGACATCGTAATCCTTCATCTCAAGGACTACCAAGTCACTATAGAGCTCTCGGTTGGAAATCCAGATTAGTACTGCCCTTAGCCTCTGAGTAGAGGCCATTACTTCCCCTGACGGTAAGGTTGTTAAAAATTTCTGACCCAAACTTTCTGGTGGGATCCCTAGCTTTTTAGAGAAAAGCATGGATACAAAAGAATGGGTTTCCCCAGTATCGAATAACACAATAGCATATTGAGATGAGATGAGTATTCGACCTGTGACCATGTTAGGAGCATTTGCCACTTCTTCCTTGGTGACAGCGAAAACTCTGGCGTTGGTCGTGGCTGGTGGGGCTTCCATTCTTGCTTGACTGAAATAAGGTCCCTCCATAACTGGCTACATCTGGTGTAACTGAGCAGGTCCACCTCCGTACTGAAGAAGCTGTGGTGGAGGCGGCTTGGCTTTAGAGCAAGCCTTGGCCAGGTGCCCTACTACTCCACAGATATAACATCCACCAACGCTTGACCTATTAGGGCAAGCCTTCATCATATGCCCCTCTGCTCCGCAAATATGGCATTCGCTCATGCCCTGACGACATGCTCCAGGATGTGTCTTCCCACACTTTGGGCAAGGAGAATACTTGAGCTGCTTGCTTGACGAGCCCCCTTTGTTGCCCTCAGAAGTCTTCTGGTCCCACTGCTTCCTCTTGCCTGAATTTCCTTTCCAATTCTGTTGGTTCTGAGGATTCCCTTGGGGCTTCTGGGCTGCTGCCTGTTGTTGTTGCACACGTTGGCCTTTATACTATTCAAGTAGTGCTCAGTGATCAAAGCACTACTTACTAGTTCTTCTGAAATCTGTGGTCTATTACCACTGCCGGCCACATTCAAAGCTATCTGAGGCCTCAGCATCTTGAGCATCAACCTGACCCTTTCCTTTTCAGTGCTAACTAACTCCGGGCACAAGCGAGCTAGTCGATTGAACTTCTTCACTGCTTCATCTACAGATAGATCTCCTTGATGGAACTCAGTGAATTCATCATAGTGCTTGTTTGTCACTTCATGTGAAAGTACTCTTCCAGAAATTCTGCTTCAAAGTCAGCCCAGGTCATCTGATTCACATTCCTCTTAGCTTTCACTCTTTCCCACCACATCCTAGCATCTCCAGTAAGGCAGAAGGATGTGCACTTTATCTTCTCCACCTCGGGCCAGTCCAGTAACTCCATTATACTTTCCACCGTTTTGAACCATGCCTGAGCATCCCATGGTTCACTTGTGCCAGAAAAATTCTCGGGCTTCAGTCTCTGCCACTGGATCAGATATGCTTCCTGTCTCACTTCTCTTGTCAGAGGTACTGGGGGAGTCTCTGTCACCGCTGGTGCCACTACTTGTGCCACTGGCGCCACTGGCGTGGCAACAAGGGTGGCTTGCTGATTAGCCATCAAGGCAGCAATGACTTGCTGCTGCTCAGCAAGTTGCCTCTGAAGCTGGGCCACCACTCCTTGAAGATCTGTGGGTGGTACTGACTCAGTTGACTCCTGTTCTCTAGGAGCTTGCTCCTCGTTGCGGACAATTCTGGGACGTCCTCTTGCCATCTCTCTTGCTCTATGGTGTACAGAAAATAAATAAGAAATAAATGCTCATTATCTCTTACTAACTTACTTCACTATCTCTATGCACATATTAGTATATAATAATACTAACATACTTCCTTATCATCTTTCACTTTCTGATACTAGCAGTCAATAATGAAAAGTATACAAAATTACAACATATGAACTTCTTCATCATGCACTTACTGATACTAGCAGTCAATAATGAAAAGCATGCAAAACTATAACATATGAACTTCTTCATCATGCACTTACTGATACTAGCAGTCAATAATGAAAAGCATACAAAACTATAACATATGAACTTCTTACTTGGCAGGCGGCAGGATTGATGCTTGATGTCAGTGTGGCGGAAGGATGGAACTTTGCTCTGATACCACTCTGTGACGACCCACCTTTTGGTACTTGGCTTTACTTAACTTTATGCTTTAAGTTACTACTACTTGACTTCCCTTAGCTTGCTTTATTTTTTTTTCCTTCTCCTTTTTTTCAAAAAAAACAAAACAACTTTCATTTTATTTGCTTTGCCAGGATTTGACCCCTAGACCTCTTAGTTGTAACACTAAAGCACTAACCAGCTGCTCTACATAACTTCTCTTTAATGGTACCAGTCGACTGCTATATAGCAGTCGACTGGTACCAGGCGACTGACCTTTTGGCAGTCGCCTGGTGCATCAAACAGAAGCTACTGTTCGATAGGGCAGGTGACTGGTTCTGTACCAGTCGACTGGCACGCCTGAAAACCTGCATTTCAGACCTGCAACTCATCTCCATCCATCCACAAAACATATACTTTCAAGCCATACAAAGACATAACACCATTTGTATACTCTATACTAGTTTTCTAAACATTTTAGCCAATCAAAATCACTTCATAAACTTGAAATTAGGACTTTTGCGAAAGTAAATAAGCTATCAAAATCTATGTGAACTTTAGACTAGAGTTTGTACCAAATTTTGTGTCTATGCAAGGTTTAAACAAAGTCATTCATTCTACCACTTCAAAACACCAAAACACATGTTCTACAAGACTTAGCCCAATGATCTCTTCCACGGTTCCGCCGCCACTGAACATCAATGCAAGTCCCTTCGCCTCCTTAACTTATGTTTTTTCTTTACCTTTGTCTGCAATAGAAGGTGTCACGCCCCGAGACCCAGGAGCCGCTGTTCCAATATAAAATCGGACAGCATCTCCCCTGTCCGGCGGACAATTTACACATACACAGAACACGACCACGCAGTTTAATTGGCCTCAGGCCTCAAAATAGATATAAACACAACATATAAATACCAGACAACTAGGTAAATCATACCTGACTGCGGACCGGTCCGATTTAGGACAGAACAACCAATACAACAACCCCTTAGGGCACACGACACACTCGTAATACATATACAAATCGCTAAGGACATATGAAACAAATACACTGTCTAGTACAAACACATAACCCTGTCGTCACGATAGGTAGGGACTGGCTGCTGGGCTCTTCTGGCGACTCCAAGTATCTCAACCTGAAATGAAATCATAATGGCAACGGTGTGAGTCCATAAACTCAGCGAATACCCAACAGATATGCATAGAAGGTTATACCAACAATAAGAGTTCAGCTAATACAGACTCATATCAACAGTAGGGAAAGACTAGTACTGAACATACTGAGGTAGATACATACCTGAATCCATCTAACCTGTAAAGAGGGTAAGAAATACCAAGGAAATACTAATAGACATATAATCACAGATAACAGGTCTCCAGAATATGCAATGTCAAACAAGTGCAGCAAACAATGCACAATGCAAAATATGCACATGGTGCAATGACATGTGTCACCCCCTAGTCCCAGTCAGGATATCGTCCACGACGTCCGCGTGGGTAGAGCTGTGACAAACTGTACCCAGTCAGGACATGGTCCACAACGTCCGCGTGGGTCAGCATGCAATAATGCAAGGATGGTGCATGACCCAAACATATAAAGCACCCTGGTGCAATGACATGTGTCACCCCTAGTCCCAGTCAGGATCGTCCATAACGTCCGCGTGGGTAGAGTTGTGACTACCTGTACCCAGTCAGGACATCGTCCACAACGTCCGCGTGGGTCAGCATGCAATAATGCAGAGATGGTGTATGATAGATACACATACCTCCCTCACCAAGTCCTCAGTATACTAAGTCTCAGCCTGAATTCCTATAACAGGAAATACTGGTGACCTACAAGGTATACTGGCCGAAATCTACAGATCCCTCATGTCAAATGCAAGAGATACATCCCGATATCTAAACATACATATAGATATAGCAATACCTGAGACTGTATGAAACTAACAGCATAATAACTCAGGGATAAACAACAAGTATCCAGAACAAGCATAATAACTCAGGGATAACTAACAAGTATCCAGAACAGGCATAATAAACAGGGATAGCGTATAATCTTACTGCTATCTATAACAGTCTATGCATAATCACATGACAATATCAAAAGAGATAAGTCAAAGGGTATCCGCCTCCAGAGAGTAGAAGGAGTCCGTATCAAATAAGAACCTCCCGTCCAGAAGTCCGAAAGCAAGTCAGTGCCCTGTAGCAAAGGCATAGTGTTTAGCTATAATAACAAGTATTATATAGCTAAACGAGCTATCTAAACTAATTTGGGCTATTGCTAATTTTCTTATTCATTTAATTAATCCTTAGCTCCCAATTAAGTCGAATTGTTAGGATTAGGTTTAAGTTTAGGGTCAGCCTACATTTAACCCATATGGTCACCACAATTGTGCTCCACACCTAATCCAACTCACGGCAAGAACATCAATCCAAAATCGAAACCGAAGATCTTAGTATCAATTCCCGCATTAATCTCAATGAAATGTTAAACCAACCATACGTTGATACACTTAACTCCACCTACAACATCTCCTATAGAGACACACAACATTTCATCAACACCACCCAACCCCACCACACACAACAGTGACCTACACGAAATAAAGCACACAAAGGAGCTCACAGCATCAACATATCCTACATAAAGCAGAGCAATTTAAAAGAGAAAATTCATCTCAACTCAACTCCACAACCAAATCGTTACGAATCCCCCACGACAATACACCTACACATAACAGGGCAAACCAAAGGAAATTTATAACAACCTCTAATCAAACGAAACCCTTGGCAACAAAACACCCACATCTCGATTCAACCAGACCATTCCCAACTTCATACCAAGCATAACCCTCACATGAACATACTCAAATCAATCCATTATCACGATCTATACAACACCTCATATCACGGTTTGATGATTAAAAGAATCATCATAAGGCTCACGACAAGCACCAAGAAAACTAATAGCAATAAAACAACACCAAATCAGCTTCCAAACAACCACAAAACCATAAACCCAAATCCGAACAGAATTATCTTAACCCTATAGCTGTTCACGGCAGCAAATGACAACAAGAAAACATTGATCGGTGGCTTGCAAGAATTCAACTCGGCTCTGACCTGGCAAAACCAACAACCGACGCAGAGAGTCTCAGATCAGTGTCTCCGTCGTCTTTGTGTCACCGCCGGCTGTAGAAGCCAGTGAAGAGGGGAAACGAGGAAGAAACTGCCGACCTTGAAAAATTCTTGAGCTGGACTCGCCATTGGCTCGCTCGCGCGAGGAAGAAGAGAAGAACTGTGCTCAGAAGGGCCTACGACGTCGATTGCGAAGAGGAGAGATCGCGAGAGGTGCTCTTGGCAGAGGTTTTGCGAACAAAAGGCTGGGGTTCGCGATGAGATGAGGAAAGGTCGGGTGGCGGCTAGGGGTCGCGAAGGGAAAAGCGTCGGGTCGGCGCTTGGCTGCGGGCGAGCTGCGAAATGAAGGAATGGTTAATCAACCGATTAACCTAGGTTTAACCCTTATATATATATCCAATAAATCAGATTATCTAATTATATTTTATTATTTATATAATTTATCATCATAAATTCCACCAAGGACCCAAGAAAATTTCTAAAAATTTTCCGTCATATTTTACAAGATTATTTCTTGATTTAACCTTTAGCATTACTTCCCGTATTTTACATTCTCCCCCACTAATAAAAATTTGGTCCCCAAATTTCACCATCCCTCATACGACACACACTCGCAACTAAACATGTCCGTACTCATTATGAGTAACCACTTCAGTTGATATCCTAAGATTACACTGCTACAGAGCAACTGGAGTTATTAATCCAGAGGTTATCATCCGATAATCAGGTCCAGCCGAACAATCCTCAATCCTAAGATCACTGACGCCAAATCTATACTCCGATCCTCGAACATAGAATGTTACATTCATAAGTATCACCCGAGTATCCCCAAGTCAATGACATTCTCCAAAACATCACAAGCCATATATATTTATATATATCCTCCAATAAAACGTCAAAAGATAACATATAGTGAAAGATTCCACCAATAAATCATACCATATGCTACTATCAATAATAACTTTCCAAATAACCAACCACAGAAAGATCATATATCTACCAAATGATCCATCACAAAAAGCTACAAATCTAGTAGGTCCATGTCCACTACTAGAATCCTCAAAATATTACATATCATGGAGATTCGTCAATCTCAATCTACCTCTCGATACCATAATGGATCGTACATCTCTACGTACCATCGAGATTATCAAACCACGAACACTCAATCTATGAGTCAAAATCTCTTATAGAATCGCGTGCAATGAACGAGTCGACCAACCATCGGCTCGTAACCCAATATTCTCCGATTCCTTCGCTCAAGGTTCAGAAACCTCTAAGTTCCAACTCCATCCACAAAAAGATCATATATGCACTAAATGATCCATCACAAAACTACCAATCTGACAGGTCCATATCCCTTAATAGAATTCTCAAAACACAACATATTATAGAGATTCGTCAATCTCAATCAACCTCTCAACACCAACGAGAAAGTCCACGGTGATAACAACCTTATCATCCGTTCAACTAGTAAGTCCACTATGGGAGTATAATAACCAAAAACCAATGGTCATCTTTGATCTCCTGATTAATGTCCAACATCTCACCGAAAAGTAAGGATACAACTATCTCCACATCCTCCGCACCCTAGCGGATCGTACATCCCGATGCACCATCGAGATTTTCCAACCATATATACCCAATTTATGAGTCAAGATCCCTCATAGCCTAGCGTAGCCACTAGCGAGTCACACCGACCATCGACTCATATTCCAACAACATAGTCCAATTCCTCCACTCTATGGTCAAACCCTCTAAGGTCCTACTCCGTAACAAGGAGATAGAGGCGTGCAGTCTCTTAAGAGTATCTCAACATACTCATGAAGCAATTCCTTATTTCCCAACGGGTCGTCCTCGATATCAACTAACCAAAGGTGGTCTAGTTTTATAAGTGATTTGCCTCCACGCAAATCATAAGTCCGTAGACACCTTCTTGGTTATCCAGATCAAGTACAAGCGGTAACCCATAAGTGTTAAGCACTAGCTCCACACTTTTCCGTATTAACTCAAATCACCCACCAACAGGTACTTTCTAGGTCAACAACTAAGTACAAGTGATCCATGGTCAAAGTCCCCCAAGGAACAGATTGTATCAATCCTCTACTAATCATAATAATATGTAGCTACTGCTACCCTATTGCATCAATACAGATCATGTACTCAAAACATGACATCTAGCTTATCTGTCCAGATATACCCAACATAAGAAAAACTTGTAGCTCCATGAGCTACTGTGAATTGTTCCAATAACATGAGAGAAGTTCTAACTATACATAAATATACAGGAATAACCACCTGACCCAATGACATTAAAGAATTTCTAACCATACCTAAATATACAGGAAGGGTAGCATGATACAATAACATGTGAGAATTTCTAAATCCTACTTAACCAGGATAATGGCTACAAGAGATGAGAAGAAATACCTGTCGCCTGAAGAAGTCCCATCGCGCCAAGTCCCAAACAACCACATCGAGAAAAATACTCCGAACAAATCTAATAAGACTCGTAACACATGTAGGCATCACAAACCTACACTCTTATACCAAAATAAATTGGTATCGGACAGACACCCATAATCCACAAGTCCTCAAGGTATCCGACAACCTGGCTCTGATACCAAAATAAATTGTCACGCCCCGAGACCCAGGAGCCGCTGTTCCAATATAAAATCGGACAGCATCTCCCCTGTCCGGCGGACAATTTACACATACACAGAACACGACCACGCAGTTTAATTGGCCTCAGGCCTCAAAATAGATATAAACACAACATATAAATACCAGACAACTAGGTAAATCATACCTGACTGCGGACCAGTCCGACTTAGGACAGAACACCCAATACAACAACCCCTTAGGGCACACGACACACTCGTAATACATATACAAATCGCTAAGGACATATGAAACAAATACACTGTCTAGTACAAACACATAACCCTGTCGTCACGATAGGTAGGGACTGGCTGCTGGGCTCTTCTGGCGACTCCAAGTATCTCAACCTGAAATGAAATCATAATGGCAACGGTGTGAGTCCATAAACTCAGCGAATACCCAACAGATATGCATAGAAGGTTATACCAACAATAAGAGTTCAGCTAATACAGACTCATATCAACAGTAGGGAAAGACTAGTACTGAACATACTGAGGTAGATACATACCTGAATCCATCTAACCTGTAAAGAGGGTAAGAAATACCAAGGAAATACTAATAGACATATAATCACAGATAACAGGTCTCCAGAATATGCAATGTCAAACAAGTGCAGCAAACAATGCACAATGCAAAATATGCACATGGTGCAATGACATGTGTCACCCCCTAGTCCCAGTCAGGATATCGTCCACGACGTCCGCGTGGGTAGAGCTGTGACAAACTGTACCCAGTCAGGACATGGTCCACAACGTCCGCGTGGGTCAGCATGCAATAATGCAAGGATGGTGCATGACCCAAACATATAAAGCACCCTGGTGCAATGACATGTGTCACCCCCTAGTCCCAGTCAGGATCGTCCATAACGTCCGCGTGGGTAGAGCTGTGACTACCTGTACCCAGTCAGGACATCGTCCACAACGTCCGCGTGGGTCAGCATGCAATAATGCAGAGATGGTGTATGATAGATACACATACCTCCCTCACCAAGTCCTCAGTATACTAAGTCTCAGCCTGAATTCCTATAACAGGAAATACTGGTGACCTACAAGGTATATTGGCCGAAATCTATAGATCCCTCATGTCAAATGCAAGAGATACATCCCGATATCTAAACATACATATAGATATAGCAATACCTGAGACTGTATGAAACTAACAGCATAATAACTCAGGGATAAACAACAAGTATCCAGAACAAGCATAATAACTCAGGGATAACTAACAAGTATCCAGAACAGGCATAATAAACAGGGATAGCGTATAATCTTACTGCTATCTATAACAGTCTATGCATAATCACATGACAATATCAAAAGAGATAAGTCAAAGGGTACCCGCCTCCAGAGAGTAGAAGGAGTCCGTATCAAATAAGAATCTCCCGTCCAGAAGTCCGAAAGCAAGTCAGTGCCCTGTAGCAAAGGCATAGTGTTTAGCTATAATAACAAGTATTATATAGCTAAACGAGCTATCTAAACTAATTTGGGCTATTGCTAATTTTCTTATTCATTTAATTAATCCTTAGCTCCCAATTAAGTCGAATTGTTAGGATTAGGTTTAAGTTTAGGGTCAGCCTACATTTAACCCATATGGTCACCACAATTGTGCTCCACACCTAATCCAACTCACGGCAAGAACATCAATCCAAAATCGAAACCGAAGATCTTAGTATCAATTCCCGCATTAATCTCAATGAAATGTTAAACCAACCATATGTTGATACACTTAACTCCACCTACAACATCTCCTATAGAGACACACAACATTTCATCAACACCACCCAACCCCACCACACATAACAGTGACCTACACGAAATAAAGCACACAAAGGAGCTCACAGCATCAACATATCCTACATAAAGCAGAGCAATTTAAAAGAGAAAATTCATCTCAACTCAACTCCACAACCAAATCGTTACGAATCCCCCACGACAATACACCTACACATAACAGGGCAAACCAAAGGAAATTTATAACAACCTCTAATCAAACGAAACCCTTGGCAACAAAACACCCACATCTCGATTCAACCAGACCATTCCCAACTTCATACCAAGCATAACCCTCACATGAACATACTCAAATCAATCCATTATCACGATCTATACAACACCTCATATCACGGTTTGATGATTAAAAGAATCATCATAAGGCTCACGACAAGCACCAAGAAAACTAATAGCAATAAAACAACACCAAATCAGCTTCCAAACAACCACAAAACCATGAACCCAAATCCGAACAGAATTATCTTAACCCTATAGCTGTTCACGGCAGCAAATGACAACAAGAAAACATTGATCGGTGGCTTGCAAGAATTCAACTCGGCTCTAACCTGGCAAAACCAACAACCGACGCAGAGAGTCTCAGATCAGTGTCTCCGTCGTCTTTGTGTCACCGCCGGCTGTAGAAGCCAGTGAAGAGGGGAAACGAGGAAGAAACTGCCGACCTTGAAAAATTCTTGAGCTGGACTCGCCATTGGCTCGCTCGCGCGAGGAAGAAGAGAAGAACTGTGCTCAGAGGGGCCTACGACGTCGATTGCGAAGAGGAGAGATCGCGAGAGGTGCTCTTGGCAGAGGTTTTGCGAACAAAAGGCTGGGGTTCGCGATGAGATGAGGAAAGGTCGGGTGGCGGCTAGGGGTCGCAAAGGGAAAAGCGTCGGGTCGGCGCTTGGCTGCGGGCGAGCTGCGAAATGAAGGAATGGTTAATCAACCGATTAACCTAGGTTTAACCCTTATATATATATCCAATAAATCAGATTATCTAATTATATTTTATTATTTATATAATTTATCATCATAAATTCCACCAAGGACCCAAGAAAATTTCTAAAAATTTTCCGTCATATTTTACAAGATTATTTCTTGATTTAACCTTTAGCATTACTTCCCGTATTTTACAGAAGTAAATGCATCTAATAAGCAAAATGCTTAGTAAGTAAATCCTAACTCACAAATCCAACGATAAGGGATAAACATGCTCTTTTCAAATAATGCTTGCTTCAAAACACATGCACTTTGAAATACTTACACATGAAAACTTTCATATACTTATCATGCTCAATCATACTTGAAAACATTTACTAGCACTAAATCATTGGCAAATCTAATGTAACGACCCGGAAAATTCTCTTAATATTTTCTTAAAATATTGAGCATGTCTAGATAATTTTCCGAGGGGCCCAGAAATAATTATGTAAAATTGGGCCTAGAAATCCATGTTTTCTCATTTAAATTGAGAAAAATTAGGTGCTAATGAGCTTTAAATGGGCTCCAAAAATAGGTATTAATTAGGTAAAATTAATATAAATTAGGTAAAATTAATATAAATATAAAAGAATTTTATTTAGGAATATTGGCATAATTATGGATGATTTTAGGGGAATTTTCGGAATTATAAAAATAATAAAATAAATGAAATAAAAATAAAAATAAAAATAAATGTGCATGAGCCAAGGATTGAACCTTGGACCTCTTGTACAACCATGTAAGCCTTAACCAACTCACCTAGCAAGGAATACTTATGAGTAATTGAAGTGGAGGATGGTTAAGAAGTAAAAGGAGGTGAAGGGTCATGGAGAGGCTCTTCATTTGCCTCCTTGATGGGTTATAATGAGAGGAGTTTTGGGAGTTACTTATTCTATCAATCAAATGCATTTCCTCTCCACTTCATTCCTCATCTTGCCGAGCACCAAAGGGAGGAGTTCCTTGGAGAAAACTCCACAAGGGGTCTCATCTCTCAAGATCTAAAGTTCCTACAAGGTGACAAGGACTAGTTGTGGTCAAGAGATACCAAGTCCTCTTCCTTCTCCTCTTTCAAGGTTTGAAAAATCAAGAAATCTAAGGTAAGACTCCCTCACCTATGGTATAATAGTTATCTATGATTTCCATGATTTTTAGTATGATATATGGGGTAGTTTTGGATGTGATGATGAAAGGAAAGAAAAACCAAGGTCCGTAAGTTTATGGATTTCGGCCAGCATGATTTAAAAGCCTATAAATATGATAAAAATATGGATAATATTGTTTAATGTTCCCTTATGATGTTTAGCAAGTATATATAATTTTTGGGAATTTTTGGAGTACTCTAGGAGACCCTAGAGTTTCAGCCAACATGAAAGAAGCAAAAACCAAAACCTTAAGTTCAAGGGTTTCGGCCACCATGTTTTAAATGTCTAGAAATATGTTAAAAATCATGATAATATTATTTGATGTTCCCTTATGATTTTTAGAAGTTAAGTGTAATTTTTGAGGATTTTTGGAGTACCCTAGGACACCCTAGGGTCTCGGCCAACATGAAAGAAGCAAAACCCAGAACCTTAAGTTCAAGGGTTTCGGCCACCATGTTTTAAATGTCTAGAAATATTTTAAAAATCATGATAATATTATTTGATGTTCCCTTATGATGTTTAGAAGTTAAGTGTAATTTTTGGGGATTTTTGGAGTACCTAGGACACCCTAGGGTCTCAGCCAACATGAAAGAAGCAAAACCCAGAACCTTAAGTTCAAGGGTTTCGGCCACCATGTTTTAAATGTCTAGAAATATGTTAAAAATCATGATAATGTTATTTGATGTTCCCTTATGATTTTTAGAAGTTAAGTGAAATTTTTGGGAATTTTTGGAGTACCCTAGGACACTCTAGGGTTTCGGCCAACATGAAAGGGACAAAACCAAGGTCCCTATGTTTATGGGTTTCGGCCACCATGATTTAAATGTCTATAAATATGTTAAAAATCATGATAATGTTATTTAATGTTCCCTGATGATGTTTAGAAGTTAAGTATAAATTTTGGGAATTTTTGGAACACCCTATAGGCCTCATATGGTTCGGCCAACCCCAAGGACCCAAGGGTTAGGGTTGAGTCTTTAACTTCAACTTATGTTTATGTGTTGCCATGATATAAGGATGATGGATGGTGATTGTCACGCCCCGAGACCCAGGAGCCGCTGATCCAATAGAAAATCGGACAGCACCTCCCCTGTCCGGCGGACAATTTACACATACACACAGATAATATAACACAACCACGCAGTTTAAAGGGCCTCAGGCCTCCAATCCACACATATATAACTGCATAAATGACTATATGTCGTAAAACCAAAAATCTGAACTCACCTGAGCTGCCAGGGGGCAGGAACAAAACCGAAATCCCACGAAGTCCAACATAGGACTCAAAAGTACAATACCATCAAATAAAACGTGCATACATGTTTAAAACATAATAGCGGAAGCATAGTAAATACTACAAGGTCCATAAATGAAACAACGGAAAGCCAAAACCAAAAAAAAAAAAAGCTCCGCTGGAGCTGGGGACTGGCTGCTAGGGATCTCCTGGCAAGCATCAACCTAAAATAAAATGTATGACAACGGGGTGAGTCCATAGCTCAGCGAATACCCAACAGATATGCATAGAAAGTTATACCAACAATAAGGGTTCAGCTAATACAGTCTCATATCAACAGTAGGGAAAGACTAGTACTGAACATACTGAGGTAAATACATACCTGAATCCATCTAACCTGTAAAGAGGGTAATAAGTACCAAGGGGATATCAATAGACATATAATCTCAGATAACAAGTCTCCAGAATATGCATGTCAAACAAGTGCAGAAATCAAGTGCAGCAAACAATGCACGATGCAAAATATGCACATGGTGCAATGCCATGGTCACCCCCTAACTCCAGTCAAGCCACCGAGACAGGTGATACTGTGTCGGCCGAGTGGGTAAAGCCGTGACACTGTCCGCACTCTGCCATCACTGCTACTGAGTGACCGAGTGGACAGGATGCTGGCGGGGGACCGCCCCCTACCTCATGTATATATGAGGGAGCGTCGCTCTCATCTCCTCTAGTCTATGGGAAGAGAAGGGATCTCCGCCTGCAACCACGCTCCGAAACCACTACCCCTGAGCGGTCGAGCGGAGCAGTACAGAGCAAAATGCACACATCCTACGGTATCCACTAACCCATGAGTGGTCGTGTGCGCATATCATGTACCGGAAGACGATAGGCTCAACCACAAGGGAGTCGCTGATCGCCGGCATGCAACAATGCAAGGATGGTGTATGATAGATACACATACCTCCCTCCCAAGTCCTTAGTATACTAGGTCTCAGTCTGAAATCCTATAACAGGAAATACAGTTAACCTACAAGGTATACTGGCCGAAAACTACAGATCCCTCAAGGTCAAAGGCAGGAGATACATCACGATCTCTAAGCATACATATAGATATGACACTACCTGATACTGTATGGAACTAACAGCATAATAACTCAGGGATAAACCACAGGTATCTAGGGCAGACATAATAAACAGGGATAGTCAACAAGTATCCAGAACAGACATACTAACCCGGGATAACTAACAAGTATCCAAGACAGGCATAATAACCAGGGATAACTAACAAGTATCCAAGACAGGCATAATAACCCAGGGATAACTAACGAGTATCCAGAACAGGCATAATAACCAGGGATAAATAACAAGTATCCAAGACAGGCATAATAACCAGGGATAAATAACAAGTATCCAGAACAGGCATAATAAACAGGGATAGGGTATGATCTTACTGCTATCTATAACAGGCTATGCATAACAAGATGACAATATCTAAAAGATAAGTCAAAGGGTACCCGCCTCCAAGAGAAGTCCGTATCAAAAGAGATAGAACCACCCGCCAATAATAATCCGATCAAGCTCTTGTATCAAGGATGCATTTAATTAACTATTACAACGATAATAGCTAGCTAACCAGTCCCTAAATCATATTAGGGTTAACCTAACCATTTCCTTTCCATTAATTACCTCTAATTAAATGAAAGGGTTCTAATTACTCAGCGTAATCAAGATTAGGTTAAATTTCTAGATCTAATCCCACAATTGACCTATGGTTCCAATTGAGCTAAATAGCCATAATAACTAAACTGATTTAATATTGGGAGCAATTACAACAAACCATCTAGTAATTACTCATGTACCTTAATTAATCCCCTATTCTCCTTCTCTGGTAGGAGACCCCAGCAAGGAATAGAGGCCGATAACAACAGTTGACCGAATGGTGAGCTGCAACACAAGCTGTAATTGATCATTCATTCCAAAACAACATAATTAACCTGCTACTTGAATCCATAGCCTAATACATAGCTCATTTAATATAAGATGGAATCGTGGGTCACATATTCCCTAAGCTTACCTCACACACTCAGAATCGCTGCAAGAAAGTGTTGAGCAACCTCAAGCTGCTTCCTAGCAAGATCAATTAAAGAATCTCACGGCAGGGGGGTCTTCCACAGCCCCAAGCAAAACCACACCGTAAGTTGAGCAAGGAGCAAGCAATGAAATCCCAAATCCAAGATCGAATTGGTTCTGCCACCACACACAAGAATTCGATTCATACTCAACCTCAACTCCAATTATTGTATACACGATCGTGTTAGCTAGAGGAAACCTTACCCACGTTGCTACCGGCGTCGCTCCCTTGAATGAAGACCAACCATTGATCGGCGATGAATCAGCTCTCGAGTTCCTGGCTAAGTGAACCCTAGCTCACCTCCGGTGGGGCTCCGACTGCGCGAGTATGTCGTCGGCCGACTTGACCACGGCTGTGCCCCAAAATGCCTGTGGCGAATCCCTATCTCCCGCTCGCGAGGTGATTTGGAAGTCGAGGAAGTCGGAACCCAGTCGCTCGCCCGACCCCAAGGCTGTGACTCGCCGGAGTGGTGGATCAGGCAGTGCTCGTGGTGGTGGCGGCTTCGATCGGCCGAGGAGGGTGTGCGGCGCGTCGAGTTCGGCAGTGGAGGAATCGAATGGCCAAAATAGTGAGCCCTAATCGGCTCTTAAGGTGGCTATTTTGCAGTTTGGTCCAACCAACTTCCTTCTAATTGCAAAATCACCCCTAGTTTTAAACTTACTTACATTGTAGTCCTTATAATTGTTTGTTTTATTAACTTTTGATCCCTAAATTTGTGTCCAAGGACTCGGAAGCCCCGGAACCCTAGGAAATTTTCCCAAAGAATTTTCCAGGGTGAGATAAACGTGTCGGATTTTACAGTGATTGTGTGAATTTTCACATGGCCATGGGACTTCATAAGTTTCGGCCAATAAGGGTTAATAGGATAAGAGTTAAGATTTATTCCAAGTAAGGGTCCCAATGGCCCTATGGTAAGATGTGATTTATGTTTATGAATGATATGCTATGTTATGAATGATATGCCATGCTTACGAATGATATGCCATGTTTATGAATGATATGCCATGGTTATACATGATATGCTATGCTTATGAATGATATGCCATGTTATGAATGATATGCCATGTTTACGAATGATATGCCATGTTTATGAATGATATGCCATGGTTATGCATGATAAGAATGATGTTACGACAAGTATGTTATGATCATGTTCATGATAAGAATGATGCCATGATAAGTATGCTATGAATGTCTTATGAATGATGAAGCATGCAAAGTATTTTACTTTATGAATGAGCTTGTACCGGACCCAAGTATGGGTCCAAGGGATGGGCACCTTAAGAATGCCCCGGTTCTGGACTACCGGAGCTGTCCACGGTTCTGACACTACCGAAGCTGTGCAACAGGGATGGGCTCCTTGAGAACGCCTCGGTTCGGGGACTACTGACTATGCTGCCCTTACCCTAGTAGGTCGGGGCTAGCTACCTCGGATTTACTAGGGATGCGCGCTATGATGTATGTATGTGGTACAAGCCGGGGACCCCAAATGTTATGATGATGATGTTTAAGCATTTTCAAAGTATGTTTTAAAAGTTAAGCATCCTTATGTAAATGCATTCCACCCATGCATTCATACATGATATGCATTATGTCACGATAATGATGTCTTATGCTTATGCTCTATGATAGAAGATATGCCTATGTTTATGCCATATAGGTTGATTTTGTTACGTTATGCTATGACATGTATTATGCCATGCTACTATGTTTATGTTTTATGCCATGAAAGATGCCATGCTACTATGTTTATGATTTATGCCATGAAAGATGTCATGCTACTATGTTTATGATTTATGCCATGAAAGATGCCATGCTACTATGTTTATGATTTATGCCATGAAAGATGTCATGCTACTATGTTTATGTTTTATGCCATGAAAGATGCCATGCTACTATGTTTATGATTTATGCCATGAAAGATGCCATGCTACTATGTTTATGATTTATGCCATGAATTATGCCATGCTACTATGTTTATGATTATGCCATGTTTCATGCTATGTTTAGAATGTTAGTATGATTATGTTCATGCCATGTCTCATGCTATGCTACGAATGTTCACTTATGTTTATGACCATGCCATGTCAAGGGTATGGTAAATATGATAATGTTTTATGTGCTTATTATGAAATGACGAATGTTTTAGTGAGTAGGAAGGAGTCTTACTAAGTCTGTGTGCTTATAGTCTTCTTTCCTTATACCGCAGATCATGCAAGGGGATAACGAGGAAGCAGCAGGAGGGCCTGAAGTATGTGTGTGTTGGTGACTTGGCCCATGAAATCGAATGTGTTAACCGTTTATGCTAAGAACTTTATTTTTGCTACCTATATGCTCGAATAGTGACTTATGGAACTTTATGATAAGATGTCCAGGATGATATGATATGAACCTTATGGTATGATGTTAAGTATGTTATGATATGATGATTAAGCATGATGTTCATATGTGAAGTTCCATGTAATTATATTAGGGATGGTAGTAGGGGCATGTATATGTAAGGCTTAAGTTATTCCGCTGCAGTATGATGTTACATGCCTTAAGTATGTTAGCGTAACGCCGCTTTAGGAAAAAAAAAAAAGCGGGCGTTACATCTAACATGCTCATAATTTCTTTTGAAACTTACTAATGATACATTTCCATACTTTAAAACACAACTTCTTTGCTCTTCCCCTTAAACATGCTTGTAACATAACCATGTTATCATACACAACAAAACATACACTTAAGGAAATTGAAACACTTACATATACTTATATACTTCAAAATAATAATCAACTTTTTCAGGCCTTGACAATGTACCTGGTATCAGTGTACCAATGCGCGCATCCCTAATAGGTTTCGGGGTAGCTAGCCACCGCACCCTATTAGAGCTTTTTTCTAACTTTCTGTGGGCCTCTCTTTTACCCGGTACATGTCCTTTTACAAAAGTAAAATACTTTCTTACTCATAATGCTTGTATTTATCAAGCTAACTTTTTTTTTTCATAAACTTTGCACTATAAACCTTTACCTTTTCTTACTTGGAACTTTCATCGAGCACCTTGCGTGCCCTTATCCCCAAAACTCATTTTTGGGACTTTCTTACTCATAATGCTTGTATTTATCAAGCTAACTTTCTTTTTCATAAATCTTGCACTATAAACCTTTACATTTTCTTACTTGGAACTTTTATCGAGCACCTTGCGTGCCCTTAATCCGAAAACTCCTTTTTGGGACTCTTCAAGAACTTACTCTTGTCATACTTAGGTCACATACATAAAAATATACTCCAATTCATATTCTATGATAAAACATGTATCCTTTATGAACTTAAAACACACAAATAAGAAAACCATAATCTTAAAGCATGCATTTAGATCACAAACATGGTTCCACAACGAGAAATACATGGCGAAACAACTTCTATTGCAGGTGAGTGATTTACTTACTCTTTTCTTGAAGAAAACTCACTAAGTATCTCGAAATTCCTAGTGTAGGGCTCTTTTCCTCTTCCTTTGCAAGAAATCTCCACTCTTTGGCCCTAGGGAAGAAGCCCTAGGCTCTCCACTCAAGAGGAGGAAGAAGGAGGAAGAAAACCCCTTGTTTTCTCCCTGTTTTCGCAGCTCCCAACCCCTGCTCGCGCGGCCTCCCGAAACCCTAAAAGGGGTCTTAACACAACTTAAGTGGGAGTTTAAATACCTTTTCATGAAACAGGCTAAATCAACTATAACATTATTTCATTTCATTCTTTTTTGTGCTTGATACCCTAGCCCAGCTGGTTCCTTGGACTTGCTCAGGTAACTGCTTCTCGCGTGGTCGCGAGATCGATTCCCACCCGACCCCTTTAATTTTTTCTTCTTATTTTGATCCGAAAAAATGCTATAATATTCCGAAAAATGCTAGAAAAATCCTAAAAATCCCTAATAATACCAGGAATTTATTGGGTGTTACACCCTCCTCTCTATCTCCTACGATCCTATAATTGGTATTAGAGCAAGGCCGCTCTAAAATGATTTAACGATCTTTCAAAGCTTTTATTTTCTTTCTTTTCCTTCGTAGAATTCTTTTATTTCTTAAAGCACTACTAATCCCAAGATGAAAGTCTTGGAAATCTCTTTTGTTTTTATTTTTTAATTGCTAGAATGTTGGTCCTCTACTTAGAAGGATACAACACCGTTTGACCTCCCCTATTCAATGGCGATGATTTCAATACTGGAAAAAGCGGATGGAATACTTTCTAAAAGTTGACATTGACCTCTAGATTACCATGAAAAGTGGCTACACTCCCCCAACCAAAGACGGAGAAGTTCTAGAACCTGAAAAGTGGACATCGAAGATGAGAAGACAAGCCCAAACCAATTACAAAGCGATGAATACTCTCCAATGTGGCTTAACAAAAGAAGAGGTTAATCGAGTCGGGTGATACGACAATGCGAAAGAACTTTGGGACTGACCAATGGAGCTCTACGAAGGAATGGACGACTCCAAGGTAACAAAAAAGATATCTACTTCTAAATCAATTATTTAACACTAAAATGTTGCCCGGAGAAAGTGTCACCCAACGCCACATAAGAATAAAGGACATTATCAACGGTTTACACTTAATTGGCCACCATCTCAAAAATCGAGATGTAATTAGGTATACCTTAAACTCTTTCCCTCTAAATGCTTTATGGGCATCTATGGTAGATGCCGATAAAGTTTCAAAGGATCTTTAAATTATAAAATTAGAAGAATTATTTTGTGAGTTTGAATTACACGAGCCAATTAACTTGGGTCCAGTTGAGAAAGGTTGCTTTGTATGCAGGACAAAGTAAAGAGGCCAAGGTCAAACCAAAGTCAAAGATCGAGTCCGAGTCTGAGTCAAATTAAGACTTACCTAACAAAGAAGAATTAGCAATCATGGTCTGAAGGATGTTTGCTAAGAGAAGAACCAAGGAGTACATAACAAAAGCACCAAGTACATCAAACTCACCTAGATTAGAGATCACGTGCTCTGGGTGCAACAAAAGGAGTCACTACAAATGTGAGTGCCCAAATCTGAAGGATGAGAAGCCCAAGTGAAGAAGGAAGGCACTTAAAGTGACTTGGATTAGTCATCCTCGGACAAGTCAGATCTGGACGAACCGAAGCACTCAAGTCACCTTGCTCTAGTGGCAAGATCTGACCTCGAGTCCGAACTTGAGTCCCAGTCATAGTACGAAGAACCTAAGGTAAATTTATTTTTGAAAATTCAATTACATAAGTTAGTCAAATATTTGTTTAAAAAGTGAACCAAGTCTGAGGATCAGGTTAGCTTACTCCTTGAGGAGGTTAGTCACTTTAAGAAGCAAGCTAACTTGAACCCCTCAACTAATCAAATTCAAGAAGGAACTTCAACTCAAGTTGCAAAACTTAAGGAAGAAAACTCCTCCTTGAAAGAACAAGTTGAGGGACTCAACACAATGTTGGACAAGTTCAACATGGGCAACAAGTATCTAAACATGATGCTTGAGTCCCAAAGAGCTATGTACAACAAGTCTGGACTCAAATTTAAATCTAAGTCAACTAACAAGTCTTTTCTTTCATTAATTAGTCAAAACTATAGAAATCAAGTCCAAGAATGGATCCCGAAAGCTTTCTTAACAAAGCAAGTAGGACCAAACCAATACTTTGTATCTAAGGACCAAATCTACAGATTAAGTAATAAACATAAATTTCAAATAGGAGGTGGCAAGCTAGTTGTTACCTCACTAACTCAATTAGCCCATATGTGCACTTAGGATCAGTTAACTCAGGGTTAGCCCTAACTTGTTAAGGGTCTAAGTCTAGTACTAAGTCATCTAGGTGAGAACAATTGAGAAGCTCTGTCTAGGATTGTGATTGCCTTAATGATATCCATTGTGACACACCACTACCTTAGAGCTTACTCTAGGACGCTTGCTTGGGTGATCCAAAGCTACACTTAAACCAAACACAAGTTAAGACTAATCCTGATAATTAAACCAAACTAAAACTAAACCAAACTCAACTTGAACTAAACTTAACCTAAACCAAACTTGACCCAAACTAAAACTAAACCAGACTCAACTTGAACCACACTCAAACTAAACCAAACTCAAACCAGACTCAAACTAAATCAAACCCAACTTGAACCAAACTCAAATCAACTTGAACCAAACATAAATTAAATCAAACCCAACTTAAACCCAACTCAAACTAAACCAAACTTGAACCAAACTCAAACTAAATCAAACTCAACTTGAACCAAAATCAAACTAAATCAAACCCAACTTGAACTAAATTCAAACTAACTCAAATCAAACCTAAACCAAACCAAATCATATTAAAACCAAATCAAACTCAACCTCTAATCAAATCAATACAAACCTATTTTTGAAAACAAAAAAATTAAATAAATATATATATATATATATCAAAATGTAAAAATTATTTTTAATCAATAATCCAAACTTAATTTAACTCAAAATAAAATCAATTATACTTTAATCAATTAATATTTTAATCCTAATTTACAACCTAATACAATCAACTAAACTAACTTAATTCAATTAACTTGATTCAACTAATCTTTAAATAACAATTAAGGTTAATAATAAAGTTAATCAACTTAATCAATCAAAAACTGAAATCAATAAAAAAAATAAATCAACTATTCCTAATTAATAAATTCATTAAGTTTAACTCAACCTAACCAAATCAACTTAAAAGTCAACTTATTTGACTAATCCTTATTAACTTAAATAAACAAACAATATCAAGTCTAATCTATTTGAACAACAATTGAACTCTTAATCATCAATGTTAACTAAATCAATTGATCGTCAATTAACCTTAACAATGAATCTTATTAAATAAAAATCAACTTAAATAATTAAACTATCTCAACCAAATAATAATTAATAATTAACTATGGCATTCGAAATAAATCCTAAATTATTTAAATCTTAATTTAATACAATCATAAACTAGCTTAAATGCAATCAATCCAATCTATCATAACCTAATTAATTTTAACTTCACTTAGTAAACAAAAACTTAACCATATATAAATCATAAACTTAAACAATCTATAATTTTAAACTAAATTCTGAATTATCTAATCAAATCAATCATTAAATGAAAAACTATTAATTTTAACTTGATCAGAGTTAAAAATCTTAAATTAATTCTACACTAATGAGTAGATAATCAAATAACAAATTAATTATTGTCAACTCAACCCATGTTTAAATAAATCAACTAATTTAATCCAAAATTAACCTATAATTAATAAGATCTCACTTAAGTAATTAAATCCAAATTAATCTAAATATTAAAATCAAATTATAGGTTTCCACTTGCTTAATCACTTAGAATGTGAAAATATTGAAAATAATTGTTGACCAATATTTATGAACTCTTAGAACCTTAGACACATAGGTATAATATTCTCGTAGTTAACAAAGAAAATATCAGAATAAGGGGAGCTTTTTTGTTCTTTTTTTAAAAAAAAAAATCTACCTAGACTTTGAGGCAATTTTTTAAAATAAAATATCAACCAAGAGGGAGCAAATTTTAAACACAACTAATTTAAAAATTAAATTGTAATTTCAAAATATAAATTTTAAAATCTTAAACTTAAACAAATTTTAAAATTTTACAACTTAAAATAAAATTTTGAAACTTAAACACTTAAATTGTACAAACATAAACTAATGATTAAAACTCAAATCTTACAATATTTTCTTAACAAGTTTTAAAATTTAAACTCACTTTTCAACCATCTTTAACTCAAATGTTTAACTAAATTTTAATATTAAAATTTCAACCAAAATTTTAAATCTGTTAGTTTTACACTAGTTTTAAACTTAAAATATTTTAAAATTTAAAATTCCTATAATAGTTTTCAAAATAAAAAATAATCTTTAAACTTAAGAACAAATTTTGAAATTAACTTAACAACTTAATTTATAATATCCTTAAAACTTAAATTAACTTTTGAAATTCTAAACTAACTATTGAAACTTATAAAAATTTTTCATCTTAAACTAGATTTCAAAACTTAACTAAAATTTAATGCTTTTAAAATAATTAAATCTTAAAATTTTTGAATTCCTAACTTCAACTTCAAACTTAAATAAGTTTTTAAAACCTAAGCCTTTTAAACTTTTAACCCAATTATAAAACTTTAGCTTAAGCTTATTTTTAAAATTTTAAAGTTTTTAAACTATTTTTAATGCAACTCATGTTTAAACTTATAACTTTTGTAACCCCTTATTTTTTATGTTAGTCAAAGGGGGGGGGGCGAGATATCGTATGTAGGGGAGGTTTATATATGGGGGAGCTATTGAGTCTCTTATTTCTTCTCTTATATATGTTCTCTTATATGTTATTTTAACTTAACTATGAATTAGGTTGTCAAACATCAAAAAGGGAGAGATTGTTGGTGGAGGGTGCACCATAGTTGAACCTATATTTTGATGTTAGTAAAGGTTCGCAGTTAAGTCTTGTTGTGATCTGATGTGTTGACCTAGTATGCAGGAAGATTACCTCAGTGAAGCCCTAGTAGGTTTAGAGGATCCGATACTAGGCAGGAAGTCTTAGCAGATCGTGGAAACTAGGCAGGAAGTTCAGATGGGTGGACATCTAGCAGAAAGTTTCAATAGGTCTGGAGGACCCGATACCAAGCAAGTGAAAGTTCTTGCAAGCTGATTCGATGTCAAGCCGAAGTCCAGACTGTGGGATCGGTGACGTCAATAGAGGGGGGGGGGGTGAATATCGACTTGTAACTTTTTGTCGTCTTTGAGTGGTTCGTTCGGTCAACTTTGTAACAGAGTCGTTAGTAGCACAGTGGAATAATAGATAAAATGAAAACACACAACACAAACAAGCAGGATTTTTACTTGGTTTCCAACCTCCTAGGGTTAGTACGTCCAAGGCCTAATTACAGGTAGCACCCATCCACTAGTGGTCTCCTTTTCGAAAGTTTTCCGGAGGAGTAGAAACTTGTCTTATAGTTTTTGGTACAAGCACAAATAATATAAAGAATTACAACTTGTAAGTAAATGCAAACTAACAAACAATGACGATCCCGACCAATCCGGAAGTCCGAAGCATCACACGCTTCCTCCTGGAGGCTCCTTGGTTACAGATCTTCGTCTTAGCACTTTTTCTTCGCATGGAATGAGTAATTGGATGGGAAAATTGATGATTTCGAAAGAACAACTCGAATCCCCTTATATATATTACATTCGGGTGCCTGAGAGCCATAGGGGCGCCCCCAAGGTGAAGCAATCTGATCCGAACCAACGAAATAGCTGCAGGGAAAAACCTACCTTCTTGGGCGCCCCAATGCATAGGGGCGCCTGGGATGGGGGCGCCCTCAACCCCCTTGAGGGCGCCCTCATCATGGGGGTGCCCGGGAGGTCCTTTTCCGAGCCTTGTTCGTTTGCGTTTGCTCTCTTATCTTGCTTCCAACTCCAAGTTCTTGCAAGACAAACAAACAATCCTAAGCCTAAACGATAGACAGCTAGAGCTGTCTAGTTCTGACTTTGGATTTCAAATGAAATCCTAGGTTGAACCGACGCCTACTGTTCCCTTTTCTAGGGAATGCGTCCTCACCTACTCCACTCTGGAGAAGTTACCTTTTGCCAACCTACACCTTTGGTTGGACTTTTGCTCGGCCTCCGAGACACCTGGATCTCGAGATGTCTGTATCTCGACCCGTCTCTACTTCAATCCGTAGTCCTCGCTCAGCTAAGTCTTCTGCCCAATTCGTGACTAGGACTTCGTGCCCAATTCCTTGAACTAGGACTTCAGTGCCCAACCCTCGGCCAGGCCTTCATGCCCAATTCCCTGAACTAGGACTTCGTGCCCAACCCTCGATCAGGTATTCATGCTCAATTCCCCAAACTAGGACTTTGGTACCTAACCCTTGGGTAGGTCTTCGTGCCCAGCTTCACTCACTAGGTCTTCATCCATCTAGCTTCAGTCACTAGGACCTAGTATCACTCACCAGGATTTTGTGCCCGATTCCTCAAACCAGGATTTCTTTGCTAGTCATCTTAATCCTGACTAGACTTTTTTCTGTCAAACATCAAATCTTGTTTGGCTCAGTCCAGATAAGTTTAATCACTCTGCCAAACATCAAGTCTGTAGGATCGGTGGCATCGATAGAGGCGGGGGTGAATATCGACTCAAACAATTTCTTCAAAAACATTATCGTTCGTTTAATCGTCTTTCTATCAAAGTGTTAATACGCAACGGAAATAAAAAATAGAGACAACCACAACAAAAATAACTCACGGATTTACTTGGTTCCCAACCCCCAAGGGTCAGTACGTCCAAGGCCTATGTACTCAGCGTGAGTCCACTAGTGGTCTCCTTTTCGAAATTTCCGGAGGCGGAGAAACCCGTCTTACAGTTTAAGTACAATTAAAGAAATGATAATAAAATAAGTACATGACTTAGCGCTTTTGCTTCACACAGAATGATTAAGCTGATGGAAAACTTGGTGTTTTGAAGTGAGAGGTCGAACCCCTTTTTATACTAGCTTCTTAGGCGCCTGATAAGCTTCTGGGGCGACTCATAAGCGGTCAAATGTTCATCCGTAGCAGCGAACTCAGCGAATGGATAATGCCTGCATCCCAGGCGCCTGGGATGAATCAGGTGCCTGGGATGCTTTAGGCGCCTGGTTTGGTGGGCGCTTGGGAAGGGCACAACCAATCCAGGGTGCCTTCCCTCTGGGGCACCTGATTCAATTCAAGCGCCCAGGAAGCTTCTTCCCAACCCCTGTTTTCTTGCGTTTGCTCTCCTATCTTTCCTCCAACTCCAGTTACCTGCAAGACAACATAACATACAACAATAAGACAAAGAATCCTAGGTTCTGACATTGGATTTCAACATGAAACCATAGGTCCAACCGACGCCTACTGTTCCCTTTCTCGGGGAATGCGTCCTCACCAACTCCACTCTGGTGAAGTTACCTTTTGCCAATCGGGACCTCCGGTTGGACTTTTGCTCAGCCTTCGAGACTCCCAGATCTCGAGATGTCCGATCCTCGACCACTTCTGTCCGTAGCCCTCGCTTGGCTATGTCTTTAGCTCGGTCCCCCAGACCAAGACATCGTGCTCGACCTCTGAGACTCTTGGATCTCGAGTCGTCCGACTTCGATCCGTCTCTACTTTTGTCCGGAGTCCTCGCTTAGCAAAGACTTCGTTGCCCAATCCCCGACCAGGACTTCATGCTCAACCCTCTAGGTCTAGACTTCTTGCCCAGCTTCACTCACCAGGACTTCTTCCACCTAGCTTCACTCACTAGAGCCCAGGTTCACTCACCAAGATTTCTTCCACCTAGTTCCACTCTCTATGACCAGCTTCACTCACCAGGAATTCTTTCACCTAGCTTCACTCACTAGGATTTATTTGCTAGTCATCTTGATTCTGACTAGACTTCTTTCTTCCAACCTTCAGGTAAGTATATTCTCTTTCTACCAAACCTCAAGTCCAGTTTGGTTCAGTTCTAGGTCTATCTGACCGGATATGACTTTAATCACTCTGCCAAACATAAAGTCCTGTTTGGCTTATCCCTTGGTCAAACTGACCAGCCCTGGGTTCTTACAACTCTGCCAAACATCAGATCCTATTTGGCTAACCCTTTGTCAAACTTGATCAAACCTGGGTTTACCCTACTAAACATCAGATCTGTTTGTCTTAACCCTTGATCACTTTGACTAGACCTTTAGTATATTGTCTCTGCCAAACATCAGATCTTGTTTGGCTTACCCTTTGTCAAACTTGATCAAACCAGGGTTTACCCTACCAAATACCAGGTCCTGTTTGGCTTAACCCTTGATCATTTTGACTAGACCTTAATATATTGTCAAACATTGAAACACTAGAGGTTGACTGCTCATGACTGATGCTCTTTGCACCAACAATCTCCTCCTTTTTGATGTTTGACAATAATCTTAAGTTAGGTTAGGTCTAAGAGTTCTAGGTTTTAACATTTTGGAGAAATCGAAAAAAATCTAACTTAGGTACTCTCTCCACCTTTAGCACACATCAAAAAGAAATAAAGAATAATGGCAAAGATTTTAAGTTAAAAATTGCACCAATAATAAGATTTTTGAAGATATTTAAGTTTCTATAAGAAAACATAATTTTCAAAAAACCTTTTTTAATAAACTAAGTATTTTTTTTCTCAGAAAAAATTTTAAAAGGCACTAAGTACTTTTAAAAAAAATTGCACCAACAATATTTGAATTTTAAAAAGAATTTGAACTTTCCTAAATCTAACACAATCCTAGGAATCTTGTTAACCATAAGAAAATTTCAACAAATAGTTTGAATAGATTTCTTGATTTGGTTTCTTATCTAGTCTGACACGATCCTAGGAAACCTTGTTAACTACAAGGAAAATTTTTCTAAGTATCTTGGAAATATTTCCAAACTCAAGATAAAGTATATTCAAAAATATTCAAAAAGACAAAAGATTTTGAAATATGTTTTGGAAAATGAGAATATTGTATTTTCAAAAGTAAAGGATTTTTGAAAAGATAGTGATTTTTGAAAATATAATATATTTGAAACCTCTAATGTTTCTTTTAATTTAAACCTCCCCCTAAACCTGACATAGTCCTAGAAAACTTGTTGACTACAAGTTGATATTCCTCTAAGTCTTAGGGTTTGATTCAAATGAAAAAAAATTAAGAAGTATTTTGAAGTTTTTGAAAATATAGTATTTTTGAAGCTTTGAACTTCCCCTAAGTCTGACACAGTCTTAGGAAGCTTGTTGACTACAAGTTGATCTTCCTTTGAGTCATAGGGTTGATTCAAATGAAAAGAAATACAAAAAGAATTTTAAAAAACATTTTAAAGTAATCAAAAATAGAAATACATTAATATCTTTTGATTATGACTCCCCCTAAACTTGACACAATCTTAGGAATTCTTGTAGATTATAAAGAAAACTTCCTATGTGTCGGTAGAGTTTATCCAAATTATAAGAGTAATTAATGCATATTTTAGAAAAATATTTTTGAAAGAATATGGTAATATTTGTAGAAATATTTTTCGAAAAGTATTTTGAAAGACATAATAAATTTTTGAAAAAATATATTTTTCGAAAAGCATTTTGAAAGAAATAATATATATATTTCTAGCCATTTTGAAAGAGATAAATTTTTGAAAAGAATAATTATTGAAAAATAATTTTCAAAAGAATAGACTCCCCCTCACCTGATACCTTCAGGCTACCCTTGTTAACTACAAGGAACTCTACCTAATTATCTTAAGGGACTTTTAGTGTTGACCTAGAAGGTTTGTGTTTAAGTGTAGGTCAAACAACTTTTAAAAAGATATTTAATTTTTTGAAAATGTATTTATTGGTAAACCCCCAATCAAGCATGAAATTCATTAATACATTATTATGTTTAAACATTATTTTGAAAATTGACTTTTAAGAAAATATTCTAAGGATTTTGAAAATATTTTTAAAGACATTTGCCAATTGATTAGTCCTTAACATCTCACCTATTCTAAGTGTCGCAGTATAAACAAGCATGGTTGTCTTATGAGTATTGTGAGATGCTTGAATATTTTTTTTAGTTTAATAATACAGATTGTTTGACCTTGAGTTAGATTCAAGTTTAACAATTAGTAGCTTAAAAGTAACTTTCAATAATTGTCTTCCAGGTCTTGGCAAGGCAGAGAGGCCTTCTTTGGCCGTAGCTTTATTGGATCAACAACCCGTTCCTTAGACAAAGCCTTTTAATGAAATAATACTTTTAATTTACTCTTTGAAAAACTTTGGTCTAACTAGTTTAGGATGTGGCGAGGTAGCTTCGACTAGTTCCATTTAGCTAGGTCGACCAGGTCGGGTACTCCTTACCCTTCCTGACTTCCTAGACCAAACATTCCAAACGTACTATCATCTCGTCCCACCCTAGTACTATGTTAGGTAAGTGTTAAATTATCTTTTTTCTATCTAGCCATTCTAAGTTAATCAAAACAAAAAGTAAACATGAATGTAATGATAGATATATATGAAAAAAATAGACAGATGCATGAGCATGATGTTGGATATTATTATTATCTCTATTAGGTGGACTTATTTGTAAGTTGCACAAGTAAATACAATCTGAGCCCTTAAAGTGATCAAACTTATGTTTATTGGGTTTTGGATTATTGGATGCGGGTTCAATGTATAGAACCCTAGACCAATCTGTTATTATCTATGGGCTGATAACAGATTGGATTGCTATATAAAGGGGAGGTCCCCAAGGGTTTAGGTGATCTTCATGACCTAGTTTCTTGTTCCCCATTGACAAGAAACTTTACGGCGCCGTCAAACCTAAGCCCCTTGGAAGATTCTCCTTCTTTTTTCCGCTGCATCTTCTTCCACAGGGATCAAGCCGATGATGCTACGATAAGGACAATGGCTCTACAATCAGGTTCCTTGTCTTTTGGTTTATATCTTATATTTTGTTATGTCATGATTCGATGAAACAATAGATCCATGCTCATGTACATTATGTTTTCTCTTCGAGTTTTTATTTTGTTTCTAGAATTCATGCGGTTAGGAGAAAACACAATATTCTATTAATTGATATCAGAGCCTTGGCTTTGTTTCATCGTTTTTGTGGCAATAAAGTTTAAATTTTTCCGTCAATTTATTGTATGTATGCTAGATTAAGTTTTCCTAGTATAATACAATTTTTCATCGAAATTCAAGTAAAAGAAAATTCTAGGATAGACTTGTTTTCTAAATTTTTCATATTTTATGTGAAACATATGAAAACGATGGAAGAACTATCATATTTAATCTAATTTTAGGTTAAAATGTGATGGTTTAATCGATTGACTTGGTCAATCAATTGATTATCAAGTCTAAAATTGTGAATAGAATAAATTTGATTTAATCAATTATCATCTTAAATTTGTGATAAGAATTATCATCTTAAATTTGTGATAAGATGAATTAGAAATGATATTGATTAAATTTTTATTATGAATGTTTTTTTTGCAAAAGAAATGGTTTCACGTGAATCTGGGAAACGATAAATAAAAGAAATATATATATTATATTTTTACCTAAATGGTGAATCTGTCACATGAAACAGTAAATATAAAAAAATATTTTTATATATGTAAACAATATATATATATATATATTATAATATATATATAAACTGACGCATTAAATATTTTTAATGCATAATGATCCAGAATCAAATAATATTATTTAATATTATTTAATTATAGAACCATAAAGAAACTCTAATTTTTAAAGAAGGGTTCTATATTTGATATAGTCGTATATATTAAGCTTTTAGATCGATTGGGTTAATCAATTTGATCATATCATTTGATTACCATATAGTGTCAATCGATTAATGAGCTTAATTTTGTGGTGTCAAGACTAATAAAGAAATTATCTGTTCGATTAAATATCTAGAATTTTCTTAGGTTATCTACACAACGTGCTACTAAATTGAACTATTGTGTCGACCCAAAGGAAGGCACCTTAGGTCGGTTTAGTGTATTTTGTGTTGGTAGACGTATATCTATGCTAAGAGCAATCGGCCCAAAGGAAGGTTGTTTTTATGCCAGATATATGTTCAAGATAGTTTACAATTATTGAACATAATTTATTTTGTTCTGATCATGCACAAAATATGTTGGCTCAATGGAAGACATATTGCGTGGCAGATTAAAGTTGTTGTAAGCTATAGACCAAAATATAACTCATATAAAGTTTCATATTATGCACACAATGGGTCGGCCCAAAGGAAGACACATTGTGTGGCCAATTAAAGGTTGAGTTATATCAGAGAGTACCGCTAACAAATTATATTTTTAATCTAACATTAAAATGTAATGTTGTATGTGGTATCTCATAAGGAGCCCATTTAATATGCATTTAAAATTTTATTTATTTGCATAATTTTATTATATATATGTTCTTGGCTTTAGTTAAATCGTGAGCTTAAATATATATGTTCTCACCTCAAATGAAAAGGTCGAGACTACCACACTTCTTACGAAGTTGGTAACCATGCGGTACAGTGGTAAAGGAAACATAAGGGAGTACATTATGGAGATGTCCAATATAGCGACAAGTCTGAAAGCACTAAAACTCGATATGTATGAGAGTATGTTAGTGCATTTCTTCTTGATGTCTCTGCCTGCACGGTTCACTCCTTTTAAGATATCGTATAATACTCAAAAGGAAAAGTGGACATTGAATGAGCTTATTGCTCAATGCGTGCAAGAGGAGGGGAGACTGAAGATTGAGACATCTAAAAGTGCTCACTTAGCATCTGGTTCTCAAAATGCGAGCAAGAAGCGAAAGAGAATCAATAACAAAGGTAAGGGAAAGCAAACTGCAAATTCTGGAGGCAATGACCATAAGGAGCAAAAGAAGCAGGATAAGGAATCCACTTGTTACTTTTGCAAGAAGAAAGGTCATATGAAGAAAGACTGCCTCAAGTACTCCAACTAGAGTGTAAAGAAGGGTAAACTTCTTAACTTTGTTAGTTCAGAAGTCAATTTAGCTATTGTACCCATTGACACTTGGTGGATAGATACTGGTGCTACTACTCACATAAGTGTCACTATGCAGGGTTGTCTCAGGAGCCGACTTCCACTTGATGGTGAAAAATACATCTATACGGGGAATGGAAAAAAGGCTACAGTAGAGGCTATTGGTGTTTTTAGGCTTTATTTAGGAATTGATGTTTATTTGGATTTGGAGAATACATTCATTGTACCGTCTTTCAGACGAAACTTAATTTCAATTTCTTGTTTGGACAAATCAGGTTATTCTTGTTCATTTGGAAATGAAATGTTTAGTATTTTCTATAATTCAATTTTGATTGGGAATGACTCCTTGGTTGATAAGCTTTATAAATTAAACACCTTTACTCCTACGACTGACAACGTGATAATGCATAGTGTAGGTACGAAATGTAAATTGACCAACGAGAATTCTTCTATGTTGTGGCATAGGCGTTTAGGACATATATCCAAACAACGCCTAGAAAGGTTAATGTCACATGAAATTCTTGATTCCCTTGACATGTCAGACTTTGATGTCTGCATAGAGTGTGTTAAGGGGAAGACAACTAACAAAAGGAACAAAGGGGCTGGCCGTTGTAGTGACGTTTTGGAGCTAATACATACAGATATTTGTGGACCATTCCCTAAGGCATCTTGGAATAGATACACATATTTTATTAGTTTCATAGACGACTATTCTAGATTTGGCTATCTGTACCTTATTCATGAGAAGTCGCAATCTTTGGACATGATCAAAATTTTCAAAGTCGAAGTTGAACTTCAACTAGGTAAGAAAATTAAAGTCGTCCGATCCGACCGTGGAGGAGAATATTACGGTCGATATGATGGATCAGGTGAACAACGTCCAGGACCTTTTGCAAATCACCTTGCTGAGTGTGGGATTGTGCCTCAGTATACCATGCCTGGTACACCCAGTCAGAATGGTGTAGCTGAGCGTCGCAATCGAACCCTAAAAGACATGGTGAGAAGTATGATGGCTTTCACTTCTCTACCGGAGTCTTTGTGGGGTGAGGCACTCAAGACTGCAGTTTACCTTCTCAATAGAGTACCTAGTAAGACAGTAACTAAAACCCCATTCGAGATGTGGATGGGTAGAAAGCCTAGCATTAGGCATTTACACGTCTGAGGTTGTCCAGCTGAGGCTAGGCCTTACAAGCCTAATGAAAAGAAACTGGACTCAAGAACTGTTAGCTGCAATTTTGTAGGTTACTCTGAGAGATCAAAGGGGTATAAATTTTATGATCCATCTAATAGATCCTTCTTCAAAATGGGAAACGCCAAGTTTATTGAGGACAGTGGGAGCGATAAAATCAGAGAAATATCTTTTAAGGAAAGCATTGGCAATTCTCCTATGGTCACTACTAGTGCAATCAGTAGTGGTATGGTTACCATACCCCACATTATGGATATTGCACATCCAGTGAGCGTAGTGAACCAAGATATTCCCATGACATCTCCAATGCAATTGGAGGAGCCTACCACTGAAATTGAAGTATTGCCTTATATTGATGAGCAAGTACCTCAACCACCTTAAACACAAGTGCCCTTGAGGCGATCCACAAGGAAACTGAGAAGCACGAATTCTCGTGATTATGTTTATCTCCAAGAGCATGAGTTTGATATAGGGTTGGAAAATGATCCTACATCTTTCCAAGAAGTCAAACACTGCTCTAACCCTGAAAGGTGGATTAACGCCATGAAAGAAGAGTTGAAGTCTATGGCAGACAATGACGTTTGGGAACTTGTCGAATTGCCTGAAGGTTCGAAACCCGTTGGTTGTAAATGGATATTTAAAACCAAGCGAGATTCGAAGGGCAATATCGAAAGGTATAAGGCTCGTCTTGTTGCCAAGGGATTCACTCAAAAGGAAAACATTGATTATAAGGAGACTTTCTCACCTGTGTCGACGAAAGACTCCCTTAGGGTAATCATGGCACTTGTAGCTCATTTTGATTTGGAGCTACATCAAATGGACATAAAGACCGCATTCCTCAATGGAGACATAGACGAGTCTATATATATGGTGCAACCGGAGAACTTTAAGTCCTCAGACTCAAAGCACCTAGTATGTAGATTAAAGAAGTCCATTTATGGTTTAAAGCAGACATCCCGTCAATGGTACCGAAAATTTGATCAAGTGGTTACCTCATTTGGATTTAGAGAGAACCCCGTTGATCAGTGCATATATGTCAAGTTCAGTGGGAGCAAGTTTGTTATACTTGTTTTGTACGTGGATGATATATTGCTTGTGAGCAATAATAAGGGTCTACTGCATGAAACCAAGTCATTTCTATCTGGTAAATTTGAAATGAAAGATCTTGAAGAAGCATCTTTTGTTCTAGGCATTCAGATCTTTCGTGATCGATCAAGAGGCATTCTTGGACTTTCACAACAAACTTATATTGAGAAGGTTCTTATAAGGTATGACATGCAGAACTGTACACCTGGTGATATACCTGTGTCAAGAGGTGACAAGTTCAGTTTGCAGTAGTGTCCATGACTTGAACTTGAAATAAAGGAGATGGAACAATTCCCATATGCATCAGCAGTGGGAAGTCTCATGTATGCACAAGTTTGCACTCGACCAGATATAGCATTTGTAGTTGGTATGTTAGGCAGATATGTTAATAACCCAGGACCGGCGCACTGGAAAGCAATTCAAAGAGTGATGCGGTATTTACAAAGAACTAAAAGACACATGCTCACGTATCGGAGGCCAGATCATCTGGAGGTGATTGGTTATTCAGACTCTGATTTTGCTAGATGCTTAGATAGCAGGAGGTCCACTTCAGGCTATATCTTCATGCTTGCTAGAGGGGCTATATCTTGGAAGAGCGTCAAGCAGGCGCTAGTAGCTACTTCTACTATGGAGGCAGAATTGGTAGCATACTATGGAGCATCCGATCACGGGATTTGGCTGCGGAACTTCATCACAGCATTGCATATCGTTGATGGCATTGACAGGCTACTAAGGATCTACTGTAATAATAAAGCTGCAGAACTTTATGCCAAGAACAACCTCAGTTCGTGGAAGTCCAAGCACATCGACATTAAGTTTCTAGCGGTTAAAGAGAGAGTTCAGAGTCGTCAGATCATGGTAGAGCACATCAACACAGATTCCATGTTGGCCGATCCACTTACCAAAGGCTTGGTGCCCAAGGTGTTTCATGCGTATGTTGTGGATATGAGAGTTCTTCTTATGGAAGAAGAACTCATCTAGTGGGAGTCTGTATTTATTTTATTGCTCTATGTTAATAAAGACAAACATTTTTTATTTTGATTATTGTACGTACCTAAAGTTCAAAAATAATAATGGGAATTCATATGTTTGTTTGACGCTCTGAATACGATATCATGATTTGTTGTTGCTGTTTAACATTTGGTTTTTGTAAATATGATACAGATTCCTTTTGGAATCATAAAGTTTGGATCATGATTTGCTGCTTCAGTTTAGCATAAGGTGTTTGCAAATATGATCAGACTCTTTTGAGTCGCTTTGGACCAGTTGAAAATTGACATGTACTGATCACATTTCATGTAATTTCAACTCTATACATCCGCATCTTGATCTATATCGTTAATGACATTGGTATTGTGATTACTGTTGGGGCTTAATATGATCATATTCAATAGCTATGACCTCTTTAGTCCTATACCAATGAAGTTAATGGACCAGATTGTTTATAGGGGTATCTTGTACCCATAAAGTTTGATATCAACTAAAGTTTTGCTTGTATTTACTATACAACTCACATATAGCCCAAGTGGGCGATTGTTGAATATTATTATTATCTATATTAGGTGGGCTTATTTGTAAGTTGCACAAGTAAATACAATTTGAACCCTTAAAGTGATCTAGCTTATGTTTATTGAGTTTCGGATTATTGGATGCGGGTTCAATGTATAGAACCCTTTAGACCAATCTGTTATTATCTATGGGCTGATAACAGATTGGATTGCTATATAAAGGGGAGGTCCCCAAGGGTTTAGGTGATCTTCATGACCTAGTTTCTTGTTCCCCATTGACAAGAAACTTTACGGCGCCGTCAAACCTAAGGCTCTTGGAAGATTCTCCTTCTTCTTTCCGCTGCATCTTCTTCCACAGGGATCAAGCCGATGATGCTACGACAAGGACAATGGCTCTACAATCAGGTTCCTTGTCTTTCGGTTTATATCTTATATTTTGTTATGCCATGATTCGATGAAACAATAGATCCATGCTCATGTACATTATGTTTTCTCTTCGAGTTCTTATTTTGTTTCTAGAATTCATGCGGTTAGGAGAAAATACAATATTCTATCACATGACAGTTATGCATGTATCAATCAAGTCAAAACGTTTTAATTAGATTTTTAGTTAAGTATCAAATTCTCGATTTGATACAGAACGTGTGAACCTAGAATATGTCAACCCACTTTGACATATTTATTATCATTAACTTAAATGTTTTAGTTGGGTAGGATTTTATTTAGTTTCATAAATGAAAGTAATTAATTTGAATTTTAGTTCTTGGATTTTATATAAATTTTGAATTTAGGATTGATTTTGTTATTAAAGTTGAACTGTTAATACTTTATTTAGTTAACTTTAAATAGTTTAAGGATTAAAAGATTTGATTATTAATTAAGATTTAAGTTTAAGAATTAAAAGATTTGATTAATTAAGATTTAAGTTTAAGAATTAAAAGATTTGATTAATTAAGATTTAATTTTAAGAATTAAAATTTTGAGTATCAAGAATTAATTAAGAATTAAGAATTAAATTAAGATTAAGGATTAAATTGTTAAGAATTAATTTAAGTTATTAAAATTTAATTAAAGATTAAGTTGTTAAGAATTAATTTAAGTTATTAAGAATTAAGAATTAATTAAAGTTTAAAAATTAATTAACGATTAAATTGTTAAGAATTAATTAAAGTTTAAAAATTAATTAAGGATTAAATTGTTAGGAATTAAATTAAGATTTAAGTTGTTAAGAATTAATAAATGTTTATGTTGTTTTAGTATAAATTAAGAATTAAGTTGTTAAGAATTAGGAATTAATTAATATTTAAGTTGTTTAAATTAAGATTAATTAAGATTTAACTAAGATTGTATTTTTTAAGATTTGAATAATAATTTTGGATCTAATTGCATCATCTCCAATAATTCAAAAAATTTTGATTCATCTATTATTTCTTTTATTTTCTAAGTTTTCAATTTTATTTAATATTTCTATTTTATTTAAATTCTTGTAAGTCTTTTTAATTATAATTTCAATTTTACTAAATTCATTTTCATCTTCAGAATCATATTCTTCTTTAGAGTTATATTAATTAATAAATATTGTATTATTATCTTCAAAATATGTAGAATAATTTTCAGGATTGCAAATTAAGGTTGTATCACTATATTCAAAATCGGTAGAATTATTATCTAAGGGTTGACTATTATCATCAACATTATCTTCATAGTTATCAGTATTATCAGAAATATTATTAATTAAGATTTCATCATTATCCTTAGGATTATTAGTATTTCAGAAATATTATTAATTAAGATTTCATTATTATCCTTAGGATTATCAGTATTATCAGAACATTATTAAGTATGATTTCATCATTATCCTTAGAATTATCATTATTATCAGAATGATTATTAAGTATAATTTCATCATTATCCTTAGGATTATCAGAATTATTAGAAAGATTATTAAGTAAGATTTCATCACTATCTTTAGAGTTATCAGAATTATTAGAAAGATTATTAATTGAAGTATTAGAATTAATTTCAAAGATTGTAGCATTAATATTAAGGATTAAGGAGTTAATATTCGATATTTTAATATTGTCAATGTTTGATCCATTACTAGCTAATTTGTCATGCAATACATTAAATTTGCTATATAAAAAATCTAATTTATCGGAAAAATTGTTATCTAGATTAACAGAAGAATTATGTAATTGTGCAGGAATTTAAAAAATATTATTACAAAAATTAACCTTTTTTATCTCCTTTACCGTAGCGCATTTCTTGGCATTGAGGATCGAGCCATTTTTCAGTCTGGGCACTGGTTCATGTAGTGTCCCTGCTTTTGATACTTGAAACACCAGATATGGCTTTTGTCCCTCCGGACTCCTGGCGTTGGTACCTCCATTACCGCCGGTGGTGATGATCGAATTTGACGAGTAGGACACTACTTTTTGTAGTGCCCTCTCTCCTTGCACTTGAAACAAATTATATGAAATTTAAAAATAGACATAATTAAAATTTTAACTTATTCACCCTTGGCTCCCCCCTCAATTCCTGGCCTTCTTGCTCCTTCGGCGATGAGTCCGATCAGAGCCACCTGCTCTGATACCAATTGTGGGATTGGTAGCGTCGATAGAGGGGGAGGGGTGAATATTGACTTGAACAATTTCTTCAAAAACCTTATCATTCATTTAATTGTCTTTCTATTAGAGTGTTAGTACGCAGCGGAAATAAAAAATAAAGACAACCACAACAAGAATAACTCGCGAGATTTACTTAGTTCCCAACCCCCTAGGGTCAGTACGTCCAAAGCCTAAGTATTCAGCGTGAGTCCACTAGTGGTCTCCTCTCCGAAATTTTCGGAGGCAAAGAAACCTGTCTTACAATTTAAGTACAATCAAAGAAATGATAATAAAATAAGTACAATTTTGTAAACTAAAAGCAAACCAATCAGAAATGACGATCCGCCAATCTGGAAGTCCGAAGTGCAACACACTCCCTCTTTGAGCCTCCTTGGTCACAGAGCTTCGACTTAGCGCTTTTGCTTCGCACAGAATGATTAAGCAGATGGAAACCTTGGTGTTCTAAAGTGAGGGGTCGAACCCCTTTTTATACTAGCTTCTTGGGCGCCTGATAAGCTTCTGGGGTGTCTCATAAGCGGTCAAATGTTCATTCGTAGCAGCAAACTAGGCGGACGGATAAAGCCTGCATCCCAGGCGCCTGGGATGAATCAAGCGCCTGGGATGCTTCAGGCGCCTGGTTTGGTGGGCGCCTGGGAAGGGCACCACCAATCCAGGGCGCCTTCCCTCTGGGAGCCTGATTCAATTCAAGCGCCCAGGAATCATCTTCCCAGCCCCTGTTTTCTTGCGTTTGCTCTCCTATCTTGCCTTCAACTCTAGGTACCTGCAAGACAACAAAACATACAACAAGTAAACAAAGAATCCTAGGTTCTAACTTTGGATTTCAACCTGAAACCCTAGGTCCAACCGACGCATACTATTCCCTTTCTCAGCGAACGCATCCTCACCTACTCCACTATGAAGAAGTTACGTTTTGCCAACAGGGACCTCCAGTTGGACTTTTGCTCAGCCTCCGAGATTCCCGGATCTTGAGATGTCAAATCCTCAACTCATCTCTACTTCTGTCTATAGCACTCTCTTGGCTAAGTCTTTTGCTTGGTCCCCCAGACCAAGACTTCGTGCTCGGCCTCCGAGACTCACGGATCTTGAGACGTCCAAACTTGACCCGTCCCTACTTTTGCCCGTAGTCCTCGCTTGGCAAAGACTTCGTTGCCCGATCCCGACTAAGACTTCGTGCTCAACCCTCCAGGTCAAGACTTCTTTCCCAGTTTCACTCACCAAGACTTCTTCCACCTAGCTTCACTCACTAGGACCCAGTTTCACTCACCAGGATTTCTTCCGCCTAGCTTCACTCACTCGGACCTAGCTTCACTCACCAGGATTTCTTCCACCTAGCTTCACTCACTAGGACCTAGTTTCACTCAC
Source organism: Boesenbergia rotunda (assembly GCA_024364735.1). Taxonomy (NCBI): domain Eukaryota; kingdom Viridiplantae; phylum Streptophyta; class Magnoliopsida; order Zingiberales; family Zingiberaceae; genus Boesenbergia; species Boesenbergia rotunda. The sequence goes on along the minus strand of JAGFNQ010005046.1, from coordinate 713,996 downwards.
CAGGATTTCTTCCACCTGGCTTCACTCACTAGGATTTCTTTCACCTAACTTCACTCACTAGGATTTCTTTACTAGTCATCTTGATCTTGACTAGACTTCTTTCTTCCATCCTTAGGTAAGTATATTCTCTTTCTACCAAACCTCAAGTCCAGTTTGGTTTAGTTCTTGGTCTATATCTGACCGGATATAACTTTAATCACTTTGCCAAACATCAAGTCCTGTTTAGATTATCCCTTGGTCAAACTGACCAACTCTAGGTTCTTATAACTCTGCCAAACATTAGATCATGTTTGGCTAATCCTTTGTCAAACTTGATCAAACCTGGGTTTATATACCCTACCAAACATCAAGTCCTGTTTGGCTTAACCCTTGATCACTTTGACTAGTCCTTTAGTATATTGTCTCTACCAAACATTATATCCTGTTTGGCTTACCCTTTCTCAAACTTGATCAAACCTGGGTGGGTTAACCCTGTTGGATCGAGAGATGCGATAGAGGGGGGGTGAATGTCGCAAATCGTTCGGATTTAAAAAGAGCGGGTGCGCAGCGGAAATAAAAGAAAAACAGAACAATGCAAACACAGTCGGTTTACTTGGTTCGGAGCCTAGGTCGACTCCTACTCCAAGGCCCACGGTCGTTGACCGTTTTCTGCGGGCAATTCTATAGGTTCGTAAAAGTTTACAAGACAGATTATAACAAGAACAATTTAGTAAACTTTAAATGCAGCTCTTCGTTACCGACGTCCGGTGTAGATCGAAGTTTCGGAGCAGCGGGACGTCGTCAGCTCGAGTTGGAAGATTTCTGGAGCGTGTCGCGGAAGCAGAAGAGCGCAGAAGTGTCGAAGCAATTGATGCAATGAAGAAGGAGGTCGAGGGCCCTTTATATAGGGCCTGGGGGCGCCCTGGTCGACGGGGGCGCCCCCCACGTGGCTTCCAATCCGGTGATCGCTTCGGTCAAGGCTGATCTCTTCATCTTCGGGATCAGCTTTGACCGGGGCGCCCCGAGCGCGCGGGGCGCCCGAGTTGACCGGTCAAAGCCTCATCCTTTGGCTTCGCGAGGGCAGCTGATAGACGGCGTGGCACTGGGGGCGCCCGCGACATGCGGGGCGCCCGGAGCGCGCGGGGCGCCCGGAACAACCGGGGCGCCCCGAAATGCTGCTGTCGGAGCTTTTTCTTGGTCTGCTGACTTGGGTTGACTCTGGGGGCGCCCGGAAACTTCGGGGCGCCCTGCCCAGCTACTGCCTCACTCCTTTGAGGCTCTCTGAGCTGCAGATACACAGTCCTTCGGTCCTGCATCCAGGGTTAGTCCAAAACAGCAAATATTATGTTAGTTTATACAACCTTAGCTGTCTTGGTTCTGACTTTGGTCTCCAAAATGGAGCCCTAGGTCGAACCGACGCCTAATGTTCCCTCAAGGGGAACGCGTCCTCACCTACTCCTCTCGGGAGAATTTACCTGGTGCCAACCGGCTCCTCCAGTTGGACTTTTGCCTGGCAGCCCTTCGCCAGGTCTTGAGTTTCGCCCAGCAGCCCTTCGCCAGGACTTGGTTTTTGCCCAGCAGCCCTTCGCCAGGTCTTGAGTTTCGCCCAGCAGCCCTTCGCCAGGACTTGGTTTTTGCCCAGCAGCCCTTCGCCAGGTCTTGAGTTTCGCCCAGCAGCCCTTCGCTAGGACTTGGTTTTCGCCTAGCAGCCCTTCGCCAGGACTTGTTTTTCGCCCAGCAACCCTTCGCCAGGACTTGGTTTCCTGACAGCCCATCGTCAGGTGCCTAGAAGCCCTTCGCTAGGACTTTGTTTCCTGCAATCTCAAGCAGCATTGTTAGACAACAAATAACCCTTAACTTTGAATCCTTTGCCAATATCAAAACAAGGTTCGATCTGGTGCTTCCTGCACCAACAATCTCCCCCTTTTTGATTATGGCAATACAATTCAAAGTTAAGGAAAAAATTATAACAGTTAAGAGCATAAGGTAAACAGTGAAGCATAACTGAAGCATAACTGTAGAGTTGAGAAAAAAATTCTTTATTTTTCATAAAACCCTGAATACTTGTGTTATAAACTACTTAAAATACTTAACTTTAACCTTTCCTCCCCCTTTGACATATATCAAAAGCATACATGGGTTAGCAAGGTTTCTAATGGGGAGTTTTGAGTTCTACCAAAAATAGGTTTTTGACAAAGTATTTTTCAAAAAAAAAAAGGCAAAAGTATTTGTATCCATAGACACTTTTGAAAAGCAAGCTTAAACTTTGTTAAAAAAACCTTTTTCTCAGACAAATTTTGATTACTAAGGAAAATTTTATTTAAAAAACATGCACTAAAAATAACTTCGAACCACTTAGAAATGCTTAAAATTTTGAAATAGCTTAAAAATAAAATTCCCTTTCTCTCCCCCTTAATGTAAAACTCTTCTCCTTATGTTTTAGACCATTTTTAAGTCTAATATAAAAATATTTTGAGAGAAGTTTTAAGGAGAGCGTTTGTGTATCAGAGCCTATGAGTTTTGAAAGCATGAAAATACTTAGTATAATTCTTGAAAGTATAGCAAAAAGTTTTAAATTGCACCAACAAAACTTTATTTGGAAAAGTATTGAAAAGATACTTTATATTTGTAGGCCAATCTTTTAGAAAATTCATGCACTTAGAACAATATTGCCTTGAAAAATATTTATACTTTTGAAAACATTATTGCAGTACTTTTTGACAGATATTATGTATTTTTGAGGATATAAGTGCTTTTGAATCTTCAAAAGTACTTTTGAAATAAATATTATGCATTTTTGAAAAATCTAAGTACTTTTGAAATAAGTTAAGATTTGAAACACATAAGTACTTTTAAAAAAGTATTTAGACTTTGAAAGATATAAGTAATTTTGAAAAGACTTAGACTTTGAAAAGTATAAGTAATTTTTGAAAAGAATTAGACTTTGAAAAGTATAAGTAATTTTTGAAAAGAATTATGCATTTTGAACACAAAATATTTTACTTGACTAGGTTTCTTTTTCAGTCTGACACAATCCTAGGAAACCTTGTTGACTACAAGGACATTTTCCTAAGTGTCCTGGAAAATTTTCTCCAACCCAAGTAAATATTATAAAATTAATTTCATAAGCCACAAGAATTTTGTAAAATAATAGTATTTTGACAGAAAAATTATTTAAGTTTTCAAAAGGATTTTGAACTTGCAGTGCATGAAAACATATAATTTTGAAAATGTTCAATAATTCTTTTAATTTCATCTCCCCCTAAACTTGACCCAGTCCTAGGAAGCTTGTTGACTACAAGCGATCTTCCTCTAAGTTTTAGGGTTTGATTTAAATTATAAGAATTATCTAATAACTTCAAAACAAATAATTACCAAAAAAAATATTCAGAAATTCTTCTTTTGAATCAAACTCCCCCTAAATTTGACACATCCTAGGAGTCCTAGTAGATCATGAAGTGGACCTTCCTCTGTGTCTTTAGGGTTTATTAAAAACAAAAGAATAATTTTGGATAATCTTCTGAGTATGAAACTTTCAAGGAGATAAATTTTTGACACCTCAATTTGAAGTAATAATAATAACACAGTTTTTGAAAAGAAATATTTTGAAATAATTTTTCAAAGAGATAGTAATATACCAAGAATTTTGAGTAATTTTTGAAGGCCTTATTCTGAAATGATACTAAATTCTAGAGCATCAGGTTTTGAGAATTCAAAAAAACATTAAGAAGAACTCCCCCTGTATCCGACATAGACTGACTTTATCTAAGACCTTAGTGTTGACTTGGTTTGACCATGTTTGACTCAGTTGACTAAGTTTTGACTATGTTAATCATGATTTGACTATCTGAATTAAAACACAACATAAAAGAAATTTTAATTGAACTTAATTTTCCTGTCTCACCCAATCTAGGATTTTCAAACAGTTAACCTTAAAAGTTCTTTGTGAGACAGGTTTGAAGGTAAAAATTAATTTTGAAAAGGAATTTTCATTTATTTTGACAAAAGTTATTTAATTTTGAAAACAGATTTGATAAAAAAAATAAGTTTAGAAAGCAGAAATTTTGAACACTGATTAAGTGATTTTTGAAACAGAATAAGTTTGAAAAATAGAAATTTTGAAAACAGATTAGAATCTATAATTATTTGAAATTTGTGTTAGATTCGAATTTGACAAAAGATAATTTGAATTTGAATTTCAGAAATTGGCTTCCAGGTCTTGGCGAGGCACTAGGCCTTCTTTGGCCGTAGCCTTATGGGATCATCCACCCTTTCCTTGACAAAGCCTTTTAATGAAATTTCATTTTCAAATTAAATTAGGTCATTTTCTGGTCTAACTAGCTTGGGTCTTGGATCGGTAGCTTCGGCTGGTTTCACCAGTCTAAAGAGACCAAGTAGACTTGATCTTATTAGAGTTGGTTTCCCCAACGTACTATCATCTCACCTCCTCCCAATACTATGTTTTCAAATTTCAAGTAATTGGTTAAGTCCTTAAGCTATCTAGTCCTATGAATAGCTAAAACAAAACTTCAGATAATGTCATAGTGAGGAGAAATTTCTGGATTTTCTAAGTTTGCAAAATTATTAATCAGTTTTTCTTGTATATCAATTTTAATTTTCAAAGTCTCATTTTCTTGTCTTAACATTTTGAATTTTGACTTTGCTAATATACATGATTTCATCAAGTTATCTAAGCATGCATCCATATCTAAATTTGACCAAGGGAGATTAATTAAACTATCAGTATTCAAGGTAAAGAGTTGATTTGGATGTAAATTACAGTTACCCATTTTGGTTGGTTGCCCTGGATCTTTGTAACGTTTATCTGTGCATTCCTCTTTGTAATGCCCAAACTCCTGACACTTGAAGCATTGAATGCGACTCTTGTTCTTTCGTGCTTTTGGAGCTCGTTTCTTTGTTGCCGTCGGTGGTATCGTTTGAATCTTACGAGTAGGACACTTAGTTTGGTAGTGCCCTCTCTCCCTGCATATGTAACAAATTATATGATTTTTAAAATTTAAATTTGTAATTTTACCTTTTGATTCCTTATTGGGAATCTCCCCCTTAATTGTTGCTGTCTCGGATCTAAATTCATCTTCTGATTCCGTGTCTGAGTCGGACTTGGGTACCGGTTGAAGCTCCTTCTTTGGTGGTTCTCTTGGAGTTTTCCCTGCAAAAGTTATACCTTCCTCGACCATTGCAGTATCAGCTTGATTATTTAATTCTAATTTAGAAAAGAATTTGAAATTGGTTACCATCTCAGTCAGTTCGTCGTCTGATTCTGCTGGTTCGATTTCGACTCTGGGTTCAGGTTCAGACTCTGACTCGGCTGTCTGTGCTTGGACCGAGAGTGCGAGATAACTTACCTGATCTTCTTCTTCATCTGAGATTTCTTGATGAAGATTGATCAATTTCTCCCAAATTTCTCTAGCACATCCAAATGAACCGACTAGCTTGAGTTGTTCGTTCGTTAGACCGCATTGAAGAATTGCAGTTGCTCTTGCATCAGTCTCAATTTGGTTGAGGGTTGGTTCATCCAGTTTGTCCCATGCAATTGATAGTCCATCTTCTGTAAGGGGGTGGAACCCTGTTTGAATGATCATCCATATGTCCATATGGGTCTTCAGAAGGGACTCCATTTGTCTTCTCCAAAAGCTGAAGTTCTCGCCGGAGAATAGCGGTGGACGGGCACTGTTCCACTCTTGGTTGGCCATAAAATAACCTCTTGCACACAAAAGAACTAACAGAATGTACCAAGACTTGGTCTTGGATTAGTAGTGCGGGAGAAGAAGAAAAAAAATTTGCCCAAAAAAATTGCACGAATTTCGAGGCAGAATAATAATAAAATAATAATAAAAAATTTGAGACAAAATTTTTGGGAAATGAATATTCTGATTAATGGTGAAAAATAAGAGTTAAAAGATTGCTCGAATTAAAGTGGCACGAATTTCGAGAAATAATATTAAAATAATAATAAAAAAATTTATGACAAATTTTTAAGAATTGTTCGTTTTATTAATTCAGACTTATGGTGAAAAGATGAAAATTCAAAATTGAAAAAGGCGTAAGGATATTTTAAATCCACCTACAGATATTATTTATATAAAATAAAAAGCGAACGAGATTGAGTTGCGTTGATTAACAAAAAGAAAAGAAATAAAATTAAAAAATTCGTAAATCCGAAAAAACTTTCAAACTGGTGGTTGCACCAAGTTTGAACTACCCCGCTCTGATATCACTTGTTGGATCGAGAGATGCGATAGAGGGGGGGGTGAATGTCGCAAATCGTTCGGATTTAAAAAGAGCGGGTGCGCAGCGGAAATAAAAGAAAAACAGAACAATGCAAACACAGTCGGTTTACTTGGTTCGGAGCCTGGGTCGACTCCTACTCCAAGGCCCATGGTCGTTGACCATTTTCTGCGGGCAATTCTATAGGTTCGTAAATGTTTACAAGACAAATTATAACAAGAACAGTTTAGTAAACTTTAAATGCAGCTCTTCGTTACCGACGTCCGGTGTAGATCGAAGTTTCGGAGCAGCGGGACGTCGTCAGCTCGAGTTGGAAGATTTCTGGAGCGTGTCGCGGAAGCAGAAGAGCGCAGAAGTGTCGAAGCAATTGATGCAATGAAGAAGGAGGTCGAGGGCCCTTTATATAGGGCCTGGGGGCGCCCTGGTCGACGGGGGCGCCCCCCACGTGGCTTCCGATCCGGTGATCGCTTCGGTCAAGGCTGATCTCTTCATCTTCGGGATCAGCTTTGACCGGGGTGCCCCGAGCGCGCGGGGCGCCCGGGTTGACCGGTCAAAGCCTCATCCTTTGGCTTCGCGAGGGCAGCTGATAGTCGGCGTGGCACTGGGGGCGCCCGCGACACGCGGGGCGCCCGGAGCGCGCGGGGCGCCCGGAACAACCGGGGCGCCCGGAACAACCGGGGCGCCCCGAAATGCTGCTGTCGGAGCTTTTTCTTGGTCTGCTGACTTGGGTTGACTCTGGGGGCGCCCGGAAACTTCGGGGCGCCCTGCCCAGCTACTGCCTCACTCCTTTGAGGCTCTCTGAGCTGCAGATACACAGTCCTTCGGTCCTGCTTCCAGGGTTAGTCCAAAACAGCAAATATTATGTTAGTTTATACAGCCTTAGCTGTCTTGGTTCTGACTTTGGTCTCCAAAATGGAGCCCTAGGTCGAACCGACGCCTAATGTTCCCTCAAGGGGAACGCGTCCTCACCTACTCCTCTCGGGAGAATTTACCTGGTGCCAACCGGCTCCTCCAGTTGGACTTTTGCCCGGCAGCCCTTCGCCAGGTCTTGAGTTTCGCCCAGCAGCCCTTCGCCAGGACTTGGTTTTTGCCCAGCAGCCCTTCGCCAGGTCTTGAGTTTCGCCCAGCAGCCCTTCGCCAGGACTTGGTTTTTGCCCAGCAGCCCTTCGCCAGGTCTTGAGTTTCGCCCAGCAGCCCTTCGCTAGGACTTGGTTTTCGCCTAGCAGCCCTTCGCCAGGACTTGTTTTTCGCCCAGCAACCCTTCGCCAGGACTTGGTTTCCTGACAGCCCATCGTCAGGTGCCTAGAAGCCCTTCGCTAGGACTTTGTTAGACAACAAATAACCCTTAACTTTGAATCCTTTGCCAATATCAAAACAAGGTTCGATCTGGTGCTTCCTGCACCAACAAACCCTACCAAACATCAGGTCCGATTTGGCTTAACCCTTGATCATTTTGACTAAAGCTTAGTATATTGTGAAACATCGAAATACTAGAGGTTGATTGCTCATGACTGATTCTCTTTGCACCAACAAAGTCCTGTTTAGCTTATCCCTTGGCCAAAATGACCAACCTTGGGTTCTCTGCCAAACATCAAATCCTATTTGGATATCCTTAATTTTAACTGACCAAACCTTGATATATTATCACATATGTCAGATCTAGGTTTGATCACTCTGCTAAAGATCAGATCCTGTTTAGCTAACCCTTGGTCAACCAGACCAACCCTGGGTACTAATCACTCTACCAATTATCAGGTCCTGTTTGGCTAACCCTTTTATCAAACTGATCAAACTTGGGTTTACCCTACCAAATATCAGGTCCTATTTGACTTAACCCTTAATCACTTTGACCAGACCTTGCTATATTGTCAAACATCAAAACACTAGAGGTTGACTGTTCATGTCTGATGCTTTTTGCACCAACATGGACAGGTCTGGGAGACTTGATGTCTGGCAAGTAAGTGAGGTAATCTTCTAAAGGAGAGAGCTGTGAGGTCGTGTCTCTCTGCGACAACCTTAGGGTGCTGATCCAATTGGAGATACTTACGGAGGTTTCTAAGTTGAGATCAGGACAGTTACGACTATTGATTACTCATGTATTCCTCTATTTTATCTATGCTAACCTCTATTTTGCAAGGTAAATTATTCTATACACTATTGCTGTGCTAATATTTTTGTGTAGTAAGTCAATTCTTAGTTGATTGTCGGATCAGTCGATTGATCACTGGATCAGTTAACTGATCAAGCTTGAGCAGAGAGCCGCGAGGCCAGAGTCATCATGTTTTTAAATGTATCTATTGATGGATAAGTGGATTAGCCGACGGATCCATATATGGAATGGCACGGGAGCACACTTGGAAAGAGTGTTATCCGTCGACCCATTAGAGGTTAGGTCGATGGATCTAATTAATGTTGGGACAGCCAAGCTGAGCAAATAAGGAAGGGCACAGACATCTGTTGACTGATAGGATCAGTCGACGGAACATTTTTTTAGTCCACAGATCGAGGCCTATATAAGAAGTTCGAGACCAGCTTCAGTAATCAATTTTTTTTATTCACTCCTACATGCCCTACACTTGCTCTCTACGTCGATGAAATGTTCATACTCCACTGCTACGATGCTGGGAAGAACTCCGACATACTACGATCACGTTACATCTTCTTGTCGGTATATTTACATTATTGTTGTACTTGTAATTACATCTCAAAGTGGAGATAGCAGGGTGTTGCTAATCTTCTCTACATTCTGTATTTACTTTATTGTTGTACTTGTAATTACATCTTTTCAGAGAAATGTTTTTAGTGGATTGCCCATCGAGAGAGGGTGAGAACTGTGAGCCTTGGAGTAGGAGTTGCTGAAGGCTCCGAAGTAAGTAAAATAAACGAGTCATAATTTTCCGCAACTTTTACTCTACGTTGCTTCTCGTTTTATTTTATGTATATGAATACAACAAGCAAGTTTTTGGAAAGATTGAGATTCAGCCCCCCCCCCCTCTCTCTTGTTGGTGGAAGTTGCATCAGTGATGTCCTCCTCTAAGGGTTTCAATGTTTGACAATATACTTAAGTCATGATACATTGAACAAGGGAAGGGTGAGTCAAGAAAGGTGTACCAAAGTGAAAGAAAGTGTCACGCCCTGAGACCTAGGAGTCGCTGATCCAATAGAAAATCAGATAACACCTCCCCTGTCCGGCGGACAATTTACACATACATACCACAAGTATAACAATACCACGCAGTTTATATGGGCCTCAGGCCTCAAATCCAAACAGAACAGCATATATATGACAATATACTCATAAAACCAAAACACGAACTTACCTGAGCTGCTAGGGGGCAGGAACGTAGCAAAACCACACACATAGTATAGGACTCAAAAGTACAATCTCATAATGCAAATTCCATACTACAAGTCTACGATAAATCCAGTGCAACGAAATAAACATAACATGGTCCAAAAATAGAAAATATGCATAAAACCAAATCAGGTGTAGTAGCAAACATGGGACTGGCGACTCGGACCCTCCTGGAAGATATCAACTTGAAATCAAAAGTATGGCAACGGTGTGAGTCCAAATAAACTCAGCGGATACCCAAATAGATATGGATAGGATGTTATATTAACAGTAAGAGTTTACGCTGATACAGTCTCATATGAATAATAGACAAGGGTATATGCTAAAGACACTGAATAAAGGTACATACCAGAATCCATCTATCCTGCAGAGGCTGAAATAAATCCCTATGAACAAGTATAACATATAATCCAAAGTAAACAAGTCTCCAGTATATGCATGTCAATCAAGTGCAGAAATCAAATGCAGCAAACAATGCACGATGCAAAATATGTACATGGTGCAATGATATGTGTCACCCCTGACACCAGTTAGTGTTAGTGCAGGAAGCACCATATCGAACCTTATTTTGATATTGGCAAAGGGTTCAAAGTTAAGTATTATTGGTGATCTAATAATGTTACTCAAGTATGCAGGAAAAGTCCTAGCGAAGGGCTGCTAGGCACCTGGCGAAGGGTTGCCAGGAAACAAAGTTCTAGTGAAGGGCTGCTAGGCACCTGGCGAAGGGCTGCCAGGAAACAAAGTCCAAGCGAAGGGCTGCTAGGCACCCGGCGAAGGGCTGCCAGGAAACAAAGTCCTAGCGAAGGGCTGCTAGGCACCTGGCGAAGGGCTGCCAGGAAACAAAGCCCTAGCGAAGGACTGCTAGGCACCTGAAGAAGGAATGCCAGGATACAAAGCCCTAGTGAAGGAATGCTAGGCACCGGGCGAAGGACAGCTCGACATCCAAGACCTGGCAAAGGACCGCCAGGCAAAAGTCCAACCAGAGGAACGGTTGGAATCAGGTAAATTCTCCCGAGAGGAGTAGGTGAGGACGCGTTCCCCGTCGAGGGAACAGTAGGCGTCGGTTCGACCTAGGGTTCCATTTTGGAGACCCAAAGTCAAAACCAAGACAGCTAAGGCTGTATAAACTAACACATTATTATTTTATGTTAGTTTGGACTAACCCTAGATGTAGGACCAAAGGAACGAGTGTCTGCAGCTCAGAGAGCCTCAAAGGAGTGAGGCAGTGGCTGAGTAGGGCGCCCGGAGTGTCCCGGGCACCCCCAAGGTGCATACAAGACAATGTAAGTAAGGAAGGCTTCGAACAGCTGCTGGGCGGGGCGCCCCCGTGCTCCCGGGCGCCCCCGCTGCTCCCGGGCGCCCCCAGCGTCCCGGGCGCCCCCAATAGCAAACCATCGAAGCAGAAGCCAACGAAGCCAAGGGATAAGGTTTGACCCGGTCATCCCGGGCGCCCCCAGCGTCCCGGGCGCCCCGGTCAAGATCTGATCCCGAGTTTGAAGGGATCAACAGCTGACCGAGACCGAGACGGATCGAGTGACATGTGGAGGGGGGGGCGCCCCCAACGTTCCGGGCACCACCAGGGCCTATAAAAGGGCCCTCGACCCCAGGCTTCAGAAAAACACTTGATTCAACGCTTCTATGCTCTTCTGCTCTTGCGCCTCGCTCCGGAAACCTCCCAACTTGAGCCGACGACGTCCCGCTGCTCCGGAAAAAGACAACCTACATCGGACGTCGATAAAAGAAGAGCCTTTTGTTTTAAAAGTTTAACTTGCTACATTTGTAATTCAATACTGTAAACTGTTATTGCGCGATTATAGTATTGCCCGCAGTAAACGGTCAACGACCGTGGGCCTTGGAGTAGGAGTCGACCTAGGCTCCGAACTAAGTAAAAATCTCTGTATTTGCGTGTTTTGTTTTAATCTTCCGCTGTGCAATTTCTCTATCTCAAATCCGAACATTTTTCGATATTCACCCCCCTCTATCAGTTCTCTCGATCCAACATGTGGTATCAGAGCGGGGTAGTTCAAACTTGGTGTAACCACCAGTTTGAAAGTTTTTCGGATTTACAAAATTTTTAATCTTATTTCTTTTCTTTCTAGTTAATCAACACCACTCGATCTTTTTCGCATTTTATTTTTCAATTTTGAATTCTCATTTTTTCACCATAAGTTAGAATTGTTAAAACGATCAACTTTTGAAAATTTGTCATAAAATTTTTTTATTATTATTTTAATATTTTTTTCGAAACTCGTGCTACCCTAATTCGAGCAAAGTTTTTTTTTAACATTGACTTCTTACTTTTTCATCATTAATCAGAAGTAATAAAATCAACATTTTCAAAAATTTGTCATAATTTTTTTATTATTATTTTACCTCGAAATTCGTGCAATATTTTTGTTGGGCTATATCTTTTCTCTCTCCACACTACTATCCAAAACCAAGTCTTGGTACATTTTTTTTGTTATTTTGTTTGTGTGCAAGGTTTATATTAAATGGCCAACCCAGAGTTGAACAGTGCACGTCCATCGCTATTCTCCGGCGAGAACTTCACGTTTTGGAGATGTCAAATAGAGTCCCTTCTGAAGGCCCACATGGACTTATGGCAGATCATCCAAATGGGATTCTTGTTTCCCGTAGAAGATGAGTCATCAATCGAGTGGGACAAACTGGATGAACACACCCTCAACCAAATCGAGACCGATGCAAGGGCAACTGCAATTCTACAATGTGGCCTAACCAAAGAGCAACTCGAGCTAGTAGGTCCATGCAGATGTGCTAGAGAAATCTGGGAAAAATTGATTAACCTTCATCAAGAGATCTCAAATGAAGAAGAAGATCAGGTAAGTTATCTTGCCCTTTCGGTCTAAGCACAAACAGCCGAGTTAGAGTCTGAACCCGAATCCAAAGTCGAACCAGAATCAGACGACGAATTGACTGAGACGGTAACTGATTTTGAATTCTTTTCAAAATTAGAATTAAATAATCAAACAAATGCTGTAATGGTCGAGGAAGGTGTAATTTCTATTGCAGGAAAAGCTCCAAGAGAACCATCAAAGAAGAAGCCTCAACTGTACCTGAGTCCGACTCAGACTCGGAATCAGAAGACAATGGAGGAGATCGACCCAAACTGGTCCGGTTGACTCGCGACCACTACAAATTACTGAAGAAACAATCAAGCAAAAGAAAGATGACTAAAATCAAGGGGGAGACCTCCATAAAGAAATTTAGAGGTAAATTTACAGTATTTCAAAATCCATTATTTACCATGAATAATAGATTGAATCTTATAAATTAGTTAAGGTTAATACGTTAGAAAATTTAATTCACAACTATGCTGATTTTAAAAACCCAATGTTTTATTTCGATTATGATGTAACTTAGATCATTTTTTTTGTTTGCTTTAATTGTATGTTGCTTTTTATTTTTTTTTTGCTTAGAATTAGGACTGGTTAGATTAAGGACTAAAATGGTTTAATTGAAATTTGAACAACATTGGGTGGAGGTGAGATGATAGTACGTTAGGGAAGCCATCTTGGCGGAACTAGCCGAAGCTACCGATCCAAGACCCAAACTAGTTAGACCAGAATTTACCAAAAAGTAATTTTGAAGATGAAATTTCACTAAAAGGCTTTGTCTAGGAAAGGGTTGATGATCCAATAAGGCTACGGCCAAAGAAGGCCTTGTGCCTCGCCAAGACCTGGAAGCCAATTTTTGAAATTCAAATTCAATTTACTCTTGTTAAATTCGAATCTAACACAAATTTTCAGTTAATTTTAGATCCAAATATCTCTTTTCAAAATAAATTTAAATTGGGTTTAAAAATTAATTTAACTTTTCAAAATTAATCTTTCTATTAAAATATGCATCTCACAAAACAGTTAAGGATATGCTGTTTTGTCACTTAGAAATGGGTGAGATGCTTAGGACCTAAAAGTTGAGTCCAACCCAACCAACTAATTCAGATTAATCAAAATCAAATCTTAATTAAATCAAAATCAAATCTTAATTAATTCAATTAAATCTTAATTAAATCAATTAAATCAATTAAATTCAATTAAATCAATTAAATTCAATTAAATCTTAATTAAATCAATTAAATTCAATTAAATTTTAATAAATTAAATTCAATTCAATCAAATTCAAATTTAATTCATCTAACTTTTAAAATTCAAATTTAATTCATCTGACATTTAACATTCAAATTTAATTTAACTAACTTTTAAAATTCAAAGTTAAAATTCTAATTAATTTCAAAATCCTCAAAAATCATTTTTTTTAAAACTAAGGTTTAATGTTTCAAAATTAACCATTTTTTTGTTAAAATTAAATATTTGTCTCACACAACCCATAAGATTAACATGTTTGACCACGTAGAACCGGGTGAGACATCTAGGACCTAAAAGCATGATTCACTATCCTTTTAAATAAAAAGAAAGTTTGTAAAAATTATTCAAACTTACCTCTAATTTTTAATTTATTGTACTGTACCCTACTTTTTCATTTATCATATTTTTTTTGTCAAATATCACAATAAATAGAGTCTAGGGCTTATTCTGATTTAGTCAAAATAGTCAACTCTAGTCCATATAGTCAAACCTGGTCAACACTGAAGTCCCTTAAGGAACTTAGATAAAAGACAGACTGTGTCGGATACAGGGGGAGTTCTTCTTAATTTTTTTCGAAAAATTCAAATTTTTCAAAAACCTTATGCTTTAGAACTTATTCAAAAACCCTCGATATTACTATCTCGTTGAAAAATTATCATCATGATTTTCAAAAACTGTGCTATCATTTCAAGTTATGTTTTCAAAAATTTATCTTGAAAGTTATCATACTCAGAAGATTATTCAAAATTATTCTTTTGATTTTAATAAATCCTAAAGACACAGAGGAAGATCCACTTCATGATCTACAAGGACTCCTAGGATGTGTCAAATTTAGGGAGAGTTTAAGTCAAAAGAAGAATTTCTGAAATTTTTTTTGGTAATTATTTGTTTTGAAGTTATTAAATTCTTATAATTTAAATCAAACCCTAAAACTCAGAGGAAGATCGCTTGTAGTCAACAAGCTTCCTAGGACTGGGCCATGCTTAGGGGGAGATTAAATTAAAAGAGCTATTGAATAATTTTTTAAAATTATATGTTTTCATGACCTGCAAGTTTAAAATCCTTTTGAAAACTTAAATAATGTTTGTTCCAAAATACTATTATTTTATTTTTCAAAATTCTTGTGACTTATGAAGTTACTTTTATTATATTTACTTGGGTTGGAGAAATTTCCAGGACACTTAGGAAAATGTCCTTGTAGTCAACAAGGTTTCCTAGGATTGTGTCAGACTGGAAAAGAAACCTAGTCAAGCAAAATATTATGTTTTCAAAATGCATAATACTTTTCAAAAATTATTTATATTTTAAAAAAAAACACAGTACTTAGACTTTCCAAAAATGCTCAATCTGTTTTTTTTAAAGTACTTGCATATTTTTCAAAAATGCATATGTTTTTCAAAAGTACTTATATTTTTCAAAACTTGCATAATATCTTTCAAAAGTACTAATACTTTTCTAAGGCAATAGTATTCTAAGTACGTGAATTTTCTAAAGATTTGCCTATAAATACAATTTTTTTTCAAACTTGCACAATATCTTTCAAAGTGGAGCTTTGTTGGTGAAATTAAAGCTTTTTGCTAGGCTTTCAAGAGTTATACTAAGTACTTTTATGTTTTCAAAACCTATAGGCTCTGATACATAATTTTTTCTTAAGACTTCTTTCAAAATATATTTCTTTATTAATAAACAGCTAAGGAGAGAAAAAGCTCAAATTGTTAAAAATCAAAATGTTTTTCAAAAGCTTTCTCTTATTCAAAAAGCAAAGTTGAATTTCTAAGTGTGCTTTCAAAAATTTCTAAGAGCATCTTTTTGCAAATATTTCTAAGTAGATTTTTCCTTAGTAAACAAAATTTACCTGAGCAAGATTTTTTTAAATTTTGGCAAATGTTTGTTTTAGTGAAAAACTTGTCTAGAAATTTTTTAAGATTTTGTTTTTCAAAATACACAAAGTATTTCCAAGCAAAGTTTTTTAAAACAAATTTTTCTCCCAATTCTCAAAGTTGAACCATTTGTTAGGGAAATTTGGCTTCAAAATTTTGCATAAGTAAAATTCTTTCTTGCAAAGCCAAGTAAACGTTTTGTAACAAAAACTTTACCTTGTTCACCCATGTTTGTTTTTGATATATGTCAAAGGAGGAGGAATGATCAAAGTTAAGTTTTATTTTATAACACAATGATTCAGGGGGAGTTTGAGAAAAAAATTTTCTGTTCAAATTACATTGGTTTTAGACTGTTCAGAATTGCTATGTTTTATTGGTCTTAACCTTCTTGCTTAAACTGTTGTAATTTTTACTTAACTTTGAATCGTGTTGCCATAAATCAAAAAGGGGGAGATTGTTGGTGCAGGAAGCACCATATCGAACCATGTTTTGTTATTGGCAAAGGGTTCAAAGTTAAGTATTATTGGAGATCTAACAATGTTACTCAAGTGTGCAGGAAAAGTCTTAGCGAAGGGCTGCTAGGCACCTGGCGAAGGGCTGCCAGGAAACAAAGTCCTAGCGAAGGGCTGTTAGGCACCTGGCGAAGGGCTGCCAGGAAACAAAGTCATAGCGAAGGGCTACTAGGCACCTGGCGAAGGGCTGCCAGGAAACAAAGCCCTAGCGAAGGACTGCTAGGCACCTGGAGAAGGAATGCCAGGATACAAAGCCCTAGCGAAGGAATGCTAGGCACCGGGCGAAGGACAGCTCGGCATCCAAGACCTGGCAAAGGACCGCCAGGCAAAAGTCCAACCAGAGGAACGGTTGGCATCAGGTAAATTCTCCCGAGAGGAGTAGGTGAGGACGCGTTCCCTGTCGAGGGAACAGTAGGCGTCGGTTCGACCTAGGGTTCCATTTTGGAGACCCAAAGTCAGAACCAAGATAGCTAAGGCTGTATAAACTAACACATTATTATTTTATGTTGTTTTGGACTAACCCTGGATGCAGGACCAAAGCAACGAGTGTCTGCAGCTCAGAGAGCCTCAAAGGAGTGAGGCAGTGGCTGAGTAGGGCGCCCGGAGTGTCCCGGGCACCCCCAAGGTGCATACAAGACAATGTAAGTAAGGAAGGCTTCGAACAGCTGCTGAGTGGGGCGCCCCCGTGCTCCCGGGCGCCCCCAGTGTCTCGGGCGCCCCCAATAGCAATCCATCGAAGCAGAAGCCAGCGAAGCCAAGGGATAAGGTTTGACCCGGTCAACCCGGGCGCCCCCAGCGTCCCGGGCGCCCCCAGCGTCCCGGGCGCCCCGGTCAAGATCTGATCCCGAGTTTGAAGGGATCAAAAGCTGACCGAGACCGAGACGGATCGAGTGACACGTGGGGGGCGCCCCCGACGTTCCGGGTGCCCCCAGGGCCTATAAAAGGGCCCTCGACCCCAGGCTTCAGGAAAATACTTGATTCAACGCTTCTACGCTCTTCTGCTCTCGCGTCTCGCTCCGGAAACCTCCCAACTCGAGCCGACGACGTCCCGCTGCTCCGGAAAAAAACAACCTACATCGGACGTCGGTAAAAGAAGAGCCTTTTGTTTTAAAAGTTTAACTTACTACATTTGTAATTCAATACTATAAACTGTTATTGCGCGATTATAGTATTGCCCGCAGTAAACGGTCAACGACCGTGGGCCTTGGAGTAGGAGTCGACCTAGGCTCCGAACCAAGTAAAAATCTCTGTGTTTGCGTGTTTTGTTTTAATCTTCCGCTGTCCAATTTCTCTATCTCAAATCCGAACGTTTTCCGATATTCACCCCCCCTCTATCGGTTCTCTCGATCCAACAGTTAGATCATCGTCCACCTGTCATAAATGGACGTCCGAAAGGGTAGAGCTGTGACAACTATACGCACCCTGCTATCACTGCTCCTGAGTGACCGAGTGGACAGGATGCTGGCGGAGGTGACTCTCCTACCCCAAGCAATGGGGGAGTCTAGCTCTCATCTTCTCGTGTCTCAGGACGAGAAGGGATCCTTGGCTGCTACCACGCCCGGAACCACCCTCCAAATAGTGGCCGAACGGAGCAATACAGGGCAAATGCACACAACCTATGGTAGCCACTACCCCTGAGTGGGTGTGTGTGCATATCCTCATATAACTGACGATGGGCTCAGACTATATAGGAGCCGATGATCGTCAGCATGCAATAATGCAAGGATGGTGCATGACTCAAACACATATAACACCCACCAAGTCCTCAACTAACACCTCCATGTGCTAGGTATAGGTCTGAATCCTATATCATGGGATACAAGCAATCTACTAGGTATACTGACAAAGGTAACCAGTGATCTATCAATATCAAAATGCAAGAGGGAACATATCACTACTTCTATGCACATATATATATATATATATACATGACAACTAATGAGACTGTATGAAGCTAAACGGGAGATAACCTTAAGGATAAGTAACATATATCAAATACAGGTATACTAAGGCAGATATAGCATATATACTTACTGTTATCTATAACAAACCATGCATAATAATATGACAATATCTAAATAATAAGTCAAGGGTACCCGCCTCAAAGTAGTCCGAATAGAGAATGAAGCCCCACTACCAGGCGGAGTAACCAAGTCAGAGTCCTGTATCAAGAACATAGTTATTTAGCTATTTACACATCAGTAAGCAGCTAATCAATTACTAAGTAATTTTCATAACTATGGTAATCATTTAATTTAGATTTACGTTTAGCTCTTAATTAATTGAGTTGTCATGGTTAGGTTTTAAGTTTAGGTTTACTCCAGGTTAAACCCAAATGATCACCTCAATTATAATCAACTACCTAACCCAACTCACCCATCTCAAATTCAAACTCATGGCTAAAATTTGGAAACAAGATCATCCCAAATTGATAGCTCGCCCCAAACTAAACTTCTTCCAATAGCAAAACCTAATGAAGCTCACGGCTTCATCACTATCATCATAACAAGCTCCAAACAAAGCATACACGGCAACCCATCATATATACCTATTTATCAAACACAAGTTTAACTCCACTCCTCACCGCAACAAGTACCAATCCATTCAACAGATCCATCACATTGTGGCATCTTCACTCAAATTAAAATTGTGAAAAAAAAACTTCTCTACAACTGATCTACATAGAAATTCCAAATCTGAGCAGAAATCCCAAGTTCACAGAACTCCATTCCTAAAAACAACATTAGCCCACGAATTTGATCACAACACAAGGAACACAAACGCTTACAAGGTGAAGTGGCACGAATTCAGTATATCAATCCCCTGATTAATCAAGCTAGCAGCACCGGAAATTCTACAGCAAATCCAATTGTAAATCCTCAATCAAGCTTACTACCAAAACCTAATCTGATAGATTCACTCTATCTGATCCAAATCTAGAACTCATCCAAGTTTAAACCTAGATGGTGATCCATACCTGAGATTCGCGACCCCAATAGCTGCGATCAGAAGAAGCAAACAGCGATCCTCGGAAGACACAAGATTCTCAGGGTTTCGGCGTCGCAAACCCTCCTCCAATTGCAGCCTAGCGTCGCCCTTCGTCCGCGAGGTTGAAAACGAAAGGAGTAACCGTCGGCTAGGGTTCGCGCGATGAGGAGAAGACTTCACCGGCGGCTTGGACACACGAGAGGGGAAGAAGAAGGGAAAGGTGTCGTCGGGTGTGGCAGCGGCTGGGCACGCGAGAGGGGAAGAAGAAGGAGATGGGTCGACGCTTGGCTGCGGGTTTAGGGCTCGCGAGGGGAGGGGAGTCGGCGCGAGGGAGAGAGATCGGGTGAAGCTAGGGCATCGGCCGAGAGTTTAATAAAGTGGGTCCCTTTTTGCACAAAAGCCCCTACCTTTTATTCAATTTACCACTTTACCCTTAGGGTAAGGGTTTTAACATTTAACCCTCCCATTTATTATAATTTAACCTCAAATAATTTTTTTTTGCCGTATTTAACATTCTCCCCCTCTAATAAAAATTTGGTCCCTAAATTTCATTAATTACCCACAGCAGATACTTAACAACGTATAGATAGTATAATGCTGAACGAAATCCAACCATACATACCTCCGGTAAATAAGTGAGGATAACGAGCTCTGATCATATCCTCGATCTCCCAAGTCGCCTCCTCATCAGAGTGATGCTGCCATCCGACCCTAACTAGACGGATGGTCTTGTTCCGCAACTGACGCTCTCTGTAGCCCAGAATTCGTGTCGGAACCTCCTCATATGTCGTATCAGGCTGAAGGGAAACAGATACATCTGACAGTACATGCGTAGGGTCTGGTACATATCTCATCAACATCGATACATGGAATACATCATGCACTCCAGTCAGGGAAGGTGGTAGCGCCAGACTGTAAGCCACTGCTCCAATCCTCTCCAAAATCTGAAAGGGCCAATATATCGTGGAGCAAGCTTACCTCGAAGACCGAATCTCTTCACCCCTTTCGTGGGTGAAACACGTAGAAACACATGGTCACCAATGGAGAACTCCAGAGGTCTCTGTCTCCGATCCACATAACTTTTCTGACGATCCTTCACCTCGGACATCCGCCGTTTGACAGTACGGACCAACTCTGCCTCGTGCTGTGCTCTCTGAGGTCCTAGCAACTGGGACTCCCCAACCTCCTCCCAGAGGATGGGTGTCCGACATGCCCTACCGTATAACGCCTCATATGGTGCCATCTATATAGCCGCATGATAGCTGTTGTTGTAGGTAAACTCCACTAGATGTAAATGATCCTCCCAGCTGCCTCCGAAATCCACAGCATAAGCTCTCAGTAGGTCCTCTAAGGTCTGAATAGTCCACTCTGACGGCCCGTCAGTCTACGGATGAAAAGCTGTACTGAACCGCAACTCGGTGCCCATAGCTCGCTGCAGACTCTGCCAAAAACGTGAGGTGAAGCGCGGGTCTCGGTCTGATATAATACTCATCGGAATACCATGTAATCGCACAATCTCCCTACAGTATATCTCTGCTAGTCTGTCCAGGGAGTCTATCCTCCGCATGGCCAAGAAGTGTGCGGATTTGGTTAATCGATCAACGATCACCCAAATCGCATCATGTCCTCGTTGAGTCCTCGGTAATCCTACCACGAAGTCAATGGTAATATGATCCCATTTCCACTCGGGAATGGGAATCCTCTGGAGTAGTCCAGCAGGTCTCTGGTGCTCAGCCTTAACCTGCTGACAAACTAGACATCTCGCTACAAAATCCGCGATGTCTTTCTTCATGCCGTTCCACCAATAGGAACGCCTCAAATCTTGGTACATACGAGTCTCGCCCGGGTGGATAGCAAATCGGGAGCGATGAGCCTCCTCAAGTAACTCCTCTAGGACCGGATGTGACTTAGGTACACATAATCTCCCTCGGAAGTAAAGAATACCTTCGTCATCTCTGGTGAACTCAGTCTACTGTCTTGAATCTATCTGGCTACCCAAGAACTGCAGGTGCTGATCACTGGCCTGTGCCTCCCGAATCCTCGTCCGGATCGACAACTGAGCAACCATAGTCACAAGAATACCCTACTCAGTCTGTCTCTGCTCCTCTAAGCCCAACTCTGAAAAACCCTGAACCAGCTCGGTGACTAATACCCGAAGGCAGGCCAAAGTCCCTCTCAACTTCCTGCTCAATGCATTAGCCACAACATTAGCCTTCCCTGGGTGGTAGCTAATGGTGCAATCGTAGTCCTTTAGGAACTCCATCCATCTCCTCTGTCAGAGATTGAGTTCCTTCTGCGTAAACAGGTACTTGAGACTCTAATGATCAGTGAAGATCTCAAAAGTAATACCGTACAAGTGGTGCCTCCAAATCCTCAAAGCAAAGATAATGGCGGCCAACTCCAAATCATGTACCGGATAGTTCTTCTCATGCTCCTTCAGCTGTCGAGAAGCATAAGATACTACCCGTCCATGCTGCATCAGAACTGCGCCTAGCCCCTGATGAGATGCGTCGGTATACAGCACAAATCCTTCCTCTCCCGATGGTAATACAAGAACATGGGCTGTCACCAGTCTCTACTTCAGCTCCTGAAAGCTGGTCTCGCAAGCCACCATCCAAATGAACTTCACGCCCTTCCTGGTGAGGCATGTCGTGGCATAGAAATAGTAGAAAAACCCTCTACAAATTGTTGGTAGTATCCGGCCAAGCCAAAGAAACTGCGAACCTCATGAACTGACTTCGGCTGCTACCAACTGGTGATAGCCTCGATCTTCTGGGGATCTATTGACATGCCTCTACTAGATACCAGGTGTCCCAGAAAATCGACTGATGATAACCAAAAGGCACATTTGCTAAACTTCGCATATAGGCGCTCCCGTCTGAGAGACTCTAATACGATGCGAAGATGCTGTGCATGTTCCTCCTCGGAACGAGAGTAGACTAAGATGTCATCTATGAATACTATGACGAACTGATCCAGATACTCCAGGAATACGCGGTTCATCAAGTCCATAAATATCGCTGGAGCATTGGTAAGCCCAAATGGCAATACTAGAAACTCATAATGTCCATATCTGGTACGAAACGTTGTCTTCTGAACATCTGACTCTCTGACCCTCAACTGATAATATCTAGACCGTAGATCAATCCTAGAATTCACAGATGTGTCTCTGAGCTGATCAAATAAATCCTCAATTCGTGGTAGAGGGTACTTGTTCTTGATAGTCATGGCATTCAATTGTCTGTAGTCGATGCACAACCTCAAAGAACCATCTTTTTTCTTCACGAATAGAACTGGGGAACCCCAAGGTGAAACATTCGGTCTGATGAATCCCCTATCCAATAACTCCTGGATCTGGACCTTCAGCTCGTCCAACTCCCTCGGTGCCATGCGATATGGAGCTTTCGATGCCGGCGAAGTCCCCGGTATCAGCTCAATAGCAAACTCCACTTGCCTCTTGGGACCCAAACCTGGTAGCTCCTCTGGGAATACATCCTGATATTCTCGGACCACAAGAATGTCCGAGAGCTGAGGGCTACTGCTGTCCTCGGTGCTAATAAGCGATAGTAAGAAGCCCTGACAACCGTGAGATAGCAATCTCTGAGCTTGAAGCGCAGAAATAACTGATATGCCCTCATCCCTGATGCCAGTGAAATCCCATGAGGGTTGGTCCAGAGGCCAGAAAGTGACCACCCTCGTCTGGCAATCGACAATGGCATGATAAGCTGTATGCACATCCATGCCAAGAATGATGTCAAAATCCACTATCTCCAGAACTAACAAATCAACTGTGAGGGTAATACTACCGAAATCTAATTTGCATGCTCTGACCTCCTGTGTAATACTCAAAATCTCTCCTGAGGGTGAAGATATAGATAACTGTCATACCCTAGAGGTAGGCAATCTACCAATTCTACTCATGAATATCCGCGATATAAAAGAATAAGAACTACCAGTATCAACTAATAATTCTGCAGGGAAGGCATAAAGAGAAATAGTACCGCGAAATACCGATCCGTCGGATCGCTGAGCCTCCTCTCGAGTGTTGGGACTGGGTGCATGTTGACATGGATGCGGGTTCGTAATTTTAAATTAATTACGTGCGGCGGAAGGTTTAGCATAAATAATTTCTCAAATTATTTAACCACACATCTAAGCATGCAATTTTATCTTTGTAGACATGATCATATATTTAAAATTTTGCAGAAAATAAACTAATTTACTATTACCTCGCGTAACTCGAAGGAAGGGACGAGATCCAACCGTAAGCGTCCCTTGGAAGCTCCGCCTCTATTCGCGTCCACGCCGAGTATCTTCGGATGACTTCGCAAAGCCACGAGTTTCATGTTCTCGAGAACTACAAGATTCTCCGAGAACGGACAAGAAAAACCAAGAGAGAGTCGGAAGACTAACCACAAAAGGATGGCCGGAATCAAAATTCCGGCGAAGCAAAAGAAGAGGCTTGCGGCAAAAAGATCCTTGCGGCAAACTCTAATTCCGGCAGCACCTTCTTCCGGCCAAGAGATGGTCGGAGCTTCCTTCTCCGGTAGCAGGTGGTGGTTGGCAGGGAAAGGGCAGGGGCGGCCGGCTGGTGCTCCTTCTTGGGGCTGGTTGGCGCACGGCAAGAAGGGGAGAAGAGAAGGAGAGAAAGAGAGGGAGAGAGCCTATGCCTTTTTTCTTCGATTATTTTTCAAGACTTGCCTTGGGTCCTTTATATAGTAGCCTCTCAACCATCAAGCCTCTCAAATATGGAATAAATTATTCCATCATGCCAAGTTTGATTTTATATCATGGTTAAAATCATATTTTAATTCATGATAAAAATCAATCAAGTCTCTTCTCACATATGGAATAAATTTCCTTATCAAATCAATCCATGATTGATTTTATAAAATAAACCAATCCATGGTTCATTTTAATTTCCATGAAGAAATAAACCAAACCTTGGTTTATTATAAAACAAACCACACTTGGTTTATTTTATAAATTGATCCAAAAACTTGGTTCTCTCCCTTTGTTGTGGCCGGCCAAGCAAAGAGGTGGAGGCCCTCTTTGGCCGGCCCATCCAAGCTACGCCCCAATGAATTAAACTTATTTAATTCATCTATTAAGTCTTCAAAAAGACTTAGCCATTTTACGATTCTGATGCGTCTCTGTAAAATTCAGATTCGACTTATTGTTTGGATCAACCAAACCTAATCTCTCTTGATTGCAAAATCTAATTTTCAACTCGTTTTAAATCCCTCGGATTACTCGTAGTCCGTGTGACTAAATAGGCTTTCTGAAACCCTTCAGCAGCTATAATGAATCGTGCCTCATTCCCTTCACCATCTTATACCCACTTGGTTCAGGACATGGTCTATGTGTGTCAGTCCCCACTAGGCTGACTACGTCACACCTAGCCCAAGTAACGTTTTCTCATCCTACGGATTTTAATTACTCTCATGTATTTAAGAGATTCATACTCTGAACATGTCATGCTCTGGCCAGAGGCTTTGAGTAACAATCCGACGATAGGCCTCGGGTATACATCTCCTCGCAAGGAGTGGTGAATCCTTTGTAGGCTGTTCAAACATCTTCGGGCACTTCGGCTTATACCCAATCATCCTGGGTCCACACCTCCTTGGAGATGCTTGCTTAAGATGTCAAAGTATAAGTCTCCATGACCAAGATGACTTGAACACTGCAAGTCAAAGGAACATCGCACATAAGCTGCAGTAAGAACTTCACTGACATATCTATATGTAGACACATATGAAGTTTTACAGCCAGTCACTCCAATGAACTAGTTCCCTTAACTAGCATTCATGTTTATCTCCGGACATCTCAATGTTACCAACTAGTGAGAATCAGCTGATTAGAGAATAACCCATGCTAGTCTCAACAGAATTGATAGTGTCCGTATTTATCAATTCATCGACTAGGGACAATTTCAATACTTCACAATTGCATATGTAGAGATAATCACTAGTTGTGAATTCATCACAAATTCTCTCATGTTGTGAATTGTATTGTGGATATTCACAATTACAATTACACAAACATGTATACTCAAATAGTGAATATTCATTTATTAAAATAAATGATTACAATCATAAGGAGATTGCCTTAGGACACTTCTCTCATATCACTAACATCGAGTAACTGCATAAATCTGTCTAGTCTCGAGCGGTGGTGGTGGTGGCGCTGCCGGATACTACTGAGGTGGGATCTGCAGCTGAGGCTGGGGCTGCTGCACTGATCCTACCACTGGGTACTGAGGCTGATGCATCATAGGCTGATAAGATGGGTAAGTCTGATGCTAAGGTCCTGAAGCCGAACTCTGAGAAAAAGCTGGGGTGTAACTGGACTCCTGTCCTGGCATAAAGTAGGAAGGTGCTGGAGGGGCGGTGCGCGGTTGATGAAATGAAGACAGTGTCCTCCGTCCGCCTCTGTGAGCTCCTGACTGTCCATCATGTCCCATCTGACTAGTAGCTCGAGTCCTCTCATTCTGTGCCTTCAACACACAGTCTCGGCTCCGGTGTCCTGGTAGCTTGCAGTAATAACACACTGCTTGCTCCAAGGCACAGTCTGCTATAACGTGTTCTCTGGATCCACAGCGGGTACAGTAAGAGCTGGGTGCAATCTTCTTTTGGTTCGGCTGTGGGGGCCGGAAGGATCCTGCAGAAGAACGACTCGACTTCTGGGGCCTGGAGGATGACCCAGAAGTGCCCGAAGCTACCTGGGTATGGTTGTCGCGCTTCTGTCCAGTGGTCTGCGGCTGCGGAGTCTGAACTGAGTCCTGTACGACCTGTTTACCCTTCTTCTTATCTCCAAACAGTCTATGCTGGGTCATCTCTCTTGATGCAGTCTGACCCTGATTGTTGTTTTGGTGTTGAGACCGATTTTAGTTTAGGTTGATTAGATGATTATGATTAAGTCCTGGTCGTGGACTTGGCATACCTAGTGAGACTAGGTTTGATGAAAGCCTGGCTTGGAGGGTCAGGTCCTAACGTGAGAAGCTAGGTTGGTGAAAAGTCCTAGCTTGGAGGGCTAGGTGTGGAAAAGTCCTAGCTTGGAGGGCTAGGTGGATAAATCCTAACTTAGAGGGTTAGGTGTGGAAAAGTCCTAGCTTGGAGGGCTAGGTGTGGAAATTCCTAACTCGGAGGGTTAGGTGATTGGAAATCCCGGTGAGTGAAGGAGGGTCCTGGTGAGTGAAGCCAGGTTGACTGAAGTCCTGGTGAGTGAAGCTAGGCACGAAGTCTTGGTCCGAGGGACTGAGCACGAGTCAGGGGAGGCTGGGAGCCAGTTCTCTTGACTTAGAGTGGGTTTGGCCTTGCTCGGATCGGTCTGGTGACCGATCAGGGAAGTTGGCACGGAGTTCCCTCGTGGATCGGTCTGGTGACCGATCCAGCGATGTCTGATCGGTCTGGTGACTGATCAGGGAACATCCAGTAACTTTGGCAAACCTATCGTTTGGCTCCTGATCAGACTGGTGACCGATCAGGGAGCATACAGTGAGTTTGGAAAACTTTCTGGGCGGCTCTTGATCGGTCTGGTGACCGATCAGGGAGAGGTCAGTGGGTTTTTGGTAGAAACCTTGAACGGTCAACCTGAACGATCAACTGTCGCGAGGTTTCTCACCCTGACCGATCAGACTGGAGCCTGATCGGTCAGGGAGTGTCCTGATCGGTCTGGTGACCGATCAGCAGTATATTTCTGGCGGGATTGTGGCAAGCAGATTTCTGGATCGGTTTGTTGACCGGTCAGGGTGACCGTTCATACGAGCTTGCGATCCCAGGTTTCTCACTGGGGACCGATCAGGCTGGAGCATGATCGGTCTAGGATCATTCTGATTGGTCCGGTGACCGATCACTTTAATTCAAAATGCACTGTCGGACGCTCTAATCACGTCTGAACACATCTGATTCCTCTGCTCTTAATATCTGATACTTGATTCTCTACTTGATTTGCTGTGCTAATGATCTGATCTTGTGTGCAGGTGATAGGAATGGATTCAAACACTCAAGGAGAGTCAATGGGAGTCTTTCCTTTGAGCAGGTTTGTCCGTTTTCCATCTCAGGTTGCAACGGATGCTGACACTGCTGGAGCTGCTGACTGGGGCTTGGCTGAGGGAAGCTCAGGGAGTCCAGGAGAGCTCATTGGTAGCTGGCTGTTGCAGGTGAGCAGCTAGAGGCTGCAGTGAGGTGGTGACCTGGCGATTAGTGAGCTAAGACTTAAGCGCTTGGTGGCAAACAAGTCTTAAAAACGAAGTTCTCCACATTGTGCTCTAGCGACAACTCTGTTCCTTCATCTTGAGCAAGCAACTGTGATCCTTGAAGCATCCTTGTGTTACTTGAGCACTTGGAAGAGAAACAAGAAGCTTGGCGAGTCCATCAACGAGAAGACACGAAGAAGGGAGTTCTTGCGTGAGATCTGCGTTGGGTGGAGCTCGGTGAGAAGTTTGCTTGTGTTCTTGTGGTTCTAAGTGCTTAGTAAGTTCCTTCTTGTGTTTCTTGTACTTAATACTCAATCCATCTTGAAACGCTGTGGAGAGGTTACTCCACCGAGGAGGTTGCATTTCATCCAGATTTTCCGGGGCTTGATCTGCCGACGATCAAGGGATCGCCCACCTTACGGGCACGCCAAGGAGTAGGGGCAAGTTATCCCCGAACCTTGTAAATCCTCTTTGTTAGCGTTTTGTGCTTGTGCTTAGCCTAGGGTTTAATCTCTACATTACTCTGTTTTTGCAATTCTTCCGCTGTGCTACTAACCCTTTGAGTGCAGAAAATCGAAAAGTGCTAAAGTTCAAGTGTCTGGCTATATTCACCCTCCCTCTCTAGCCATCCATGTTCCAACAAGTGGTATAGGAGCTTAGGGCTCTGTTCAAGTGGATTAACAACCGAGAGTCAACTATAATGGCTTTGAGTGAAGGTTTTAGTACCACTCTGTTGATGCAGTCTGGCCCAGTTGTTATTTTGGTGTTTGACAATGATTTAAGTTTGGTTGAGTGAATTTGGGTTAAAGTCCTGGTCGGGGACTGGGCATGAAACCCTGGTGAGTGAAGCCAGGTCCTAGCTTGTGAAGCTATGTTAAAATCCCGGTGAGTGAAGCCGGGTCCTGGTGAGTGAAGCCAGGTGATGGAAATCCCGGTAAGTGAAGCCGGGTCCTGGTGAGTGAAGCCAGGTGTTGGAAATCCCGGTGAGTGAAGCCGGGTCCTGGTGAGTGAAGCCAGGTGTTGAAAAGTCCTAATTCGGAAGAGGTGGGTGAAAAGTCCTAGCTTGGAGGGCTAGGTGAAAAGTCCTAGCTTGGAAGGCTAGGTGAAAAGTCCTAACTTGGAGGGTTAGGTGAAAAGTCCCATCTTGGAGAGTTAGGTGAAAAAGTCCTGGCTTGGAGGGTCAGGTGCCTAGCTTGGAGGGCTAGGTTGGATGAAGGTCTAACTCGGAGGGGTTGGGTGAAAAGTCCTAGCTTGGAGGGCTAGGTGAAAAGTCCTAACTTGGAGGGTTAGGTGCAAATTCCCAACTTGGAGAGTTAGATTGAAAAATCCTTAGCTTGGAGGGCTAAGGTGAATGAAATCCTAGCTTGGAAGGCTAGGTCTGCGTCCCTGGATCGGTCTGGTGACCGATCAGGGAGTTGGCACGCTGCTCCTTCGTGAATCGGTCTGGTGACCGATCCAGCGATGTCTGATCGGTCCGGTGACCGATCAGGGAGTGTGTGTTTCACTCACTGCACAGCTCCTGATCGGTCTGGTGATCGATCAGGGAGCGAACAGTGAGTTGAGTTCCCCTGCTGATCTGCTCCTGATTGGTCTGGTGACCGATCAGGGATACTGCTCAGATCGGTCTAGTGAACGATCATTTGTCACAAGGTTCTCACTATCACCGATCAGGATGACTCCTGATCGGTCTGGAAGCAGCCTGATTGGTCTGGTGACCGATCAGGCAGGAGCCTGATTGGTCTGGGGACCAATCAGGAGTGTGCAGAAGACTTCTGGATCGGTCTGGTGACCGATCAGGGTCCTTCCTGATCGGTCTGGTGACCGATCAGGCGCAGAACTTTAATTCAAATATGCTGTCAGAAGTCTGTTTTCTCTGTCGATTCTCTGATACACTGCTGATATGTTTTGATATGCATTGCTAAGCCTCTGTTGGAGTGTGCAGGTGATAGCAGGTGATTCAAACACTCAAGGAGGGTCAATGGGAGGCTTTCCGTTGAGCAGGTTTGGCTGTTTCTCATTCTCAGGTTTCAACGGGCAACTGACGTAGCTGGCGACTGACGGAGGCTCAGCTGGAGAGGAGGTCTTCAGTGGACTGAGTGCTCAGGGAGGTCAGTGGGTTCAGGCTGGCTCAGTGGATGCTGATGAAGCTTGTGATGGTGAGCAGAGCTTAAGTGACGAAGCTGGAAGCAGAAGAGAAGAGGCAAACAAGACAGAAACTTGGGATGTTTGCCTGGGCTGTGTTCGTGCTCTCTGTTGCTTTGTGCTTAAGCGATCTTGTTGCATTCCTGTGAGAGCTTTGTGAGTGTTCCTTCTTGTGTGATCTCCTGTACTCAAGTTCTATCATCCGTGAGATCTGTGGAGAGGTTTCTCCACCGAGAAGGAGGCTCTATCTTATCCGGGTTCACCGGGGCTTGATCTGCCGACGATCAAGGGATCGCCCACCTTACGGGCACGCCAAGGAGTAGGGGCAAGTTATCCCCGAACCTTGTATATCGAGGTGTTAGCGTCGGTTTGCTTTCCTTTTGTGTTTTGCTCGCTGTTCTTTATTTCTGATTCTGTGTTTTTGTTTCCGCTGCTACTAATCTGATCACGCAGAAGTATCAAAGAGTAAGAAATTGTGATTGGCTATATTCACCCCCCCTCTCTAGCCATCTCGTCTCCAACACACTCGACCTCCCTTCTTCGATGGAGCAGATTTTCAATATTATAGATCGAAGATGGAGTATTATCTAAAGATGGACATCAACACATGGTTCGCTGTGAAGGAGGGTTTTACCACTCCAAAGGATGATGAAGGAAAAGAATTGGAATCTTGGCGTTGGACGGCTGAGCAAACTCGGAAAAGTGAAGCCAACGCGAAGGCGGTGGTGACTTTGCAATGTGGCATGAACAAAGACCAACTCATCAAGGTTGGTCCCTTTGCAAGTGCAAAAGATCTATGGAATAAACTTATTGAACTCCATGAGGGAACCCGAGATTCAAGAATCGCCAAGAGGGATTTGTTCCTCAACCAACTTCAAAACCTCTCCATGAAGGAGAATGAAACGGTGAGTGAATTACATGGTAAGTTCAAGGAAGTCCTCAATGGTCTCCACTCTATTGATGAAAAGGTCGAGAACCGCGACCTTGTGAGGTATGTATTGAAAGCTTTTCCAAGGAACGCTTTATGGTCATCCATGGTGGATGCCTACAAAGTTTCTAAGGACTTATCAATTGTCAAATTAGATGATTTATTTTGTGAAATGGAGCTTCATGAAATGGCTAACAAAGGCCCCAAGGAGAAGGGGATTGCCTTAGTTGCAGGAGAAAAGACCAAGAAGAAGAAGGAGAAGAAGAAGGAGAAGGAAGTCTCTTCATCTTCATCCTCATCCGAATCCGAATCCGAATCCGAGTCCGAGGAAGATGGCAGTGGGTCTTCATCCTCTGAGATGACAAATTTTGTTAGAAGAATGATGAGGAAGAGCCGACGCTTCAAGGGTAAAGGTAACCCTAGTGAAGTTAAGGTTGATAAATATAACATTACTTGTTATGAGTGTAGCAAGAAAGGGCACTTCAAGAGTGAATGCCCAAAGCCAAAGAAGAAGGAGAATAAATCCAAGAAGAAGAAGAAGGCCTTGAAGGCCACATGGGATGAATCTTCCTCAAGTTCATCCGATGAGGAGAAGGATGAGAAGAGTACTCATCATGTAGCACTCATGACATTGGAAGATCAAGAAAGAAGTGATGAATCGAGTGACTCATCAAACGCGGCTTCATCATCTTCAGATGATGAAGAGGTAATCACTCTCGAACTCGATAAATGCTATAGAACAATTGCATGCTTAATCGATTTGTTGAAAAAGTCAAAAAATAAGGTTAAGTCATTGAAAATTGAAGTTGAACAGTTAACATCCTCTAAGGATGAGGATGTTGATGATTTGCATATTGAGATGTTAGAGGATGAAAATAAATCTTTGAAGAGTGAAGTTGAGAGACTCAAGAGTGTTCTTGAGAAATTCTCAACTAGCTTAAAGACTCTAGACATGATCCTAAATGCCCAAAGGGCAGTCTACAATAGGGCCGGTATTGGATACCGACTCAAAGAACCATCATTTGTGTCCTTAATGTCTAGGACTGATGTTAGACAATCTAAGACACCTAGGGTTGAAAGGAAAGTAGTCAAGGCATGAGTGCCTAAGTCTTGCTTAGTAGGTGCTTTAGGTCCCAAAGTTTGGGTACCTAAATCTTCTATTTTTCGAATTGTGTAGGTTGTGATTAAGGGGGAGCATCTATCAACTTGGTTCGTTGATAGTGGGTGCTCCAAACATATGACCGGTGATAAATCATTATTCACTACCCTTCAATGCAAAAATAGAGGTAATGTTTCATTTGGTAACAATGGTAGTCTTAAGGTTATAGGAATAGGAGACATTCAAATATCTAAATGTCTTAGGATTAAGAATGTCCTTCTAGTCAAGGGGATGACATTTAATCTCCTAAGTATCAATCACTTGTGTGATGCGGGTTACACAATTGATTTCCAATCAAGTCAATGTCTAGTTAGACAACATGACACTTTTGACACGGTACTAGTAGGCACAAGAGTAGATAACATTTACCAAGTTTCATTTAAAAGTGCTACTAATGCTTTTGCTAAGTGTCTCATGTCAAGAGAAGATGAGTCCACCCTTTGGCACCAGAGACTAGCACATGTGAACATGAAGAATATCCGTAAGTTAGCCAACAAGGGACTAGTTCGTGGCTTACCAAGCATCAAGTATGAAAAGGACAAACTTTTTGATGCATGTCAAATGGGTAAACAAACAAAATCTGCACATAAAGGTAAAAGCACTGTAAGTACTTCTACCGCATTAGATTTACTTCATATGGACTTGTTTGATTGTAGCATCATTATATCCTTGAATGGTAGTAGATATTATTTTGTTATCATTGATGATTTTACTAGATATACATGGACGTATTTTCTAAAATACAAGGATCAAACTTTAGATGTCTTTATTTCATCCTGTAGAAGAGTTGAAAATGAGAAATCATCAACAATTAAAACAATAAGAAGTGATCATGGAGGTGAATTCCAAAATCAAAAATTTTTAAGAGTTTTGTCAAGATAGAGGATATAGACATGAGTTCTCCACTCCTAGAACACCACAACAAAATGGTGTTGTAGAGAGGAAGAACCGAGTCCTACAAGAGGCTGCTCGAAGCATGCTCAATGAGTACTCATTACCAGGGTACTTATGGGCCGAAGCTGTAAACACAGCTTGCTACGTGCAAAACCGAGACCTCATCCATAGATTCTTAGGAAAGACTCCTCATGAACTTTGGTTTGGAAAACCACCTACGGTTAAACATCTTAGGGTGTTTAGTTGTAAGGTGTTCATTCTAAACACCAAGGACCACCTTGGAAAGTTCACAGCAAAAGCTGATGAAGGAATACTGGTCGGGTACTCCCTCGTTAGCAAAGCTTACAGAGTCTACAACAAGAAGTCTAGACTGGTTGAAGAGTCTTCTGATGTTATTTTTGAAGAAATTCCCAAAGTAAATGATCAATCAGAAGATGTTCAATTTGAACTCAGGCAACTGGGTTTGGATGAAAGTCCAAATGTTGTAGATGGTGGTGATGAGTCTGATGACGAAGAGACTAGACAACCCATAGATCAGCCGGATCCTGAGGCTGAGCTAGTGTCTAGTGACACCATTCAAGAAGCACCACCAACACCAAGGCAAACTAGGTTAACCTTTAGTCATCCCCAAGACCAAATTGTTGGAGATATCCATCATGGGGTTAGGACTAGATCATTCTTTAGGAATGAGGCTAATGAAGTTGCCCTAATTTTCGAAATTGAACCTAGAAAAATTGATGAGGCATTAAATGATCCCGATTGGATCATTGCCATGCAAGATGAACTAGGTCAATTCGAAAGAAGTCAAGTTTGGGACTTAGTCCCTAGACCTAAGAAGACCACCATTATTGGAACCAAATGGGTCTTCAATAATAAATTGAACCATAAGGGAGAAATCATAAGAAACAAGGCACGTTTAGTAGCCAAGGGCTACAGTCAAGTTGAAGGCCTTGATTACGATGAGACCTATGCTCCCGTGGAACGATTAGAGTCCATCCAATTCATTCTTGCATTTGCAGCACATCGTGTTTCAAGTTATATCAAATGGAGGTCAAATCGACCTTTCTAAATGGTTTAATAAGAGAAGAGGTCTATGTCGAACAAC
This sequence comes from Boesenbergia rotunda, assembly GCA_024364735.1. Taxonomy (NCBI): domain Eukaryota; kingdom Viridiplantae; phylum Streptophyta; class Magnoliopsida; order Zingiberales; family Zingiberaceae; genus Boesenbergia; species Boesenbergia rotunda. The sequence continues at coordinate 680,502 of JAGFNQ010005046.1, read as the reverse complement.
CTCCGGGGTTTGAGAGTACCGAATTCCCAAACCACGTGTTCAAGCTCAAGAAGGCGCTCTACGGCCTTAAACAAGCACCACGAGCTTGGTATGAGCGGCTATCGACATTCCTAATTGAAAAAGGTTTTGTTAGAGGACAAATAGACCCTACACTATTTCTCCGAAGAGATGGTGACAATATATTTGCAGCCCAATTGTATGTCGATGACATAATTTGTGGCTCAAACAATAAGGGCTATTTGAATGAATTTATTGGACACATGGAGAGTGAATTTGAAATGAGTCTGGTGGGAGAGTTGACTTTCTTCCTTGGACTCGAAATCAAGCAAACTCGTGATGGAATCCATGTGCACCAATCGAAGTACACACAAGAGATGCTCTGAAAATTCAACATGAGTGATTCTAAAGAGGTAACCACTCCTATGGCGACAAACACATGTTGGATCGATAGAACCGATAGAGGGGGGGTGAATATCGGTATTCGTTTTTCGGAAAATTAAGAGCAGGTGCACAGCGAAAAATAAGAAAAATAATAACACAGAGACGCAGCCGTTTTTACTTGGTTCGGAGCCTGGGTCGACTCCTACTCCAAGGCCCACGGTCGTTGACCGTTTACTTTGGGCAATTCTATATCAGGCGCAAATTCGTTTACAAAAGATTACAGAATTAGAATTAAGTACAGTAAACTTTAAAATAACTCTTTTACCGACGTCCGGGGTAGATCGACTTTTTCTGAGCAGCGGGACGTCATCGGCACGAGTTGGAAGGATTCCGAGGCGAAGCGCGAGTGCAGAAGAGCGTAGAAGAGTTGATTCAGAAGTTGTTGTCGAAAGCTTGGGCGTTGGGTGCTACTTATAGCACCTCGGGGCGCCCTGGACCTCGGGGGCGCCCTGCCACGTGTCAACCGATCTGGTTTTAGCTCGGTCAAGCGTTATCCCATCCGAATAGGGATAACTTTGACTCTGGGGGCGCCCTAGTCGCAGAGGGCGCCCTGCTTGACTTCTTCTGCGCAAAGTTCTGGCTGGATAAGGGTGACGCTTCGTAGGCTTGGGCGCGGGGCACCTTGGCTGCTAAGGGCGCCCTGGCTGCTGAGGGCGCCCTGCCCAGTAAGTAGCCGAAGCCCTTTTTGCTTCATTTGTTTCTGGTTCACCTTGGGGGCGCCCTGGACACTCAGGGCGCCCTGCTCAGCTGTTGCCTCACTCCTTTGAGGCTCTCTGAGTTGCAGACACACGTTCCTTCGGTCCTGCATCCAGGGTTAGTCCAAAACACAATAAAACAATTAATTATTAGTTTATACAGCCTTAGCTGTCTTGGTTCTGACTTTGGTCTCCAAAATGGAGCCCTAGGTCGAACCGACGCCTACTGTTCCCTTGACGGGGAACGCGTCCTCACCTACTCCTCTCGGGAGAATTTACCTGATGCCAACCGCTCCTTTGGTTGGACTTTTGCCTGACGGTCCTTTGTCAGGTCTTGGATGCCGAGTTGTCCTTCGCCCGGTGCCTAGCAGCCCTTCGCCAGGTCTTTGATGACTAGCAGCCCTTCGCTAGTTGCCTAGCAGTCCTTCGCTAGGACTTGATGACTAGCAGCCCTTCGCTAGTTGCCTAGCAGTCCTTCGCTAGGACTTGGTGACTAGCAGCCCTTCGCTAGTTGGCTAGCAGTCCTTCGCTAGGACTTGGTGACTAGCAGCCCTTCGCTAGTTGCCTAGCAGTCCTTCGCTAGGGCTTGGATACTGGCAGTCCTTCGCCAGTTGCCTAGCAGTCCTTCGCTAGGGCTTTGTATCCTGGCATTCCTTCGCCAGGTGCCTAGCAGCCATTTGCTAGGACTTTGTATCCTGCACACTCAGTGAATATTGTTACATCACAAACAAACTTAACTTTGAATCCTTTGCCAATATCAAAACAAGGTTCGATATGGTGCTTCCTGCACCAAAAACACACGCCTAGACAATAATGAGAGTGGTAAACGTGTTGACCTAACTCAATACCGGAGCATGATAGGTAATTTGCTATACCTCACAGCTAGTCGACTTGATATACTTTTTGCTATGGGTATGTGCGCTAGGTATCAAGTATGTGCCAAGGAATCTCATTTAATTGCTGTTAAATGAATTTTGAGATATCTTAAGGGTACAATTGGAGTTGGTCTTTGGTACCTCCGTACCGAATCGTTTGACCTAATTGGCTATACCGATTCCGACTATGCTGGGTGCAAGTTGGATCGGAAAAGCACAAGTGGGGGTTGCCAATTCCTAGGATCATCACTAGTTAGTTGGTCAAGTCGGAAGCAACATTGTGTTGCTCTCTCCACGACCGAGGCAGAATATATCGCCATGGGAGAGAGTGTATCACAATTGTTGTGGATGATTCATACAATAGAGGACTATGGATTAAACTACAAAGGTGTGCAAGTGTTGTGTGACAATATTAGCACAATTAACCTAACCAAGAATCCAGTCCACCATTCTAGGACCAAGCATATTGAAGTGCATCACCACTTCATTAGAGATCATGTTGCTAGAGGAGATATTGTACTCTCACATGTAGAGTCCAAATCGAATCTCGCGGACATTTTCACTAAACCACTCCCCGAGAATGAATTTAGTTTCTTAAGAAGGGAGTTGGGAATGTGTCGTACTTCATAGAATTAAGAACATTTAAAACCCTTCATGATCAATTCAAATTGTTGGGCACAATTGGGTAACTTGGGGACATCTCACATAAACTATAAGGTTCAACAAACATTTTTGTTTGCTAGAAATGAGGTGAGATGCTAGGATCAACCTAATTTCTCAAAATGTCAATGAGAAAATAGGTTGATGAGATAATAATCACTACGGTGACCAAGTATGGGGAAAACCAATGCATAACATATATGTACTTGGCTCCATGATCATACTTGGACATTCCAATCAAGGAAACTTGATTGGAGACCTTATATCGATACAAAAGTGTTTGAAATTGAGTGGATGTTTGTTGATTGAGGTTGCCTCCACTTGGGTGGAGCAAATTGATTGTTAAACTCATAAGGACCTTGGATATTTGTTAAAGGATCAATTATAGACAAGGGATCACTTCCAAGATCGATATTTTCCATCTGATCTAATCAGATATCGTTTGGGGTTCTGAAACTGAAAGTTTCAGATCGTATCAGGAAAAATCAGGGACCCTGATCGGTCACCGGACCGATCAGGAGCATGTCTGATCGGTCCAACGCGATATTCCTCTGTAATCTCTCTGTGTTGGCCTGGATCGGTCCACAGACCGATCTGGCTCACTGTGTGGATCGGTCCACAGACCGATCAGGAGGTTCACAGAAGATTTCAAAAACCCACTGTTCGCTTCCTGATCGATCAGCCCATCGATCAGGAGCCTGCCTGATCAGTCATCTGACCGATCAGGACCAGGCCAGTCCGATCAGGTTGGAGCCTGATCGGTCTGGGCGCTCCCAGATCGAACGGTGATCCGTTCGATCACATTAAATTACGGTTGGTGGACCGATCCACCAACCTATTAACTCCTAGTTTCCCTTACTCCCAAGCCCTAGCCGACCAAAACCTCTCATCTTCTTCCTTCTTTCCGTGCGTGTGCGATCTCCTTGCTGTGCGTGAGTCCTCCTGTGATCTCTTCTCTTGCGCGTGAGTTCTTCTTCTTGCTGTTCATGTTCTCAGCAACTCCTAGCGGCGAGCTCGTATCCCTGCAACGCTTGTGCCGTGATCTTTTCTCTGCGCGCAACCTTGCGAGGGTTCTCTTCTTCAACCTGACCAGATCTTCTTCGACTAATCTTCAATGGCACCTAAGTAAGGATCTCCTACTTTCATCTTGTTGATTACCTCAAATATAATGATACTTGGTGAACTAACCTTGATGTTTGATTTTGGGGTTTATTTTGGTGTGTACCGTGTGTGCCTTCCCACATGATCGACTCTTATTTGATTTTTGATCAAATCTTATCCTTGTGATACCTTAATTTGTGTCATGATTATCAACTTGGTCCATTCAATTTGGTGTCGTGACTTTACCTTACCCTACTGATTAAACCAAATTTTGTGTCTTGATCTTGTGACCATTATCTTGATTAACTTGCACTCTTATTCCATCCTTTAGAAAATCAACTAAGGGCAAGGAACCCGCTCAAGGGCAAAGGCTCTTCATCATCTGCCCCTTCATGAAGGCCTCAACCTTCTTCAAGTTCCAGATTCTCTAACGCTGCTTGTGAGCAAGCGTTCCAGTCTCGAACCTTCAAGTTGCTTTCTTGCCGGTCAATTGATGATCCCTTTCTGTCTGAGCATTGTCCCTCCATTATGGAGATAATTACCTTCTACAACCTTGGCTTCCTCCACTTCCTTGAGCGGACAATTAACTATGATCTCGTGTCCGAATTCTACAATAACTTGCAACAAGGACCTCAAGGGGGATTTGAATTCACGACCCGGGTAGCGAAGAGGAACCTTGATTTTTCTTATGACATCTTGGCAGAGTATCTTGGCACTCGTCGATCGCCGAACTTTTATTCTATCTACCCAGAGCTTCCTGACCCCTTATTGCCTCCTTTTGCGGACGTCACCCCCGATGGCATTTATCAACACTTCTTTGGCCACCCTCGCCTCGACTAGCTGGTCTTGATGAGTTAGGGCCCGACTTTCCTACTTTTGCGGCCCTCCGTCTTTCCCCTACTGATTACGTTCTATTCAAAATAATCACCAACTGCATTTTGCCGATCACCTCAAAACCCTTAACTGAGATCTGACCCTACCACTGCTTGATGCTCTATGGCATGCATTGCCGCCTTGACTTTGACATTATAGAGAGCATCTTTCAGTCGATTATTTCCTATCGTGAGCCCAGTCGTCGCACTGTGTATATGCCGTTCGGTCATGTATGACAGTAGGTGTTGATGTGACTAAGGGAAGGACAGTGCCCATGGTTAGACAGGATTGCCGATTGGGCAAACGTGCGTTTGCCAAATCTGGTATTGTTGTTGGGCCGGACAATCAGAGGCTTATCTGGAAGGACGGGCGGGGTTTAGCCAAGCTTCCTAGGGACGCACATATTCAGATACCAGCAGCCCCAGCTGCTCATCAGGAGGCCCCCGACGCCGCAGCGGACTATGATTACGAGCCAGATCCAGACTAAAGGATCGTTTAGGCGTGCTAGAGGGGGGTGAATAACACTTATTTGTCGTTTTGATCTCTACAAAGTCGATAGCACAGCGGAAATAATAATATGCAAAGTAAATAAGAAACAAACAATGCTAACAACCTGATTTACTTGGTATCCACCCCGGTCGGGTGACTAATCCAAGAATCCTTCGGTGGATCAACCCCCGGATAACCTCCGGCTAGATCTGTCGCTCCTTGTGGGTGGAGAAACCTCGCCACAACACTTCGGACGCTCTCTGATCACAATACACTACTAACCCACTTTATCCAAGCGAGTTTCGTCAAGCAAGCTAGTAGGAAACGAGCCCCTTTAAATAGGGCTCGAATATGAAACAGCCGCTACCAGTCGACTGCCCCTGGGGCAGTCGGGGGCAGTCGACTGGTCCCACTCAGATTCGATCGTTACAGTACAACGTTCAAATTTGCCAGGCTATTCCAGCCACTACCAGTCGACTGCCCCTGGGGCAGTCGACTGGTACACACCTAAGCCTAGAGTTTTACTCCCGAGTACAGGTCTCTCCGCACTCAAACCCTCTCGGCTTAGCCCCTGAGTACACACACTCATACTCAGACCCTTACAACTCAGTTGACTCTTCACCAGTAGTCTTGACTGTTGCCTTCACTCCCTCTTCATCTTTGGCCCTCGTCCCTCAGATGCGCACGCAAGCCTCCAGCTTGCCTCCATGCCACCCTTCACGTACACCTCGAAGTCTGCGTTCCTCGGCTCATCATCCCTGCTATCCAACGGTCCCTCGGATGCGCACGCAAGCCTCCAGCTTGCCTCCGTGCCATCCTTCACCTGAAGACATCAACCAAGTCCATGTGTACCTGTACACCTGCACACTCATGTACACATATGAGAACAACACAAATCCTAACTTAACCATATTGCCCACACATCAAAATATCATGATACTCCATATCATCTCAGGGCCGATTACCCCAACAATCTCCCCCTTTTTGATGTGTGGCAATATGTCAAGTTAGGTAAACATATAGTAATAACAATAACAAAAGCAATTGAAATTCAAGCATAACACACAAGAGGCAAACTCCCCCTTAACCTATGCTTTCTCCCAAATTTCAATTCTTATTGCTAATCCCAAGTTAGGTTCTCCCAACTTAACTCTAAAGTTTTGTAACCAAACCTAAGTTAAGTTTTAACCCAAACCTAACTTAACACCCTAGTTCTCCCCCTTTGACACCATCAAAAGATTGCCCCAAGCAACCCTATCCCTTGGTGCCAAATAGAACATAACCCTACTTCTGAAAAACCCTTTAGAAATCACAAAACCTAATCTGCCCATATTACCAGTCGACTGCCCCCAGGGCAGTCGACTGATACGGCAGATTTCAGACTTTCAGCCGAAATTCAGAAACGAATTATAAATTTCAGAAATTCTGGAAAAATATGAAACTTTGCAAGCACGATTGTTAAGGTATTCCCTACCCGAGAAAAATTTGGTTCATGAAAAACATCAACCGTGCTTGACTTTTGGTACAAATTCTAAGCTTCTCAATTTGTGGCAATTTTGTATCAAGTTTGACTCCTAATCATGGTATCCAATGTGTGCCACCTTTTATCACTTCCACTTGGCATTTAAAATGATTCCCAAATGCCCCTTTTTTATATAGACATTTCCATTTTGAAAAGAGCTCCCCCTCTTTTTCTTTTAAGTCTAGATGAGCATTCTTTTTATACATACTACCATTATTTGATTTCCAATCAAACCATGTTAGATGATATACAATATAAAATTTCCAAATCATATCATGAACACATAAATAAAAGGCATAATAGAAACATCCATTAGCACTTAGAGATTCTCAAGAAACTTTCAAAATAGTATCTAGTCATGATAACGCTTTAATACTTCAACAGAAACATAGTAAAGCAACTCACATGTCATAACAACTACAAATAGAGTCATATATAGATGTTTCATGCAATAGTCATAGCAAGTGTCGAGGGCCAAAAACCCGAAAGTCAACCATATAAATACAACCATCAGAATAAAAGGTGTTTGAGAGATATAATAAAACATCAAAATAGAATACTCTCAACACTAGAATCCCTCTCAAAAGTTGTATCCACTGGTCAGAAAAACATGTGATCATCACCGCCAGAGGGAGGAGGAGGAGGAGCCTGATAAGCAAGATGCCACTGCTGCATTATCTCGTACATCTCATCTTAGCGGCTGGTCATCCTATCAACTTTTGCTTCAAGCCTCTGCTCCGTCTACTGGCATCCGTGAATGTCCTCGCGGATGACGTGAACATCCTCCCGAGCCCATGAACATCCGCCTAGAGCTGGGTAATCTCTGCACGTGTGACCAGCTCGGTGGGCTCCTCATCTGCGTCAGCGGCCTCTGAGCGCTCCCTCCAAACAAATGCCCCTGTCTATACTCAATTCCTGCTAAGGACAATTGGCGCGTGCCAATTTGATCATAGTCCTTTGACAGGTGCCTCACCTGACCACTACACACCCGGATGCCAAAATGTAAGTGGAAAAATGTTGTAAGGATGTTGAAAAAGGCCATATATATCTTCCCATTGACACTATGGGAAGAATGACAGATAGCTCTAAAAACCTGGAGAGAGACATCAATGTCCAACCTCCTCTCTAAAGCATACATCATTACCAAGTGTGGTAGTCCAACCTTAGACCTCCCCTTAGTGACAATAGGCAGGATGCACTCGACGACGACCTTATACTGGACATGACTAAATGGTCGCATGGGTTTAGCATCAAAAAGACGCTCCGAGTCATTCCTATGTCTTCGGAAATAATGCATGTGAATTTGATCAATAGTGACTCCAGGAAACTCTAAAGGTTCAACAACAGTAGGAAAATATACAGATGCATTGTTGGATGCCCTACACTAGAGGAACCTAGCTAAACCCATGACAGAGAAGGGGATAGGAACACCAGCAACCCAGGACTCATACAAATTGTTATCAGAGTCAATACAGGTCAAATTTGCATAAAACTCTAAACATAAGTCAATGTCTATGTCCTGCAGGCAGTAAACTAGCTGATCTAGCTGAAAATGAGTGATTATTTCAGCCAATTGGGGTGACTTTTCTTGAAAGAAAGTCTTGTTCAGGTATCTGCAATTCATTACCACATATTCATTCTCTTCAAAACGCTGCTTACACTCCAGGGACCTAAACCTGGACCCTTCCTGACTCTGTCGGGATGACCCTTCACCCCTAGACCTCTTAGAAGCTATTCTAAACCCCATACATACCCATGCATGGCAAGATAACCCCCCAAAAAGAAAAAAAATCAAGGAATACACACAAAAATACCATGTTAGTGTCAAAACATTGCTTAACCAAGAAAAATGAACCTTAAACCGCAATACCTTTTCATTCTCCTCATGTTGACTTGAGTTTGAGAATGTGGTTTGAAAGGGAGAGGTTTTAGCAAACCCTAGAAGTAGATCCGAAGTAGAGAAGGCCTTAGAGAAGACTTTTAGGGCTTAGGAGGAGCTTAGGATGCAAGGGGAGTTGAGAGGAGGAGAAAATCGCCGGGAGTGATCAGCCAAAACCCTAGGTTTGGCTTTCCCGGCGCGCCCTTTCCCTGTATAAAACCTGCGTACCAATCGACTGGGATTTGACAGTCGACTAGGCTAGAGTGTAATTACATTCTGTGGGTTTTCGCAGTCGACTGCCAGAGGGCAGTCGATTGGTATCTGTTTTTCAGCTTTCCAATCTGAACTTCCGAAATGCCTAACTGATTCCACGAATTCTCAAAAATTCTGAATTCTTATGGGGACATTTGTGGATCCTATATGTACTTGGGAAAAATATAATTTCAGTCAAAGTCATCCCAAATCCCAAGTTTGGTACACACTTCGAGTTTCTCCAAAATGTATCATGAAACTTTTCCAAAAAGTTCTAATTTGGACCTCACCTTGATGCTTCTTCCCATACTCAATCATAATCCATTCATAGCATCAAGTTATATGGTATTTAGACATTAAAACTGATTTAGCTCCATTAAAAGTCCAATTTAACCTTTTTCTCTATAATCCTCCCTTTATTGTGCCAATTTTCTAGGATTAAGACTAACCTTAGTCTTTTAAACCTTTTGGCACTCCCTATAGTTCTTTTCAATTTCCTAGAAGGAAACCACTTGAGATCCATTGACCATGGAACCCACTTTGGCTTCTAGAGCTGTCCCTTGAGCTCCTAGCCCTAGTTATCTCCCTAGGTAACTTTTCAACAAAAGCAAGCCCACACCGGTGCTTCTTGACCTTCCACTATTATTCTCTTAACCCTATAGACCTTTCTCTTGGCCAATTTTTTTTCTTTTCCTTCAAATGACTTTTCTTTGCTATTTTTGACTTCTTCTCTACCATAGTTATAGGGCATCCTTGAATATGATATTTTCTCAACATTATCCCTCCTAGGATGGTATTCTAAACCTGACCTACCATTCCTATGATTTTGGTCAAATGATATCATGTTCAATCTCTCGGATCCTTGAATGACTTTTCCTAGGTTTCTTTCTAATTGATCAAGTTTTGCTCTTAAAACTTGATTTTCCTTTTCTAACTTCCTAACCCTGGGATCACTAGACCTAATTTGATCATTTCTAGATCTTCCTATTTTTCTAGGCATATTTTTCCTTTCTTAGACTTTATGCCTTGGTCCTTACTCCTAGAGTTCCTAGATTTATCATGCATGATGGAATTTTTGATGTTTTGGCATACAAAATTGTTTCTATTCTTATCATGATATTTAAAACCAAAAACACGCATGGGCAAGCAATTGTTATCAATTCTATCATTCATACAAACATTTTGAACAATCATGGAAGAATTTGAAGCGTGAGTAGAGTGAGAGGTTACCTCCCTTACCCTTGGGGCTCCCCCTTGATGAGTGCTCCTCTTCCTTTCTTCTTTTTCCCATTTCTTAAGGTGCTCCATCTTTTTGAGCTCTCCACTTCTTGGGCATTTTGTATGATAATGTCCAAGCTCTCCGCATGTCAAACATCTAATTCTCCTTCTTTTGCTTTGAGCTTCCTCATTCCTACAATCCATATTATCTTTGAATTGAATGGATTTGGGCTTAGGAATTACCCCCTTTTTACCTAGGGGACACTTATCCTTGTAGTGCCCCTTTTTATTGCACTCAAAGCATATAATATGCTTTTTTGACTTAGCTTTGGTGGAGTTGGAGGTCTTTCCTTGCTCTTGTGAGGATGGGGGTCTCTCCTCCCCCTCAATTCTTGATGTTGATTCTTCCTTTTCTTCTCTTGATGAGATGGATGACTCCTCACTTGATGGCATGGACAATTCTTCATTTTGGTCCTCCTGGACCCTTAAACTTATTTCATCATGCTCTTCCACCAGTTGAACTTGTGCAGAGTTCTTGTGAACTTCTTCCAATTTCTTCCATAAGTCATGTGCGCTTTTGTAATCGCCTATACAACTCATCACATTAGTAGGTAAGATATTAATCAATATATTGATCACCTTTTCATTTGCCCTAGCTTGTTCTTGTTGTTCACTTGTCCAATATCTGGGGCGAAGCCTCTTGCCATGCTTATCCTTGGGGATTTTGAATGGGTCTTCAATCGTCATTCTACATTCCCAATCCATCCCTAGCCAATTTTCCATCCTTGTCTTCCAATGATCGAATTCTTCATGCTCATACGGTGGTGGTGAGTTTATATCTTCCCCTAACTTATCTTCCATTATTCCCTCTAGCTTTGCTTTGCTCCCTTGGCGGTTATTCCAATCGAGAGCGAACCTCGCTCTGATACCAACTGAAGGATCATTTAGGCGTGCTAGAGGGGGGTGAATAGCACTTATTTATCGTTTTGATCTCTAAAAAGTCATTAGCGCAGCGGAAATAATAATATGCAAAGTAAATAAGAAAAAAACAATGCTAACAACCTGATTTACTTGGTATCCACCCCGGTCGGGTGACTAATCCAAGAATCCTTCGGTGGATCAACCCCGGTTAACCTCCGGCTAGATCTGTCGCTCCTTGTGGGTGGAGAAACCTCGCCACAACACTTCGGACGCTCTCTGATCACAATACACTACTAACCCACTTTATCCAAGCGAGTTTCGTCAAGCAAGCTAGTAGGAAACGAGCCCCTTTAAATATGGCTCGAATCTGAAACAGCCGCTACTAGTCGACTTCCCCTGGGGCAGTCGACTGGTCCCACTCAGATTCGACCGTTACAGTACAACGTTCAAATCTGCCAGGCTGTTCCAGTCACTACCAGTCGACTGCCCCTGGGGCAGTCGACTGGTACACACCTAAGCCTAGGGTTTTACTCCCGAGTACAGGTCTCTCCGCACTCAAACCCTCCCGGCTTAGCCCCTGAGTACACACACTCATACTCAGACCCTTACAACTCAGTTGACTCTTCACCAGCAGTCTTGACTGTTGCCTTCACGCCCTCTTCATCTTTGGCCCTCGCCCCTCGGATGTGCACGCAAGCCTCCAGCTTGCCTCCATGCCACCCTTCACGTACACCTCGAAGTCCGCATTCCTCGGCTCATCATCCCTGCTATCCAACGGTCCCTCGGATGCGCACGCAAGCCTCCAGCTTGCCTCCATGCCATCCTTCACTTGAAGACATCAACCAAGTCCATATGTATCTGTACACCTGCACACTCATGTACACATATGAGAATAACACAAATCCTAACTTAACCATATTGCCCACACATCAAAATATCATGATACTCCAGATCTTCTCAGGGCCGATTGCCCCAACACAGACATCCGCTGGCAGGTTTCCGAGCTGGAGCTCACTATGCAGCACGACTTCCATGTCTCAGAGCTTTGGCGAGAGGAGGTCCGGTCAGAGTTTCGATCCTTCGATCGCTGACTTCACGCTTTGGAGTTTGATGTCTCGGGGGTCCGTTCTCTGCAGCAGATATGGTATGACGAGTGGCGTCAGCACACATTTCTTGGGTCTGCGCCTTCTGGCAGTATGGCACCGGGGTCCTTTGTACCTGATGATGACACAGCTAATGACCCCATGCAGGCCGATGACCCCCCCCCCCCCCACCGACGGTTGACTATGGCTGTACTCTGATGGTTGGTGATTTGACTGTTTTGCATGTTATGTCTTGATGGTGGTGTTGACTATACTTTGATGCATTGATATGCGTCGAACTATTTGTTTGTCCTGGATTTTTGCTGCACTTGACTATTTTGTGATGCTATATGATGCATCTGACCTTATGCCTATTTTCATGCTATTCTATGCTTATTGCTTGATTATTGCTATTCCATGTTCATGTGATGCATGTGATTGCTATATATTGTTTTATCTTTATCACATGTTTTCATATATTTTTCAAAATTAAATCAAATCTTATCTTGTTTTGGGAAACCCCTAGGGTTTAGGGGGAGTATGTTTAAACTTAACAACCTATCTACACCCTTTTCGGTATTTGACAAAGGGGGAGAGTGAGGTTGGTTAAGTTTAACACGATAACTATTGTAGGGGGAGGATCCTGATTCCCTATGAGTGTGAAATTTGCAACTATTGATTTTGAATCCCTAAACATTAAATCGGGTTGTCAAACAACAAAAAGGGGGAGATTGTTGATGCAGTCTGACCCTGATTGTTGTTTTGGTGTTGACACTGATTTTAGTTTAGGTTGATTAGATGATTATGATTAAGTCCTGGTCATGGGCTAGGCATACCTAGTGGGACTAGGTTTGATGAAAGCCTAGCTTGGAGGGTCAGGTCCTAGCTTGAGAAGCTAGGTTGGTGAAAAGTCCTAGCTTGGAGGGCTAGGTGTGGAAAAGTCCTAGCTTGGAGGGCTAGGTGGATGAAATCCTAACTTGGAGGGTTAGGTGTGGAAAAGTCCTAGCTTGGAATGCTAGGTGTGAAAAGTCCTAACCTGGAGGGTTAGGTGTGAAAAGTCCTAGCTTGGAGGGCTAGGTGTGGAAAAGTCCTAACCTGGAGGGTTAGGTGTGAAAAGTCCTAGCTTGGAGGGCTAGGTGGATGAAATCCTAACTTGGAGGGTTAGGTGTGGAAAAGTCCTAGCTTGGAGGGCTAGGCATGGAAATTCTAACTCGGAGGGTTAGGTGATTGGAAATCCCGGTGAGTTAAGGCGGGTCCTGGTGAGTGAAGCCAGGTTGACTGAAGTCCTGGTGAGTGAAGCTGGGCACGGAGTCTTGGTCCGAGGGACTGAGCACGAGTCAGGGGAGGCTGGGAGCCAGTTCTCTTGACTTAGAGTGGGTTTGGCCTTGCCCGGATCGGTCTGGTGACCAATCAGGGAAGTTGGCACGGAGTTCCCTCATGGATCGGTCTGGTGACCGATCCAGCGATGTCTGATCGGTCTGGTGACCGATTAGGGAGCATCCAGTAACTTTGGCAAACCTATCGTTCGGTTCCTGATCAGACTGGTGACCGATCAGGGAGCATACAGTGAGTTTGGAAAACTTTCTGGGCGGCTCTTGATCGGTCTGGTGACCGATCAGGGAGAGGTCAGTGGGTTTTTGGTAGAAACTTTAAACGATCAACCTGAACGATCAACTGTCGCGAGGTTTCTCACCCTGACCGATCAGACTGGAGCCTGATCGGTCAGGGAGTGTCCTGATCGGTCTGGTGACCGATCAGCAGTGTATTTCAGGCGGGACTGTGGCAAGCAGATTTCTGGATCGGTTTGGTGACCGATCTGGTGACCGGTCAGGGTGATCGATCATACGAGCTTGCGATCCCAGGTTTCTCACTGGGGACCGATCAGGCTAGAGCCTGATTGGTCTGGGATCATTCTGATCGGTCCGGTGACCGATCACTTTAATTCAAAATGCACTGTCAGACGCTCTGATCACGTCTGAACACATCTGATTCCTCTGCTCTTAATCTCTGATTCTTGATTCTCTGCTTGATTTGCTCTACTAATGATCTGATCAAGTGTGCAGGTGACAGGAATGGATTCAAACACTCAAGGAGAGTCAATGGGAGTCTTTCCTTGGAGCAGGTTTGTCCGTTTTCCATCTCAGGTTGCAATGGATGCTGACACTGCTGGAGCTGCTGACTGGGGCTTGGCTGAGGGAAGCTCAGGGAGTCCAGGAGAGCTCAGTGGTAGCTGGCTGTTGCAGGTGAGCAGCTGGAGGCTGCAGTGAGGTGGTGATCTGGCGATCAGTGAGCTGAGACTTAAGCGCTTGGTGGCAAACAAGTCTTAAAAATGAAGTTCTCCACATTGTGCTCTGGCGACAACTCTATTCCATCATCTTGAGCAAGCAACTGCGATCCTTGAAGCAACCTTGTGTTACTTGAGCACTTGGAAGAGAAACAAGAAGCTTGGCGAGTCCATCAGCGAGAAGACACGAAGAAGGGAGTTCTTGCGTGAGATCTGCGCTGGGTGGAGCTCGGTGAGAAGTTTGCTTGTGTTCTTATGGTTCTAAGTGCTCAGTAAGTTCCTTCTTGTGTTTCCTGTACTTAATACTTGATCCATCTTGAAACGCTGTGGAGAGGTTACTCCACCGAGAAGGAGGTTGGATTTTATCCGGATTTTCCGGGGCTTGATCTGCCGACGATCAAGGGATCACCCACCTTACGGGCACGCCAAGGAGTAGGGGCAAGTTATCCCCGAACCTTGTAAATCCTCTTTGTTAGCGTTTTGTGCTTGTGCTTAGCCTAGGGTTTAATCTCTACATTACTCTGTTTTTGCAATTCTTCCGCTGTGCTACTAACCCTTTGAGTGCAGAAAATTGAAAAGTGCTAAAGTTCAAGTGTCTGGCTATATTCACCCCCCTCTCTTGCCATTCAAGTTCCAACAATCTCGATAACAAGAGCTCGCTCTAACTCCTCTCAGTAGGATGTAGCAACAAATCCTGACATACGAACCTGAATGTACGCTGCTAAGCCCTGGTGAAACTGCGTCATCCTCTCTATGTCATCGGCAACCATATGAGGACAGTACTCTGCTAGGCGGTTAAACTCCGCCTCATACTCTAATACAGATTGATCTCCCTGCTGGAGATTCAGAAACTCCTGTCGCCTCGCCGTACGAAATGCTGCTGGAAGGTACTGATGACCGCTAACTAGGTGTCACAAATGTGGGTCTCAAAATTTAGATATGTGTAAGCTGGAAACCCTTTTTGCTATCAAAGAATGAAAACGTAGTAAAGGGGCCACAGGTCGTATTTTTCCTAGGGCTAGTTGAGATTGTTGGATTCGAGCTTGAGTTTATGTGTCGTTGATATTTTTGGGTTTCAAATAAAATCGGGGTTTTGGTTACAATTAGAAAGGAAAACTCAATGAAAAGAAAGAAAACTTAACTCAATGAACCAAACAAGGGAAATGCAATTTATGAACTTAACCAATGAAAAGCTTAATCAACCAAGGCACTTAACCAATTTCGGGAGACAAATCTGATTTCGAATGCAAGACTACACTACAAGGTCTGTTCAAGTTCAAACCAATAAATGTCAAATGCCTCTCTTGATACAAAGTGAACAAAAAGGTTTAAACAACATGGCACCAAGAGAAGGAGATTTATGTGCCAAAAGGGACTGATACTAAGTGCCAAAACTGTGATTGACCATTCCGAATTGAAACTAATCACTTCAACTTAAAAGACAAGCTGTTAATTAAGTGCTAGCATGAATTAAGCAGGAATTTCAGAAATGAATGCAACAAATTAGAACTGGACACAGAACTTCAGAATTGCAGGGAAGAATTCAGATCCTATATGCAGAAATGAACTTCAGCAACTACAACTAAAAATTGCAGAAATGAATTGAGTTGCAGAATTGAAAAACTAAATAACAGAATTGGAATTCGATGCAAACAAGCTGATACAAACGCAAAAGTTAATACTAAATTTTTGTAAATGACCCCAGCTACAATGTATAAATGCAGGAGAAGAACTAACAACTACTTGAGACAAAGTTCAGATGCTAGAAGAGAGGACTGATACGTAGAATTGAAGAGCAGAAATGCAGAAGTTCAGAGATGATACAACTGCAGAAACTAACTTGCAACTGAGATTAAATTGCATAATCTAGTGTCAAACAAGATGTAGAAGATCTAAAGTTTGCTTGACTCAAACTATAGGAGAGGAGCTACAGCTAAAACTTGCAGAACTTAAACTGAAACTGACACACAAGAACAAGCTGATACGCAAGCTAGGCAAATCTGATACACAAGTAGGAAAACAAGGAATGAACTGAAATTAAAGGTAACTAGTCATTAACAAGAAATTTAACTAATTAGGAAGCTGAATTGAAAGCTAACAACTAAGGAAACAATGCAGAAAATGAGATTAAAATAGCTGATACAGAAATTCAGACTGAATGTTGCAGCAGAAATGAAATTACAGCTAATTAATTGAAAAACACCAAGTAAACTAAGCCTCAATCCCTCCCTCAGTTCAAGAACTCCTTGCTTGTCACACAAGGGTGAGCCTCGAACCCCTAAGCTCATCAAATCAATGGGAAAACTCAATCTGCGATCGAGTCAAGCTCAAACTCTGTTCAAGATGGAAAACCCAATCGATTTCCTCAATCCAGCCTTGTCCGATTGCGCTGATGCGTTGGGGATGAACCAAGCACTCCAGAGAACCCCTCCAGATAGCTCGGATTGGTGTAGGACGGAACAAAACTGAAACCGAAGCAATCAATGGCAGAACTGAGGAAACCCTCACTCAGCTCTGTTCTTGGCCAATTTCGAGCTGGAATCTCCACGGATTGATCTCCCTAGTGACCTAGAACTCGATCTAAATGAGGAATTGAGGTGGTCGCGCCCTTGGATTGAAGAAAACTAAGAACATGAAGAACAAACGAAGAAGACGAAGGCTTGCAGCGAAGACGCGACACTGTGCAATGGGGAGGAGTTTTTGATTAAATACTTTGAAATCAACGGCTGAGATCGTTTTGAATGAATCCAACGGTCGGATCTTCTCCAATCTGAACCAAACTTTGATGATGTTGATCAAGGGTCAGGATCTACCTCCCAGTAGCTCGAATCCACCAGATTTGCAACGGATGACCCAGATCAACCTGATCTTTAAATGGATAGTCTAGAACCCTCTTAGCTTGATCTAACGGTTGAATGATCTCTGATTGGAATGAAAATCTCAGTTCTTGACCTGAGTGCTTGATCAGCCTTAACCCTATCTCGGATCACCTCAGAAGTTCCCAGATGGCTCAGATCTAGCCATTTTTGAATCGGACAGCCCAGATTAATCTGAAGCTTGATCACTCGATCCGGGTCCACTTCCGACTCAAGTTTGACCCAGCCTGCCCTAGGTCCATGATCCTTTCATGCCTAAAAAAATAGATCAACAATTTAGTGGCCAAATAATTCAAATGTGTAAAGATTTGCAATTAAGTCCAAAATAAAAGTAAATCCTAGAACCTAGGGTAAATTCACAATTAAGCAAGAAAAACATGGGTCAAACATGAATTTTGGCATCTGAAATAACCAATAAAATAGCACTTATCAACTCCCCCACACTTAAGCTTGAGCATCTCGCGAAACTACTAAGTATGTATCCCTTAGGCTCTTTCCAAGCATAAGTAGAAACAAGTGAAAAGAAATTACTTAGGGTTGTCAATTCTCAAAAATCTAAGCTCTATAGATTAGTATCTCGTCCTTAAATCAACAACTTAGCCTTTTCATCCTTCATGACTCATTGAGATGAATTTAACTCACTAGCCTTTCAAAGAAAATTTTTGGTGGCTCTCTTCTTGAGTTCTAAATTCATGGTGAAAGTGGAGCTCACTCAAACACACATGCTTTTTGCACAACCATAAGCTTGCTTGTTATCTAATCTCTACTATTATTCATGATTAGGATCCACATCTACAAAAACAAGTGAAAAAAACATGGAAAATGGTAAGAATGAAGTGGAAAGCCAAGAAAATAGATAAATTGATGAAGTGGAAGATTTGGTTGCTCAAGAATGTTTCCAATGTACTTTGCTTCTATTTATAGTCCTCTAGTGATATAAAAAGTGTGGTGAAGTCAAATTTGAACAATGCCTTTGATTTGGATGAAGAAACCTTCCTTGACCTCATTGTGCCAACTTCTTCAATTGCGTGCCATTTCGATCCTTTCTTTTTTTCTCTCTCTTGGTCAGCTGCTACTTCCTATTTGTAATCTTCATTCTGTTCAGTCATGATGTGCTCAGCTCCCAAGTCCTTATTAGATCTAGCTCCAATTCAATACTGCTGCGAGCTTTCAAATTAATTGCATCTGCTGAAAACATAACTGAATTTTTCAGCTCTCTCTCTCTCTTTTTTTCTGTTCGATTTATAGGCTGTCAACTTCCAACATTTGTGCCAGATTCCATAGCTTCAAGAATGCCCTAAGCTCCCAGTCGAACTGTCAACTTCCAAAATCACTAGATATTCAGATTCCAAGCTCTTTTCCCATGTAAGTAGCTTGATATTTTGTTGGGCTCACTGTTTTATTCAGTTTTTTTTCTGTTTCAAGTTTCATCTCCACGCAACCTATTCTCAGAATCTAGAATTGTCAGGTTCTTCATCCTTGCAGTTCCTTGCTTCCTTCACAGCCATTACATCACATAATGGTGGAGAATTGAGTGCTCCACTTGAGAATTTCTGATTTGTCTGCCCTACACTGCTTCCTTCTTTTTTTTTCTGATCTGAAAATCCAAGCAGCCATATTTTTTTCTTGTTCTGATAAGCTGTGATGTGCTTACACTTTGTGATACATTCATACACTTCATTTCGTGATTCACATCCTTGAAAATCCGTTTCCAGTTTCGAGTTGATACAAACTGCCTTACTAGCTTCCACTGATTTTTTTTTCTTTTTCTTTCCTAGCTGCATTTTCAGCTTGCACTCCCAACCTTGATGCTCTTCAGAATTTTTGATACTGTTGAGTGGTTTGTTCTGACCTTGTCAGCATCCCTTGCATCTCAATTCAGTTTCGGCATTCAAATTAGTTCAGCTTCACTTCAATTGCTAATCTGCACAAAAATTCCTTTCTTTACTTTGTTTTGGCACAGATTTTCTGCATTGGTGCAGATTTGTTCAGCTTCAGAGTAGCTGTTTTATACAGCTGCAGTTCATCTTGATACAAAGTTTACTGATTTCCCTAGCAAAGTACAGCTGCAAGTCCAAAGCTTTACTCATTTTTTTTTCTTCCTTCACTTTGGCACAACTTTGCTTTTGCGTGCCATTTTTTTTTTCTTTGCAGATTTTTTTCCTTCTTAGCCGAATTCACCTTGGCACAACATTGCTTAGATCTTCAATTTATTACTTGACTTCTTCCAGAATTTGGCTTCAATTACATATTTGCGTGCCACTTGGACTTTGGCACAAAAATTCTTCTTCTTCAACCGAATTGAGCTTGGCACGAATTTGCTTGGATCTTCAAATTATAATCAAGAATCTAGATCTCAATTGTTTCATCCTTAACCACTTCTTCTTGCTCATTCTTGACACCAAACTCAACTCACTTGGCACCTTTTTGAGTCAACCTCACAAAATTTTTTTTCTTTGACATGAAAGGCCTCTTTGATACCAAATATTTCCAAAACACTAGTCACTCCCCCACACTTAATCTTTTGTCCGTCTCGGGCAAAGTAGCATCAAGAAAACATCCCAAGCAACCAAATCCATAGAAAAGTATGTTTAAGAGTAAGAAATAAGGAAAGAAAAATAGAACAAACATGATTTTTGCCAAAATTTGATATGGAAAGGTAAACAAATTGATTAGCCTCTGTAGATGTGATCCAATCATTGAAATATAGTTTTGAAAGAACTAAGTAAGTTCTAGAGTACAATTACATATGTGTGTCATAAAAATAAGACTAACTCTCACTAGGTGCAAATGATTCATCTCAAGTCATCAATTAAGAATCTAAAGCCAAGTAGTACTCAAGCATCCAAGAATTCATCCATAAGCTCAAACCCTAAGTTTAACAACCAAATTTAATTTATTTTCAAGAGATTCTAAAATGACATGAAGACAACCTATAGGGATACATTTATTCATTAAGAACAAAAGTGCTAAAAGAAATAACATGGTATTTACAATGTCTATTTATTCATTCTATTTTGTCTAAGAATTTATTATCAACTACTCACTTCAAAAAGAGAAAATTTTACTTCTAGAAACATGAAAATGCTATATACAATGACATGTAAGTGCATGAAAAGTGAACTCCCCTTAAGTTGGGTTGATAGCTTCGTTCATGTCTAAACCATCCACCTCTAGCTCTTTTAATTCTTCAAAGTATCTTTTGAGCTAGTGGCCATTGACTTTCTAAATATAACCATTAGATACATCTTGAATTTCCACAACACCATAGGGAAAAATGTTAGTTACAATAAATGGACCATCCCACCTTGATCTTAATTTACCTTTTATCAATTTGAGCCTAGATTTGTACAATAAGACCTTATCACCAATTTGGAAATCTTTCTTCACAATGTGCTTGTCATGGAAGTTCTTGGTCTTTTTCTTGTAGATCCTTGAATTTTTAAATGCTTCTAGCCGAATTTCTTCAAGTTCTTGGAGTTGCAATTTTCTCTCTTCTCCCGCCTTGGTAGCATCGAAATTACAAGACTTTACCGCCCAATATGCCTTGTGCTCTATTTCCACGGGGAGGTGACAAGCTTTACCATATACCAAGCGGTAGGGAGACATGCCAATAGGTGTTTTAAATGCTGTTCTGTAGGCCCAAAGTGCACCATCTAATCTTTTGCTCCAATCTTTTCTAGTTGGCCCAACTGTCTTTTCCAAAATAGATTTGATCTCTCTGTTTGAAATCTCAGCCTGTCCATTTGTTTGGGGATGGTAGGATGTAGAAACTTTATGTACAACCCCGTATTTACTCAGCAGTGCCTTCATGTGTTTGTTGCAAAAATGAGATCCTTGGTCACTAATTATGGCTTCGGGAATTCTAAATCTGCAAAAAATGTGTGACCTAACAAAACTACAAACAACAGAAGAATCATCAGTCTTGGAGGGAATGACCTCCACCCATTTAGAAACATAATCCACAACAAGTAAAATATACAAATAACCATAAGATGCAGGAAAAGGTCCCATAAAATCTATTCCCCAAACATCAAAAATCTCACAGAAAAGCATAGTGTTTTGGTGCATCTCATGTCTCGCTCCTATGTTCCCAATTCGCTGACATCTATCATAATTTTTATAAAAGACATATGAATCATGAAAAAGGGTGGGCCAGTATAATCCACACTCTAGCACTTTCCTAGCAGTTCTTTGGGGTCCAAAATGCCCCCCATAGGCTGATGAATGACAAAATGTAAGTACAGATGAAAACTCATGATTTGGTATGCATCTCCTAATTATTTGATTATTACAAAACTTCCATAAATAAGGATCATCCCACACATAAAATTTTGCATCACTTTTAAGTTTATCTTTTTGAGCCTTAGAAAAGTATGTAGGGAAAACATGTGCAACTAGAAAATTAACTAGGTCTGCATACCAAGGTGTCTCACTATGTACTGCAATTAGGTGCTCATCTCTGAAATCATCGTCAATGGTGGTAGGAGATCCATCTCCTTCAAGTCTGCTCAAATGATCTGCCACTAAGTTCTCTTTGCCACTTTTGTCTCGGATTTCCAGGTCAAATTCTTGGAGTAGGAGCATCCATCTGATCAATCTAGGTTTTGCATATGGCTTTTTCAACAAGTATTTGAGAGCTGCATGATCAGAAAAAATAATAACATGTGAGCACAGTAAATAAGATCTGAAACGGTCTAAAGCAAAGACAATGGCAAGAAGCTCCTTTTCAGTGGTGGTGTAGTTTGCTTGGGCGGCATCTAGGGTTTTGGAGGCGTAACAGATGACATGAGGTGCTCCATCAACCCTCTGTGCTATAACAGCTCCCACTGCAAAATTAGAGGCATCACACATTAATTCGAAGGGTAAAGTCCAATCAGGTGATTTAATAATAGGAGCTGAGGTTAGAGCCTCCCTGAGTCTGTGAAAAGCTTCTTTGCACTTATCATCAAAATGAAACTCAACATCTTTCTACAAAAGTCGTGTCAAGGGTCGAGCAATCAAGCTGAAGTCTCTAATAAACCTACGGTAGAAACCTGCATGTCCAAGGAAAGCACGAACATCCCGTACGCATACGGGGTAAGATAAAGAAGAAATAACACTGATTTTCGTAGGATCTACCTCTATACCTTTCCGAGAGACTATGTGTCCAAGTACAATTCCCTGCTCCACCATGAAATGACATTTTTCAAAATTAAGCACAAGGTTAGTCTCAATGCAACGGTGTAAAACTCTAGACAAATTTCCTAAGCATGAATCAAAAGACGTGCCATAAACTGAAAAATCATCCATAAATACCTCCATACAGTGCTGTAGCAACTCACCGAATATACTTACCATGCATCGCTGAAATGTACCGGGTGCGTTGTAGAGTCCGAAGGGCATTCGTCTGTAGGCAAAAGTACCAAAGGGGCAAGTGAAGGTAGTCTTTTCCTGGTCCTCTGGATCTATACAAATCTGAAAGTAGCCTGAGTATCCATCCAAAAAGCAATAATGCGACTTCCCTGCCAGTCTTTCAAGCATCTGATCAATGAAGGGTAAAGGGAAGTGATCTTTCCTTGTGACCTTGTTGAGCTTCCTGTAATCAATGCAGACTCTCTAGGAATTCTTAACTCTGGTGGGCACTAGTTCATTGCTTTCATCTGCCACCACGGTCACTCCAGATTTCTTGGACACCACATGTATAGGACTGACCCACTGACTATCAGAAATAGGGTAAATGATGTAGGATCGGGTCGACCGGCTAGAGGGGGGTGAATAGACGGTTTATGAAAAATAAGCACTATCACTCGTTTTAAAAAAAACTTGGTTGCAACAGAGTCGTTGCTTCCAAGGCAGTTGATGCTCAAACAAAAACTCCTTAAGGCGAGAAGCCTTTACAGTTGTAGCACAGAGAAAGCTTAGAGAGAAAGAGAGTTTACAACTTCATTAATTGCCTTAAATCTCTAAGCCTATTTATAGGTTGATTGATATGATCTTGACCGTTGATACAAGATTGAGTTTTATCTTGATCGTAGATCTAAGATTATCTCAATCAAC
This sequence comes from Boesenbergia rotunda, assembly GCA_024364735.1. NCBI lineage: Eukaryota > Viridiplantae > Streptophyta > Magnoliopsida > Zingiberales > Zingiberaceae > Boesenbergia > Boesenbergia rotunda. The sequence continues at coordinate 657,295 of JAGFNQ010005046.1, read as the reverse complement.
TTTTAAACTTTAATTAAAAGAGATAATTTGATCGGCTCCGGTCTTCAACGGCTCTTTTGACCGAACTTCACGTAAGAAGCTGTTGCCGATTTAATTTGCTGTTGTCGAAACTTTTTGTGATAGCCTTTGACCGAGAGATAGCCTTTGACCGAAACTTTTTGCCGATTTAATTTGTTGTTGCCGATTGTGTTGCCGAATTGAGGATGGCCCTGTGCATCCATGTTAATTAAAAGAAGCTTTAATTAAAATCAAGTTTTAACCAAATTTAATTAAATGAAAATTTACTTTAAAAACTTTAATTAAATTGAAACTTTAAATAAAGTTTTAATATAATTAAAACTTTATTATTTTAATAGCAAGTCAAATGTTGACTTGATAAAAGTCAACTTAGTTGACTTTTCGTCAAACCGTCGATTGGGTGATTTCCGGCCAACCGGAGTTAGGTTCACCCGAACCCGACTCTGGCCTTTCGCCCCTCGAGCGTCCTTCCTCCCGGCTTCTCGTCCCTCGGACACCGCGCACGTCCTTCTTGCTCCACCGGTGTACTCTTCCGCAGCTTCCGCGTCCCTCGGATTGCACTGAGCCCGTCGGCTCGCTTTCCCGCGCAATCCTTCTCGTCCGCCACGTCTTACGCTCGACTTCCTCCGTTCCTAAGTTCCTGCATACTTAGACAGAGGGATTAAAAACACACAGGACCTAACTAACCTAGTTGATCACATCAAAACCAGCCGGGGCACCAACAATCTCCCCCTTTTTGATGTGAATCAACCCAAGTTTAGTTAGGGTAAACCAAAAAATAAGGAATTTAGTAAAACTAAATTTAGCAGTTAAGCATAGAAAAAAAATATTGCAATCAATAACCACAACCTCCCCCTAAACTTAAGCTACTCTCCCCCTTTGATCACAGCAAAAAATGGGGCACAAAAAATAGGGAAAGAAAAAAATATGATTAGAACTTAGAAAAATGTGAAACATTTTTTTTTAAGCCGTGAATAGATTAAGTGCATATCACCGAAATTTAATTTTTGAAAAAAATTTCAAATATTTTTTAAAATTAAAAAATATGAATTTCAATTAAAAATTTAAAAATTCCTGCTTTTTACAAAAATTTTAAAATTTTAAAAATTTTAAAATTTTGTACAGGTGGAAGATAAAATTATTGCTTTTTACAAAAATTTCCAAATTAAAATCTATTTTGTATATTCAAAAATAAATCATATAGTGGCAGAATAAAAAATTCAACGATATATTTTTAAAATTAAAAAATCTCATAAAATGTGTTAATCTATTTCTAATTTTGCAAGAAAAATTATGCAGTAATAGAAAACTAATTCAAAATCGATTTTGGTATCCAAAATAGATTTCTATCGACAGGATTAACTAAAAATTTAGATGGAATGTAATTCTTTAGCACCTTTTTAAATTGGCCTTTATGGTTTTTAAAATACCAATTCAACTTTTCAGGATAACTATTTTTCTTGTGTCGCAAACAGACAATATCACATTCTAATTTCTCAACTAAATTTTTTAGATCAATATTTTCATTTTTTAATTTAGAATTTTCTTTTTCTAATCTGCAATTAGATTTGAGCAAGGCTTTAACACCAGCATACAATTGATCATGAGGAAGAAAACAAACCTCACTTACCGGATCGCTTTCGAAAAGCGAGGTTCCTTCTTCGTTGTCACTTTCTGATGTCGCTCCCCCTTCAACACTGCTCCCCTCTTGATGACTTGCCATCAGCGCAAGTCCCGCGTACTCTTGAACTTCTGATTCGTCCGACGAGGTCTCGTCCCAGGTGGCCTTCAATGCCTTCTTTTTCTTTGGCTGGTTTTTGATTTTGGGACACTGATCTTTTAGGTGTCCCTCCTCATTGCAGTTGTAGCATCGGACAGTTCGTTTCTTCGGAGACCGCCTTTTCTTCTGCATTCTCGAAAAGTTATTAGCTTTAAAAAAATTTTTAAACGAACTTACTATTTGCGTTGTCTCGTCGTCCGTCGAGGATTCTGACTCCTTCTCCGTTCTCCTTGTGTTTAGGGCCAGATTCTTCGTCTTTCTAGATCCTGCCCACCGAGATTCATGTAATTCGAAAATGGAAAACATTTCATCTAATGTACTTACCTGTAAATCTTTGGAGATGTAATAAGCGTCGACGATTGAGCTCCACTCCTGGGTCCTTGGGAAGGCGTTGAGGGCGTATCGAATGGTGTCGCGATTACTTACCGATTCGCCGAGTTGGGTGAGTCCGGAGATTAGCTCCTTTATTTTGGCATGAAGTTCAGCCACCGTTTCTCCTTCCTTCATTTGCAGGTTTATCAGCTGGTTCCGGAGGAGATCCTTTCTTGCTGATTTGGCTTCAGAGGTACCCTCATGAAGTTCTAGGAACTTCTCCCATAATTCTTTTGCGGAGTGGTAGTTGCCGATCCGGTTTACCTCTTGAGTAGGCAAGACTGTTAGGAGGTGGAACTCGGCCTTACCATTGGCAACAGATTCCGACTGCTCCTTCTTATTCCACAAGCTTTCTTCTTTTTCATCCCCGTTCGCATCTTTAGGAACTGCAAAACCATATTTTATTGATAAAAGAATATCAAAATCTGTACGAAAAAATACCTCCATTTTTTCTTCCAGACGGTGAAATCCCCTTCGAATTTAGGTGGATGAATGTGTGCGCCGGCCATCGTCTTGTTGCTTTCTCAGGCGATTAGTCCTTCAAAAGCGAACCCGCTCTGATACCACTTGTAGGATCGGGTCGACCGGCTAGAGGGGGGTGAATAGACGGTTTATGAAAAATAAGCACTATCACTCGTTTTAAAAAAAACTTGGTTGCAACAGAGTCGTTGCTTCCAAGGCAGTTGATGCTCAAACAAAAACTCCTTAAGGCGGAGAAGCCTTTACAGTTGTAGCACAGAGAAAGCTTAGAGAGAAAGAGAGTTTACAACTTCATTAATTGCCTTGAATCTCTAAGCCTATTTATAGGTTGATTGATATGATCTTGACCGTTGATACAAGATTGAGTTTTATCTTGATCGTAGATCTAAGATTATCTCAATCAACTTTTAAACTTTAATTAAAAGAGATAATTTGATCGGCTCCGGTCTTCAACGGCTCTTTTGACCGAACTTCACGTAAGAAGCTGTTGCCGATTTAATTTGCTGTTGCCGAAACTTTTTGTGATAGCCTTTGACCGAGAGATAGCCTTTGACCGAAACTTTTTGCCGATTTAATTTGCTGTTGCCGATTGTGTTGCCGAATTGAGGATGGCCCTGTGCATCCATGTTAATTAAAAGAAGCTTTAATTAAAATCAAGTTTTAACCAAATTTAATTAAATGAAAATTTACTTAAAAAACTTTAATTAAATTGAAACTTTAAATAAAGTTTTAATATAATTAAAACTTTATTATTTTAATAGCAAGTCAAATGTTGACTTGATAAAAGTCAACTTAGTTGACTTTTTGTCAAACCGTCGATTGGGTGATTTCCGGCCAACCGGAGTTAGGTTCACCTGAACCCGACTCTGGCCTTTCGCCCCTCGAGCGTCCTTCCTCCCGGCTTCTCGTCCCTCGGACACCGCGCACGTCCTTCTCGCTCCACCGGTGTACTCTTCCGCAGCTTCCGCGTCCCTCGGATTGCACTGAGCCCGTCGGCTCGCTTTCCCGCGCAATCCTTCTCGTCCGCCACGTCTTACGCTCGACTTCCTCCGTTCCTAAGTTCTTGCATACTTAGACAGAGGGATTAAAAACACACAGGATCTAACTAACCTAGTTGATCACATCAAAACCAGCCGGGGCACCAACAAATGATACCTGCCTGTAAAAGTCGAGTCACCTCTTTCTTTACGACGTCCAAAATAAGTGGATTGAGTCTCCTTTGTGGTTGCCTCACGGGTTTGACATTGTCTTCCAAAAATATCCTGTGCATACAGATAGCTGGGCTGATACCTGGTATATCTGATAAAGTCCACCCAATTGCCTTCTTGTGATGCCTCAAGACTTGCAATAATTTCTCTTCTTGCTCTGACTCCAAGTGCTGTGCAATAATCACGGGAAATGTCTGCTCCTCTCCTAGGTATGCATACTTCAAGTGGCCCGGTAGTGGCTTCAGTTCAATCTGGCCTTCCTCAGTGGGTATGAGTGATCCTTGGGGCTCTGTGCAATCCCCTACACTATGAATCTCAATATAAATAGGTGATCCTTGGAACTCTGTGCAATCCCCTACACCTAGAAAAACCTCTCCAGCTGGAAGTGCATCTGAAATATCTTCTGAAATATCCTCAGTTTCAGCGGTAAATACTCCTTCAGCCTCCTCTGAATAAATAGCTCCTCCCGAAAAATCAGGTAAAAATCCCTCAGCCTCTAACTCTGTATCCTCCAACTCCTCAAGAATACCCATGCTCATAATGGAATGATCCTCTCTCGGGTGCTTCATTGCATCGAAAAGGCTAAACTGAACCACCGTATCTCCAATCTCCATGGAAAGTGTACCAGCATATACATCAATTTTTGTTCTAGCAGTCTTCAGAAATGGTCATCCTAAAATAAGTGGAAAACGGTGTGCAAGATAATTGGAGAACGGTGTGCATGATAATCTCCCTCCATATCTAAGATATAAAAATCTGCAGGAAATATTAGCTCCTTTACCTTCACCAAAACATCTTCAATCATACCAGCTGGGTGGGTCTGGCTCCTGTCTGCTAGCTGTATCACCACACCAGTGGGCTGTAAAGGGCCTATGCCAAGCATCTGGAAGACTGACCTGGGCATCACATTAATGGAAGCTCCTAAATCAAGCATGGCATCATGGAACATGGTGCTTCCTATCTCACAAGATATAGTAAATACTCCAGGGTCTTCACACTTCTGAGGTATGACATGAATAAGTGCTGAAATATTTTTCCCCAGGCTGACCAATTCATTTTTCTTAAGCTTTTTCTTGTGAACACAGAGATCTTTTAGGAATTTTGCACACTTAGGAATCTGTTTAATCATAGTCAGCAAAGGTACATTAATCTCTACTTTACTGAAAAGTTTTACCAGTTCATTGTACTCCTTGGCTTTCTCCTCCTCCACTTGTCTTTTGGCTTGTGTTTTCCGCTGTGGAAAGGGTAAGGGAACCCTCAATTCATCTTCTTTGGCCGAAAGTGGAGAGGCCGAATTTTGGACTGCTGTCCCCTGCGGTGTAGCTGTTGTGAATTGAGTCTCGGCACTGATTTCTCCTCCGTTTTCCACCAAAATTGCAGGATTACTTGAGGAAGGAGTTGGGCACGGACTAGGGGTGGAACCAACTAAATTTGAAATCGTTGTAGGGTTGTTTTAAGCTGGAAATGGAGGTGCTGCCCTGTTTTCAGAAATTTCAGCTCTTGGACCATTTTGAGATGATGTAACCTTCCCACTCCTCAAAGTAATAACACTAATGTTTCCTTTCGGATTGGGAACAGCTTGGGAAGGTAGTTGGCTTGATCCTTGAGCTTGACTTTGATTTATCCCACTAGCCAATTGTCCTATTTGCCTCTCAAGGTTATGTATGGCCGGCTCAGTCCTTTGTTGCTGTTGTTGTTGTTGTTGTTGTAAAACTTGCTGTTGTTGTTGTAAAACTTGTTGTAGCATCTCCAGCATTTGTTGTTGAGCATTCCCTCCACTAGAGCCACCATAGCTTCCTTGGTTAGCATAGTTCCTTGATTGACCTTGAAATGATGAAGTAGGTTGTTGAAATTGTTAAACATAGGGTTGTTGGGGCTGATAGGAGGGCTGAAATTGTTGTTGAAAGGGTTGAAAACTTGGCTGGAATGTCGGTGAAACTTGCTGAGAATTGTAGCCTTGAAAATTCTGGTTCTGATATGGAACTTGTTGTGGTGAGGACTGAAATTGATTAGGCTGAAATCCTTGATTTTGTGGCTGAAAATTTTGATTCCAAGGCTCGTAACTCTGCTGTGGTTGTTGAAATTGTTGCTGTAAAGGTTGATATTGTTGCTGAAAATTCAAATTCCCTTGGAATGGTTGCTGAAATCAGAAGCTGCTCGCTAATCTGATGCTAGGGGCAACTAGAACACAGTTTGTTAAATCTCTCCCAGTAGTCATAAAGTGTCTCCCCCACTACTTGCTGAATACCACAAATGTTTTTTCTGATGATTGCTTTTCGGGAGGCTGGAAAATATTTCTCAAAAAATTCTTTCTTCATAGAAATCCAACTAGACACGTGCCCAGTAGGTAAGTAGTAAAACCAATCTTTTGCTGCTCCTATCAGGGTAAAGGGAAAAGCTCTCAGCTTGATATCTTCTTCTGAAATGCCCTGAGGCTTCATAGTGGAGCATACAATGTGAAACTCATGCAGGTGTCTATTTGGATCTTCTCCAGATAATCCTTGAAACTTGGGCAGCAAATGGATGAGTCCAGATCTAAGCTCAAAATCACCAGCAGGCCCTGGATAAGCAATGCTGGAATACTGAAATGTAGCATCTGGTGCTGCGAGTTCCTTCATAGTCTTCTGGTGGTCTGCCATGATACTGCCTGAATGAGTGGGAATAGTTTGAAGAGAAGGAATATCAATAATCTCTGAAAGTATGCCTTGGTTCCTCCTTGCTCTGAAAGTCCTCTCAATTTCAGGGTCAAATTCTTCAAGATCACCACTTGTAGACCTGGTCATAAAATCAAAAACAAATCGCAGTAAAAGTAGATAAAAAGATGAAACAAATAAAATCAGATCACCAGATATAGCAGTAAGCACAAAAATAAATCAAGAAAGATGTGAAATAAGCACACAAGCAAAAATCAAACAAATCAACTAGTAGATTCCCCGGCAACGGCGCCAAAAATTTTGATGACCGCTAACTAGGTGTCACAAATGTGTTAGTGATATGAGAGAAGTGTCCTAAGGCAATCGCCTTATAATTGTAAACATTTATTTTAATAAATGATAATTCACTATTTGAGTGTACATGTTTGTGTATTTGATTGGGATCTTAAACTCATCTACTGAATGTCCGCAACACAACTCACAGCATAAGAGAATTTGTGATGAGATCACAACTAGTGATTATCTCTAATGTGCAATTGTGAAGTATTGAAATTATCCCTAGTCGATGAATTGATAAAAACGGACACTATCAATTCTGTTGAGACTAGCATGGGTTATTCTCTAATCAGCTGATTCTCACTGGCTGGTGACATTGGGATGTCCGGAGATAAACATGGATGCTAGTTAAGGGAACTAGTTCATTGGAGTGACTAGCTGTGAGACTTCATATGGGAATCTACATGTAGATATGTCAATGAAGATCTTACTGCGGCTTAAGTGCGATGTTCCTTTGACTTGCGGTGTTCAAGTCATCTTGGTCATGGAGACTTATACTTTGACATCTTAAGCAAGCATCTCCAAGGAGGTGTGGACCCAGGATGATTGGGTATAAGCCGAAGTGCCCGAAGATGTTTGAACAGCCTACAAAGGATTCACCACTCCTTGCGAGGAGATATATACCCAGGCCTATCGTCGGATTGTTACTCAAAGCCTCTGGCCAGAGCATATCATGTTAAGAGTGCGAGTCTCTTAAATACATGAGAGTAATTAGAAATCCAAAGGACGAGGAAGACACTACTTGGGCTAGGTGTGACGTAGTCAGCCTAGTGGGGACTGACACCATAGACCGTGTCCTGAACCAAGTGGGTATAAGGTGGTGAAGGGAATGAGGCACGATTCATTAGAGTTGCTGAAGGGTTTCAGAATAATTTCTTCTGGGGTCAAACCGTTGATCTTTCGATTAATTGGGGATCATGATGTACTACTAGGTGCCACTCATGATCGATCTATAATTAATGGGTTAATTATAGACGGCCAACATAAATCGAAAGCCTATTTAGTCACACGCAATACGAGTAATCCGAGGGATTTAAAACGAGTTGAAAATTGGATTTTCCGATCAAGAGAAACGAGTCGAATCTGAGTTAATCAGAGGCGCAATGGAAGCTAAAAATGGCTAAGTCTTTTGAAGGCTTTTTGGGCGAATTAAATGAGTTTAATTCGCGACCGGTTCGGGTTGGTTTGGCCGGCCAAAGGAGGTGCTAACCCTCCTTGTGGTAGCCGGCCATTAAAGGAGATTAAACCAATTTAATTGGTTTAATTAATAAAATAAATCTAGCGCGGTTTATTTTATAAATTATGGATAAATAAATTTGTATAAAGAAAATTTATATAAATAAATTTGTAGAAATTTATTCTTTTTATGGAAGTTAAAATAATCCATGAATTGGTTTATTTTAATTTTATAAAATCAATTATGAATTGATTTTATCATAATAAGAAAGTTTATAAATTTCTTATAAAAATTTATTCCATAATTTAAAGAGAGAAAAGAATAAGTTTTATTATAAATTAGTTTATAATAAAGACTTGGTTTAAACGGAATAATTAGTTAAGAAAATTTATAGGATAAATTTCTTATAACTAATTCCGTTTAGAGAGAGACTTAGCAAAGAGTTGCTACTATATAAAGGAACCAAAGGCTAGCCCTTTAGATCAATCAATTAATCAAGAGATTAATTAGAGCTCTCCCTCTCTCTCTTTTATTCTCTTCTCTCCTCATCTTCTTCTCCTTCACATTAGGGCCGGCGCCCCATCCTTGTGGATTAGGGCCGGCGCACACAACCATCATCCAAGGGAGTTGGCGTGAGCTTTCAAGGAGAAGGAGAACCCGAACACGAAGAAGAAGAAGCGGATAGCGACTCCTCTCTTCTCGGAATTCGATTCCGTTACTTCGTTGGTTAGTTTTCCTAATTTTTCTCTTGTCCTTCTAGTTGTGCCTTCCGAGAATCTAGTAGTTCTCGTCGGCACAAAACTCGTGACTTTGTGAAGTCATCCCGAAGAGAACTCGGCGTGGACGCGAATAGAGGCGGAGCTTCCAAGGGACGCTACGGTTGGATCTCGTCCCTTACTTCGAGTTACGAGAGGTACTTAGTAAATTTGTTTACTATTCCGCAATGTTTTATGATTATGTCAACACACCATAAGATTGCATGCTAGATACGAAGTTAAAATAATTTAGGAAATTATTTTATGCAAACTCTTCCGCTGCACGTAAAAATTTTAAATTTTACGAACTCGTATCCTTGTCGACATGCACCCGGTCCCAACAGTGGTATCAGAGCCGGTTAGTGTTCGACTTAATCATATAATTGTTTTGTGGAAAACTTTGTCATGATCTCAATTTCGGAAAATTTTTCAATTATGGAAACTTTCAAATTATAATAAATTTTAGAATTAGGAATTTCAAAGTTTGGAAATCCTCATGAAATTTCGCAAACGTTTGAAATTTTCTAGTTTCTAAATTTTTATAATAATTGTGAAATTTTCCCATCTTTGGAAACTTTCCAATTTTGGAAATTTTTCTATTTTAGAAATTTTCCAACTTTGAAAATATGTAAGTTTTCTTTGTACCAAAAACTTACAATTATTCTGAAAACCTATTTTCGAAATCTCGCAATTTTGGGCACTTTCTTTAAGAAAGTCTAGACAAATTCATGGACAGTTAATTGACAATTAAATTTGAATTGGTTTTTAAATTGACAACAAATTCTTTATTTTGGATTGAGCCTCGGGGAGCCGTCCAATTTAAAGTTAGATGTTGTAATTTAATTTCTCAATTTTTAATTGAAATTGTCATGTTTGATTTGGATTGAGCCTCGGGGAGCCGTCCAATTGGATTTACAACACTTTACTTTTCTTTGGGTATCTGAGCCTCGGGGAGCCACCCTTAGAAAATGATTTGTTGTAATTAATCAATCCATGAATAAAATATGTTTTAAGAGGTGATGCTCTTACATATTGTTGTCTCCAAAATTAATTAGGAAATTGGTTTCCTATAGAGTTTCTTAAATGAGATTTTCATGAAAATAATATGTAGTTGAATTAAGGGATTTGTCTCTTAATTTAATAAGATTTGATTTAGAGAAATCAAAGTCTTGAACATATTATTTCCGAAATTAATTATGACAATTTAGGAAATTGTTTCCCAAAACAATTCCTTCAATATAGTATGAAATAGAATTAGGAAATCCGGTTCCTAATTCAATTAATGAGACTTGATAACTTGAGTCACATACATACTTTATTAAGGAAATCGTTAGTCATGACATATGTCATGAATGTGCATTAAAAAGGAAAAGATGAGACCAAAACCCCTTACAAAATATTAAGGCCAACACCTTCCATTAATATGGTTAGAATCGGAGTTTTGTTTCTCGCTTGGGTTGATGGACACATCCATGCCCGACTTGAACCTTAACATGTTCAAACCATGGAATTAGTTTATGAATAATATAGTTGGAGTCAGAGGTCAATCCTTAGTTTTGGTTGTTGGATACATCCAAGCCTGACTAAACGGTTGAATGAGCTCCAACCATATTAAAACTATTTCTTGATTAATGGGTCAGCCTTAAGCTTGGAGCATCGATTTGTTGTGCCACAGCCAAGGTCGATGTAAAGAGAGGTGCAGTTAGGTGCTATGTATATGATGCATACTTGTTAATGAGTTAACAACCTAATGATTTATGCAAACATTCAATTAGTTGATAGCATAACGTGATAGTTACATATATGTGATATGTAATCGGTATAATTACCTACCTTCATAGCTAAGGAAAACTTGATGGCCACAGCCATGGTAATTCTTATCTATGGTTGGATATCAACCTATTTGGAGATGTTCCTATTTGGAGATGTCATTCTTTAATAAATCTTCTCACATAATCTCAATTTGTATTTCTAGGATAATCACTCGATCATGTCTTCTCTGAACTTGCGTTCTATTTTGGACACAAATAAACTGACTGGGCCAAACTACATGGACTGGCTTCGAAACCTGAGGATAGTC